>JAHTLZ010000017.1:2065169-2080441 GCA_023846285.1 Phrynocephalus versicolor
TGTGTGTGTGTGTGTGTGTGTGTGTGTGTGTGTGTGTGTGTGTGTGTTTGAGAGCAAAGGCCTTTCCCTATACCTCAGCATCAAAGCTGTTCATCCTGTTAGCTCTGATCCCGTTACCCTAGCACTCAGCTATCACTAGCTGTTCAAGATTATTGCAACAAGCTGCCTCATGACGTAGTGGTTAAACTGTAGTACTGTAGTGAAGAATCTGCTCACAACCCAAGTTTGAACCACAGTGGGCCCAAGGCTGACTCATACTACTTCCATAGGACCCCAGCTTGCTAGGGAGGCAACACGTAGCCTGCATATTTGAATCACAAACCACCCAGAGAGTGCTTTCATTCAGAAATTCAATTTACATACCAGCCATCTGATTACCACTTTAAATGTTATGGGGCAGTATATAAGCAGCCAACTTTGCTTTACTTTTTATTTCCTCAAGAGCCTTTACCTTATGGGAACGCACAATAAAAACCACCCTGAATTCAACGGAGCTGAAATCCTTGAGGTACCTAGCAATCTAGCAAAACCAACAGATAATGAGAAGACATTTTTGAAAGAATTAAGAAAATTGCTCCCTAGCAGCCTTGCACAATCTGAAGGCACCGCTGCTGCCCACACACGCCTCCTCCCTAAAACAAATGATAACAAGTATGTTTATAATGTAATTTCAAATCCCAATCAGATTCTGAGCCATTTTCTTTGCAAAAGGAATGATATTTGTTTAATTCATTTTGCTGTTTACTGCTCTGCACTCAGCATCTACGGGTTGTTGCACATTCCACCAAAATCAAGGAACACAACGCAGGAGAAAGAACAAATGCCAATGGCAAGCTTCCCTGGCAATTAAGGCAACCATGAGATTTTACATTTCACGGGTTTAATGGCTGGCCTTCCCAGTGCCACTACAGATTCTCAGCTAAAACTATCTAGCCTGCCATCTCATTTTTAATATGTAATGCTTGACTTTCATGTGATTTATCTCATGTGTTTTTCTAGAATGGTAACTGCTCAACTGTTATGCTCTTTGTGCGTTGCGTTTAATTTTATGATATTGAGATGTTTGTTGATTGTTGCTAGCCACCGCCCAGAGAGATTGTGTGGCCTGTGGGGCATGAAATGAATAAATAAATTATCAAGGACAAATTGGGGGGGGAGACCCACGGCTTTTCTCCGTGGTGGAAGAGAAGGCAAACTTTGGAAGGACATGGAACCTGCCTTCAAAAAACTTAACATCAATCTTGACGGTTACTTCACGTCCACTCTCGTCCCAAGAGAAAGTTCAATGTGTGCTGATGTTGGTCACGGTCATGTGGCCTTCTTGCGGTTCTGTCCCTGTTCCCATGTATGCAAGGGTGTGATTGATGATACCAGCATGACTGTTTCCACAAATCCTCATTCCGTGATGAGATGTGAAATTCCATGCCTTTGTTCTCCATTTTTTGGTTCGGCCCGATCTTCCGTTTTTCAATGTTTCGATTCTTCAAAGCCTTGCCTTCAATGCGTTACAGAGCTAAATTTGAGGCATTTGTCTTTTAATCTCTCTGCACTGTGTTGCTGACTCCATAGGGAATGTATTGGTGAATGACACTTCGCACTCCTGCCACTAGATGGAGAATGGCACGTTGCGTGACGAGGCTTACCTCATGAGCGCTCGTATCGGAACAAGAAGCAAGATGAGGAGATTCCCGAGGTCAGGGAGGGGAATCTCTCATCCCGCTTAGATTGCAGTTCAGGGGGCATGGTTGGGACGAACTCCCCTCATCCCACAATGGATGTGCGGTTAGATTTCTTCATACCAGTCCCCAGCAGGACTGTGAACAGCGATGAGATGGACGTGAAGTATCAGTGCTTGAGATACCACAGCAGAATAAATCTCCAAATTTTTCCATTGGCTGGCTATCTTGACCTGCTGAACTGCATCAGGAATGAAGGTAGATTTGCTTTTTCTGCAAACAAAAGCCTCATGTTGTTTGTGCCCCTTTTCCAGTAAGCACAGGAAAATCATCTACATATGCCATTTTGTGAGGTCCTAATCCACTTCCCCTATGGTAGCGCCTCGACTTTGGACCAACAGACAAGAAAAGGCATGTTGCCACTTCCTTCTTTAATTCTAGCTCAGCAAAAAGATTTTTAAAAAGACAAAATTCAAAAAGCCTGTGGAGTTTAGAACCAACTGTGGTAGTGGCCCTGTGGTCTCCAAAGTTTTGTTATTTCAACCAAGTCCCCCAATCCATTTTTTCCTGGGTCTCTGCAAAACAAAATATATTCCCTAGCAAAAATTGCCATGTTGCTGTTTCTGAGTGCCTTCAGGGGCTGGAATTAGACATGGGTACAAGCCAGCAAAGTGGCAGTTCGTCTTGGTTTATGGTTCGTCACAGTCCATGAACCATGGACCACAAACTTCTGAGACCTTCCCAAATGGACCATAAATCATGGTCAGTTTGTTCAGGATTTTTTAAAAATTTTAGTGTAACAATTTTTAGTGGCTGTCTTCTAAGAATTTTAGCATTATAATTTTAGAGGAAGCTTGATCGCCGCCCACCCTGCTCCCTTGGTGGTGGTGGGGACATCAAAAAGCCTAGTGCAGGCATGTCCAAACTTCAGCCCTCCAGATGTTTTGGACCACAACTCCCAGAATCCCAAGCCTGTATTTCCAATGGCAAAGGACGGTGGGAGTTGTAGCCCAAAACATCTGGAGGGCTGAAGTTTGGACATGCACGGCCTAATGCTTTCGGAGGAGTCAACAGCAGCAAAAGGTAGGGAGGCAACAGGATAGTGTGAAGGGGACTTGGAAAACAAACCACGAAGCTGAGAAATCATTTGAAAAGTCCAATGGTTTGTTCATGTTCTCTTGTTTGGATAAACCTGAATGAACCCAAACCAATAAACTAGAGATTTCCCATCCTGCTTCAGTTTTCAATTTCTGCCCATCTCTAGTTGGAATTCCCCTAATAGGTTGCACCTGTAACATTTAATACTAAAAATTAGAGATGGGCATGAAACGGATTTATTATTCATTTCATTATTCATTATTCATTTTGTTAGGGAACGAAGCGAATAACAAACTGACCCATCACAGAAAAACAAAACATAATGGAGCTGAACGTTCTGCTTTGTTCCACTTCGTTTTTCATTTTTCCATAGGAATGCATTAACAATGCATTTCTACAGGAAAGATTTCCTTCCACCCCCCACCCCCCCAGGCAGGGAAGCAAGCACCAAGCAGCTGATTGGTGCTGGTTTGAAGCCAGCACCCAACAGCTGTTGAGCGCAGGCTGGGGGGAGATTTAAAAAGCCCATTCTTCCCCCACCCCATCAGGTTGGAGGAGAAAGCGGGCTTTTTAAATCTTCTCCCCTCCCGAAGCTAGCACCGAGCGGCTACTGGGCGCTGGCTCCAGGAGGGGGGGAAGTGGGGGAGAGAACACGTTCTTCTTCCCCCCCACCCCATGTGGTGGTGGGGAGAGAGCGTTGTTTAAATTTGTTTCCAGGCTCCCAAAGATAGCAACAGGCAGCTGCTTGCTGCTACCTTCGGGAGCCTGGAAATGAGTTTAAAGAGCTCGCTCTTCCCTCCACCCCATGTGGGTATGTGGTGGTGGGGAGAGTGTGCTATTTAAACTTGTTTCCAGGCTCCCAAAGACAGCAACAAGCAGTTTACGGCCCCCGGTTGCTGCTTGTGGCGCCCGGCCCTGGGAGGGCTCCCTGCAGCCGTGGGAGCACTCTCCTGGAAGACTTGTCACTGGCTCCAGCGGCCTCTGGCCCAGGGAGGGCTCCCCGTGGCCACGAGACCACTCTCCAGGCAGGCTTGCCACCGGCTCCGGTGGCGCCCCGCCCCGGGGGGGCTCTCAGCAGCCGCGGGATGCTCTCCTGGCCGGCATGCCGCTGGCTCCGAAACAAATGAATACTAAATAATTTTTTTCTATACAAAATTCATTTTGTATTAAACAAAAGAAAGAGGACAGGGCACGAAAAACGACACGAAACACCCTTTTGGCATTTCGTGCCCATCTCTACTAAAAATGCATGTTTTCAGTACCAGATGGATTTTAAGCTGCTTCCATTTTCCTTCTTCTCTTCTGGTGGTCCATGTAGACCCTCAGTCACAGAATTGCTTTCAAGGCTAGATTTGTAGCATTGTCAATTACTATCTAAGCTGCAGTTCTATCCTGTAGCTACAGAAGCTACTGTATGTGATTTAATGGTTATAATATTGCACTAGTACTACTGCAAAGAGTCTGAAAAACAGTTAACTACTTAATTGCCCCCCCCCCGCGGAAGTCATTTAAACTACGAAAGGAAGCGAAAACCCCAGTTTGTAGATGCTAAAAACCAGGGACAAAACAATTCAATAATTAATAATTTAGCTTGTATTTGCAAGGCACCTTATTCTGTGCATTAATTATGGAGCCTTACACATTAACAGTAGACAGAGACAATGGGAAAAGGGGGAAATACATCTTCGACTATTATGGTCCATTATTTTTCATAGTTGATCTTTTGTAGTTTTAATCATTCATATCACCTTATTCATTAATACAATTCTGCCCCCCCCACTTCCCATATAATTCACATTTCATAAAGGGCTTGAATTACATATGGCCATCCTAAGTTATGTTTGTTGGCTATAAAGAAACAAAAATGAGTCTATTTTTAAAAAACTTTTGAGTACGTTGGCTATTCTTTTCTTCCTCAGGAAACAAAAGCTCACCATTTTTTTTTCATTTTTTAAAAATCTAATTGCAGAGAGAAAGGCTTTGCATTTAGTAAAACCTGTCAGTTTCACCCCAGCTTTAAATTTCCACTCAGTGAATGAATCAGAGTATTTTCTGTCTACCATTTCATTGCCAGTTCAATATTCTACATATTACAATGTGGATGCCATTTGGCTGTCTGAACTTTTAAAAAAGGCACTTATTCCTCCTCGCTTAATCCAAAATCAACAAATACTGCCACATGACTGAATCCTTCCCCCTTAGACCACCAACTGAAAATATATGCAAGAATGCAAATATTCTCCATGTTCACTTTGATTTCAGTACCAAGGCAATGCAAAAGAAAAAAATGTTCTTCCTACCAGTTTGTGAGGCAAACATTTTTAAAAAAAATACATTTGTAAGCTTGTGCTTTCCTATACAAAATGAAAGAAAATCAGCCGTTAAGTATTCTTTGATACATCTGTGAATAGAAGACATAGCATTATGTGGGTCATCTGTATTTTTGTGATCCATGTGCAGGCAGATTTCTGTCTAAAGGCCCCTTGTTGTCTAAAGGCCCCTTAGCTTCTCTGTTGGAAAGGGATGCTCTTATCACCCAGAGCCAAGGGTTTTGCACAACATCTTTTGTCCATAAGAACATATTCGTAACAGCCATGCTGGACCAGATCAAAGGCCCATCTAGTCCAGCTTCCTGTATCTCACAGTGGCCCCACCAAATGCGAACAAGACTAGATATCTGTCTCCTGATACCGCTCCCCTGCATCTGGACCTTGAAGTGCCTGGAGATTACACATCTCTGTCATGGTTTGAAACCTGTGATGGACTTCTCCTCTAGGAATCTGTCCAATCCGATTTTGGAGGCATCCAGACCAGATGCCATCACCACATTCTGTGGCTGGCAGTTCCACAGACTAACAACACGCTGGGTGAAAAAATATTTTCTTCTGCCTGTTTTCACTCTCCCAACCCTCAATTTGAGTGGATGTCCCCTAGTTCTGGTATTTTGGGAGAGGGAGAAGAGTGTCCTTCTATCCACTTGACTCATGCCCTGCATTATTTTGTACATCTCAATCATATCCCCCCTCAGGCGCCTTTTTTCCAAACTAAAGAGCCCCAAATGTTTTAGCCTTTCATCATAAGGGAGGTCCTCCAGCCCAGTAAACATTTTAGTCACTCTCTTCTGCACCTTTTCCAGTTCCACTATATCTTTTTTGAGATGTGGTTACCAGAGTTGTACACAATACTCCACGTGTGTCCTTACTATTGTTTTGTATATTGTAATGTTGGTTGTTTTACTTCCAATCCCCTTTGTGATAATCCCTAGCATGGAATTGGCCTTCTTCACCACTGCCACACACCGGGTAGACACCTTCATTGAGCTGTCCACCAACACACCAAGATCTCTTTCCTGATAGCTCAGAGCCCATGAGTTGATTGCTCAGAGCCCATGAATTGAGAAAGTTTGGATTTTGGTTTTTTTGCCCCAATATGCATTACAGTAACCCCCTGCCTATTGTGGGGGTTAGGGACCTACCCGACCTGCGATGACTGAAAATCCGCAATATGCAATTGCAGGTCAGGGGGGTGGCGCACCACCACTGCTTCCCTGGGCTGCTGGAAGACTTTTTTTAAAAGCCTTCCAGCAGCCTGTGCAAGGGCCATGGATGATCTGATCCACCGCCATTCCTCCCCCAGTCAGCGCCAGTCAGCTGCTTGGCACTGGCTTGGGGCCAGCACTCCCCTGCAATCTCCATTGAAATGCATTGAGCCCATGCAATGGAGATGGCCCGGGACTGGAAGCGATTTAAAAAGGGGTGTCCGGCTTCTCTGAGCCCCCACCGAGGATTGGAAGAGAGATGGTGGCCTTGTGGCCCTCTTTCTCCAGCCTTCCATGTGTGAGTAGTGTCACAGCTGCAGCACAAAAAGCAAAGCAAAGTGTGCTGCTTTATATACTGCCCCATAGCGCTAGAGGCACTCTCTCAGTGGTTTACAATTTAATTATGCACGCTACACATTGTCCCCCCCTCCTAGTGAGCTGGATATGCATTTTGCTGAAATGGAAGGCTGAGTGAACCCTGAGGCTGCTACCTGGGATTGAACCTCAAGTTGTGTAAGTACAGTTTTTTGGCTGCTGTACAGAAGTTTAACCACTGTGGCACAGGGCTCTTTTGTACTCAAATATTGCTTAATGTGTTTTGAAGTACAGTGATCCCCCGTCTATTGCAGAAGTTAGGGACCCAACCCAACCCGCAATAATTGAAAATCCGCGATATGCGGATGCAGGTCGGGACGGGCCTGGGGGGGCCTAGCTGGGGGCTCTTGTATTTACCCCCAGCCTGGCGCTGCCCTGAACCGGCCTGCAAGGGCCTTCTGGAGGCCCCAAGCAGGCCTTCCTGCAAACCAGAAGTGACTTCCGGATTGCCTAAAATCATTTCTGAGGCCGCTGACAGGCCTAGAAAGGCCCTCAGAGGCCTCAGAAATGATTTTTGGTGATCCGGAAGTCAATTCCAGTTTACCGGAAGTCACTTCCAGTTCACAGGGAGGCCCTTTTGGAGCCTCCAGAAGGCCCAGGAAGGCCCTCGCAGGCCCATTTGGGGTAGCACCAGTCCTGGGGTAAGTATGGGAGGCCTGAAACAGGCCTTCCCCCCTTACCCCATGGGACCTTTTTTTATATACTGCGGTCCTGCAATATAGCGGTACCGCAGTATATGAACTGCAAAAGGGCGGGGGACCACTGTATTCATTAATTAGTTTGTTTATCTGAAATATTTGTTTATTAGTCCTCTAACCACCAGGGCCACCAAAGGAATTACCAACAGAAAAATTAAAGTAATTGAAACCCGGACTGGAGGGGGGGGGGACCCATTAGAAAACAGATAACCAGCAATTGTTCAGATGTCAGACACCAGAAGAATGGGATTCTAAACTATGTGGAGAGCCATTCAAAAAGAAAAATCTCCCCCTCTTTCGGGGTGGCATGGGAACCAGCTTGAACTGCGTGGCCAGTGTGAGGCCCACCAAAAGACCAGCAAATTGAATCTGCACAATGCTCTGGCATCACCCTTGTATGAACATAAAATCTAAAGTGATTTAAATGATGCCTCGTGGTGCAGTGGTCAAACTACTGTACTGCAGCCAAAACTCTGCTCATGACCCAGGGTTCAATCCCAGGTAGCCAGCTCAAGGGTGAGTCAGCCTTCCATCCTTCTGAGGTTGGTAAAATGAGTGCCCAGCTTGCTGGGGGTTGGGGAGCAACGTGCATCCTCTATAACTACATTGCAAACCTCCCGGAGAGTGTTTTAAGCGCGATGTGGTAGCATATAAGCAGAGCACTTTGCTTTGCTTTGATGCTTAAATGCAGTTCTTATTGCCAGCGTGACCACAGCCTGATTCACAAGCACTTAGGGCATGCTTTTCAAGATACTGAAAGCATGGATCCACTGTCATTCCCCATTGTCCTCAGATGTTTTTCTTTTTAGAAAACAAAAAACAGATCAGTGGTGAGCCACTGCATTAATATAACACTATGGCACTACGTGTCCTCTGACACGTAGGGCCACCCTCCAGGCCACCCTCCAGGTGCATATATACAAAATCATGGGGAAATTTAGAGCATTTATGTAACTAAGAGGCTTTGCAGCTAAAGCATAGGTGGGGCTGGTGGAAGGAAGGTAATCAAGTGTGTGTGTTTGGGGGGGGAACATAATTGCAGGTCACACCATGGACAATCAAAATGGGGAACTTATGAACCAGTCCAAAGCCCTTGTGCGTCCAATGGTTTATTTGCTGTTTTGCTTCTGTATTCATTTCTTCTTTCATTCACATTGATATCCCACCGAACCAGCAGCTGTGCTACTACTCAGGCCAGCTAACAAATAGGCAACACAGTCATAAACAATGATGACGAACACAAAAATAAGCCAACAATCAAGAAAAGGGTCCCAGACCTAACAAAGGAACAATATAAGTAAAAGAAAAGTTAATGGCAGGCAGACAGCAAAAGGGAGACGTCAAATCGCATGATTAAAAGTATTTCCCAAACTATTAAAAGGCTTCAGAAACTAACCAGATCTTTAGTTGCCTGCTAAAAGCCAAGAGGGATGGGCAGAGTCATGCCTCTGGTGGGAGGGAGTTTCGGAATGCGGCAGCCATCACAGAGAAGGTCTGGCTTCGAGGAAACAAATTTCCAGGCCACCCTCCAGGTGGCCACTTGGACTTTCCTGATAGGAGAGGTGTGGATGGGACGGGTGAATGTCTTGAGGGAGAGGCCCCCGGCATGTGGTTGGAAATGTAACACAGGCTGCACATGAAATGGAAGCAAAGCTGTATCCATTCCAGTTCAGCGTTCCCATGTAGCCATGCCCTTAGAGCATGCATGTCCAAACTTCGCCCCCCTTGATGTTTTGGACCACAACTCCCAGAATTCTAAACGTAGATTGCCAATGACAAAGGACTGTGGGAGTTGTGGTCCAAAACATCTGGAGGGCCAAAGTTTGGACACGCCTGCCTTAGAGGAAAGATTGGATAAAAAAGACAATCAACTACAATAATCCCCCACCTATTGTGGGGGATAGGGACCCGACCCAACCCACGATAATGGAAAATCTACAATATGCAGATGCTGGGTCGGGTTGGGAATGGGGGACCTATCTGGGGCTTCCTACACTTACTTGAGGCCTGGCACTGCCCCAAACGGGCCTCCGACTGGCTTTCTGGGTGATAGACTGGGACTGCAGTATATGAACTGCGAAAAGGTGGGGGACCACTGTAACAATGGGGAAAAAATGCCAATGGTTATGGTCATTGGTGTTAAAATGTCCACTTCTCCCACCTAGAGATGAGGATCACTGTGTTTCCACTAGGGATGGGCACAAAACGAAAAATGAAATGCTGTTTCACTGTGTCATTAGGTAACGAAATGAGGAAGCAGTATGTCATTATAGACAAAACAAAACGGTGCGTTTTTGTGTGTGTGTGTGTTTTTGTTGTTGTTGTTGAAACGAACCATTTTGTTCTGTTTGTAAGCCACTAAGGGGAGAGAAAAGGTTTTTTAAAAAGCTCTGGGCTTTTTAAAAACACTTTTTCCCCTCCCCCAAGCCACACCAGCTGATCGGCGCTAGGGTGGGGAGAAAAGGTTTCCCCCCCCCATTCCCCAGTGCTGAGCAGCTGGTAGGCGGGGCTTGGGGAGGGAAAAAAGTTTTTTTTTATGCCCAGGGTTTTTAAAAAAACATTTGTCCCTTCGCCACTTTCCAGCTCCCCCACATGAACCACTTCGTTGGTGGTTCGTTTTGTACAATTTTTTTTAAAATAATATTTTCATTTCATGCCCATCCCTAGTTTCCACTGCTAATAACCACAGACAGAGAAGGGTGGTTCGTGCCCCCTGTAGTAGCGTGGGGTTAGTGATTTCAGCAAGTGATTTCAGCTCTGTGACATAGCAGGCTAGAGACAGCTTCTATTGTAACAACTCTTTATTCAGGGAGAGAACAAGACTGAGGGACTGGGGAGAGGGAGCTACATTTATAGGAACGAGGACTGGCTAGGAAAAGATACATTTTGGAGGGAACAATTACAAGCAATCACAAGGCTGCCTTTTGGTGGGAACCAATAGGATTGAGGATCCAAATGCAGCAACTTGACTCAACCAATAGGCCTGTTCCCTTTGGAACAGGAAGGCAGTTACTTCAACATAACCAATTACAGATAATAGGAATACAGATCAATACACAACACCCCCTACGAAACACGACCTGACAGGGATTTTAAAGTCCCATCTTCCCAACTGCCTGGCCTACTTATTGGGCTCATCATGCCCCTGGAATCCTTCTCTGGAAGCAGGACTACACCAGTCCTTTCCCATCTCCTCAAGCAAGGAGGCAGGAGGGAGAGTCCCTCCACGCAGCCCACAAGTGGCTTGCCTGAAGAAAGATCCAGCCGGGCTACAGTGGGGAATCGGTGCGCTACTGCTGAAGAAGGGCTGCAATGGCACGAGAAACCCGAGAAGTGGATTAGGCCATTTGGGGGGAGGGGACTTATTGACTGATTGATTTGATTTGATTTGATTTATATACCACAACCATCTAGCAAAAAAAAAACTGCTCTGGGCGGTTTACATACATAAGCAAAATACAAAAACAGATTTAAAAACATGAAATATTAATTTAAAAAATCTAATCAATCAGGCCAACAGAAGGTAAATAATCAAATCATCATAATAAAAAGAACAAGCCAATAAGCACAAATAGGATAAATCAAAATCATTTAACAATTCCAAATAAGAACAGATGGAAAAAATAAAGAACTAATAGAAAATTATCATAAGGCAGGGAGAAACAACAGCATCCTATTTATACAAGGAGGTTGGAACAGAATGATGAGGGAAAGCCAATCTAAAGCCAGGTTTTCAGTAATTTCTTGAAGGCTTGTAGTGAAGGCGCCAGGTGAATTTCTTGTGGAACCTGGTTCCACAGGTGGGGTGCGACCACGGAGAAGGCTTGTTTCCTTGTTGTTACTATCTGGGCCTCCCTCGGGGTCGGTACCTGCAGATAGTTCACCTGGCTTGAATGAGTGATCCTGGCAGTTCTTTTTGGGAGGAGCTGTTCTGTCAGATACTGACTTCAAAACACCTGTAGGCCAGGGCTCCGTAATTCATACAAAGCACAAAGTGTCCATCGGTAACCATGGGGATATACAAGCAAGGAATTAAATACATAAATAAATTGAGCCAAATTCTGCTCTGGTCTCTTGCTAATGAAATGGGCAAAATTTAGCCAAGCTAAACCGAAGCCTTCCCATCTCTGGGCTAGCAAAATACAAAGACATATTTTATTCCAACTGCTGCAAGATTAGTTCCTAATCCCACCCTCTTCCTTCCCCCTTTTCATTTCATTTTCTTTTTCTCATATATTTGCATAATTAAAGTGCAAGGTGTGCAAGGGAAGAACGAAACGGGCAAAAGCACACAGCAAGCGTTTGACCCAAGACGGCTAAAACATGCAGGCATCAAGCTGTCTCTCCTTCCAAAAGGCAATATCGTTCTAATACGGTTAGGCAGGAAGCCTCGCATTTGTCTTTTAAGCTATTTTTGAGATTCAGCGTGTGAAAGGCAGTCCGTCAAAATAAATTGAACAGAACAGATAACTGTTCTCTAGGGGAAGGCGAAATGACTTGGCACCTTGCTCCTGATGAATCACAAACCCAGCTGGAACACATGGTGGGTGCCATGCCCCTGTTCTCTGTGAGCTGTCAACACCACTCACCTGTTAATGGAGCATCATAAGGCTTCAGCAATAGAAATAGGGTCTTGTCTGCCATTGTAACCATGCATTTAGTAACCATGCTAAATTCTGTTAAAAATTAAGTTGACGGGTAATATTAGTGTTGAATGTGTTGCACATATATTGTATGGGGGATTGTGTATGGCTGTTGTTGTTTTTTAAATTGTAGTTTTTATGGATTGGGTATGAATGTTGCCAGGTGAAAGAGTGTAGGGCTGTGTGTGTATGTTTGGTTTTTATGTCAGTTTTAAATGAGCGTAAGTGATGTTCGGCATGTGAATGTTGGAGTATTTGTATAGATGGTTTGTTCTTAAATTGTAGATTTTACGTCTCGGATTTTTATGCTGGGTTGTGTGAATGACTGACTGGATAGCACTTTTAATCTCGTTGTATTTATACAATGACAATAAATTGCATTCCAATTCCAATTCCAATTCCAATTCCAATTGCCCCTCGCCTGTGGAATAACCTTCCTCCAGACATCTGCCTGGCCCCCTCCTTGGCTGCCTTTAAAAAACTATTAAAAACCTGACTATTTAAGCAGGCATTCCCTCAAATATAATGTAAAATTCAGTGTTCATCCATTAAAACGTGATTTTAAACTTATTTGTCCGCCAATAACAACACTGATCCAATATTTTTTTTACTTTATGTTAATTTTATTTTTATTTTTATTATATCACTGTATTTTATGTTTATTTTATTGTATGAATTGTTTGGTTTACATGCAGTGTACTGTATTCCTTAATTGTTGTAAACTGCCCAGAGTGACCTCGCTGCCAGATGGGCGGTATAGAAAATCCAATAAATAAATAAATAACCCTATACCTGAGAAGAAGAGCTGAATGAAGCCAAGTCTGGGTGGGGGGGGGGGATGGAAATAACAAAGATGGCCAGGTTCTGTGATCAACATAAAAGATAATCCACATCGCATATGGGAACCAGCCTTTGTCAGTTGCAAACTAGGAGAAATGGCAAGCACTATTATGGCATCATATATATATGTGGCTGATTTAGGATATTAGGTCTATTCTTCAAAGCAGTAGGGTATAACACACCTGCTTGTCACTCAGGCACCACACATTGTTATTTGAAGAAGAAAAAAAGATATCTGAATGCCCAAAGCCTTGGTAGAAATCTAGCTCTCCACCACCTGGGTCCACCTCAGTGTCCTCTCAGCATTCCCAGTTGAGCATGAAGCATGCACACTAGGTGCAGCACAAGCGAGCACTAGAACCATGTGACCTTCCTCCTCCACCACCACCAGTCCAAATGGCCAAACAAGGTCCAGGCAATGCAGAACAGAGGGACTGAGGCACGAGGCAGAGGTTGAGGAACAGGCTGCTTCCCACAGCTTGCAGAGCCCGTGGAACCACATTATGTTGCAGCCCCATGTTCAAGTGGCAAGAGAAGATCTCAGTCGCAAGGGTTTGGCCCATATGTCTGCCTGGGGGAGGGGGGAGAAGCTTCCTCTTAAGGAGACCACTATGCATGACCAGGGCTGGTGCTAGGTTTTTTTGCACCCTAGGCGAGGGGCGGGGGTGGGGCGGGTTGCGGGTGGGGCGGTGGTGGCAGGCAGGTGGTGGGGTGGCAGCAGGGTGGTGGCGGGGCGGCAGATGGCGGGGGACGGCGATGGGCGTGGGGGCGGACGGCGACGGGCACGGGGGTGGGCGGCGATGGGTGCAGGGGGGTGGCGATGGGCAGATGGCGAGAGGCGGGGGCGGGCGGCGGGACGGGCAGCGGGGAGTGGCAGGGGGCGGCAGGCTGGCCAGCACCCTCTCTCCATTTTGGCACCCTAGGCAACTGCCTAGTTCGCCTTAATGGAAGTGCCGGCCTTGTGCATGACAAAACTGCCTCTGAAGCCAATCACTGCAGTTTGAGCCTTGAAGGAGACTCATGTTTTCAACCTTTTTCATGCCTGAAACCTGGCAGGTGGTCTCCTGGGTCTAAGTAGAGATGGGCATGAAATGGAAATATAGTGGTTTGTTTCGTTCAGTTTCAGTCTTCATTTTGTTTCATTTCATTTCGTTAATATCATATTTTTAAAAAGAATTTTCATCAGGAAACAAAATGAAATAAAGTGCTTCAAATAATGGGAAGCATTCCTTTTTTATTTAATAGGGAGCCCACTGCCATACATCAAGCACCCTCAAACCTTCCAACCAATTTGCTTTCAAACAAAGAACCCTCTGTAAACAAGTTAGAAACCTAATGGCTAGCTGCTGCATGGAGAGCTCAGGGAGATAAACTCAACAGCTGATCTGTGGCGTGGTGAGGGGAGGAAAGAAAACATGTTTTAAAATAACCTCCACAATCCTACTTAAAAAGGAAAGGAAAACAAATGGTTTAAATCAATTTTCAGACACACCCGGCAAATGGCACAGCTCAGCTCCTGGGCTGGCTAGCTTCAGGCAGATCAAGATTGGAGATAAGCTATCTCAACAACAGAGGCGCAGGAAGAAAGGAAAACAAATCAATCAGTTTAAAAATAAACCTGTTCTAAAGATGGCTGGATCAAGAGGCTAGGATGAATCATTTCATTTCCAAAACAAGAAATGGTGTTTCATTTCGTTTCTTGACAACACACTGTTTGCTGTTTCATTTCATTTCATAACGATTTGTAAGCTTACAACATTATGAAACAGTGTGTCGTTTTTCGTAAGGTGCCCATCCCTAGGTCTAAATTATCTAAAAATATGCAGGTCCTCTATCCCATCTGGCTTTGGAGTTTCGACTTCCTTAGGCTCATCTTTGCTGAAACATTGACATTGACCAATCTGGCCAAAGCCTGGTTGTAGACTAGGTGGTATGCTGGATCCAATCCCTTCCTAGTCAAATGGTACTGGAAAGTAGTTAGGAGTTACTGGAATCGACCTGTTTTTGGACTAACAACATGGCCGGGTCTAGCATATTTTTGTTCATCTCTCACCCTACCACTTGTCCATTTGCTTTTGTTAGTAAGACTTGACAAGCCCGACTGTGTGAAGCCCAACTATGTTGGGTATGGATACATTTTGCATGCCGATGTGGAAACTCTTGCCCAAAAGAGTCTCATCCTGGAGGTCAGCGGACCCTGACCAAAAGGACTACCTAAACAGTACTGGATGAACACCCTTGACAACGACATGAAGTTGTCCCAGGTTCACCAGGACATAGCCCCTGACTGTGCCAAGTGGAAAGCCAAAGCAAGAATAGAGGAACCCACCTCCACAAACACGAAAAAAGAAGAAGAAAGTCTTGCTAAGGAAAGCATTTCCGCTGGCAGGCTCCTCTGTCAGCA
>JAHTLZ010000017.1:2080451-2112089 GCA_023846285.1 Phrynocephalus versicolor
GCGCCCCTCTATGCACTTTACTCATGCCCTGCATTATTTTGTACGTCTCAATCATGTCCCCCCCAGTCCCCTTTTTCCCCAGACTAAAGAGCCCCAAATTATTTAGCCTTTCCTCATAAGGGAGGTGCCCCATCCGAGTAATCATTTTCTGTGCTCTCCTCTGCACCTTTTCCAGTTCCACTATGACTTGTACAAGTGACCAGACTTGTACACAATACTTCAGGTGCAGCCTTACTATCGTTTCATACAATGGCATTATAATGTTGGCTGTTTTATTTTCAATCAGCACTCACTCGGAGGCAGGGCCCTGGCTTCAGTGCCCCATCTTTTCCAAGTACTGCTGCTGAGTGTGTGCCTGCTAATGGAGGCAGGACTCTGAGGTACCAAACATGTTGGCCAAAAAAATGAGCCGCCATGAACTGCCAATCAAAAGCACTTAAAAAGAGGAGGGTGCAGCACGTGGACATGGGCCACTCTTTTCCCCCAATCTAAAGGGTCTTTTCTCAGAAGAAGCCAGCAAGAGAGCGGAACAAGAGCTGAAGCACGAGACCTCTGTGCCAGGCAAAACTACATCCAGATGGGAAAGCAATGAAGGCGTTTACTTCAAGTTCCTCTCATCGCGGTTCGCTGTCCCACTTGGGACCGGTACGAAAAAAGGTTAATCCACATTCATTGTGTGATGGTGGGAGTTCTTCTCAACCACACCCCTTGAACCGGGAACAGAGCATGATGAGACGTACCTCTCCCTGGCCTCAGGAATTGTCTCGGTTCTTGTTTCGAGACAAGTACCTCTGAAGTAACGCTTGTCACGCAATGCATGCATTCTCCATCTAGTGGCAGGAGTGCAAAGTTGCATTCTCCAATACAATCCCAATGGCGTAAACAATGCATCGCAGAGAGGGAAGAAGGCATGAAACCGGGAGTTATGCCACTTAACGCATGAAAGGCAAAGTTGCGGAGATTCGAAATATCAAAAAATCGAAGCCTGAGCCAAAAAGGGGGGGGGGTAAACGAAGCCACGAAAGTTCAGTAATTGTTACAAAACAAAGATGTGAAGTAAAAGTTGTTACGATGCCATCAATCATGCCCGTGGGTAAGCGGAAACAGGGACAGAACCGGGACAAGACCACGTGACTGTGAACAACGTTATCACGAAACGAACGTAATCTCGGAATGAAAAAGGAGATGAAGTAACCATTGAAGTTTTAAAAATGGCTGGATTTCCAAATGCAACCAAAAAGCCATCCTATAAATGAACCGCTGTGCTCTCGATTGCTCAGCTTCTCTCCTGAATAGGTCAATTTATAAAGAGACATTAAAGGAGCCTGTGCAGAAAAGTGACTGAAGTTTTCAAAGTGAATGAGCATTAATTACACTTCTGACCTAAAAGCAGAGCTATTTCCCACTTGGAGATCATCAGCTCTGCCTCCTTCCATTTCTTCCCCCATCCAAGGCAAGAGAATTTACCTTTTCCTGCCAAGGAGATACAACCATTCTCGTTGTGTGAGTTTGTTCTATGGTTTATTCATTGCTACCGCTATGGCTCTCCTATATTGCCATCAGGTTGGGCTCTGTGACCCATGCCGTTACTTTAAACTCTACAGATTAGAGATGGGCACCTTACAAAAAATGACACAATCTTTTGTTGTTTTGTAAGTTTACGAAATGTTACAAAATGAAACAAAATAGTTGTCGTCAAGAAATGAAATCAAACACCATTTTTTGTTTTGGAAATGAAAGGATTTGTCCTAGCAGTGAGAGGCCTCTTGATCCAGCAGTCTTGAGAACAGGAGTTTTTTTTTCCAAACTGATTGATTTGTTTTCCTTCCTTCCCTCCCTGTGCCTCAGCTGATGAGCTAGCTTATCTCCGATCTTGATCTGCCTGCAGCTAGTCAGGAGCTGAGCTCTGCTGCTGCTCTCTGTCTCTGGGCTGTGGACATGGCAGTTTTAGGACCACTTTCCCTTCCCTTCCCCGCTCTGTGCATATGCCTGCAAGTTGATTTATTAAACTGAATGTTTTCCTTTCCTGATTAAGTAGGATTGTGGAGGGTTTTTTTAAAATGTTTTCCTTCCTTTCCTCTCCACCCATCAGCTTTTGAGCTTATCGCTCTGATCTCTCCATTCAACAGCTAGCCATTAGGTTTCCTGCTTGTTTACAGAGGGTTCTTTGAAAGCAAATTGATTGGAAGGTTTAAGGAGCTTATTTGATTTAAGGCAGTGGGCTCCTTGTTAAATTAAAAAAGGAAAGCTCCCCATTATTTATAGCCTCATGAATCATTTTGTTTCATTTCATTTCATGATGAAAATCCTTTATAAAAAACAAAATGAAACAAAATGAAGACTGAAATGAAACGAAATGATTCATGAGGCTATAAATAATGGGGAGCTTTCCTTTTTTCATTTAACAAGGAGCCCACTGCCTTAAATCAAAGACCCTCCTTAAAAGGGTCTGTTGCATGGAGAGATCAGAGGGATAGCTCAACAGCTGATGGGCAGGGATGAAAGCAAGGAAAACATTAAAAAAACAAGTTTGTTTTCCGTGGCTTCAGAGACTAGGACTCAGGACAATGGTTTCAAACTACAGGAAAAGAAATTTGAACATTAGGAAAAACTTCATGATGGTTAGAGCTGTTCGGCAGTGGAATATGCTGCCACAAAGGGTGGTGGAGTCTCCTTCTTTGGAGATTTTTAAGCAGAAGCTGGATGGCCCCCTGTCGGGAGTACAGTGATGGGGGTTCCTGCATGGCAGGTGGTTGGACTAGACAGCCCTTGAGGTCTCTTCCAACGCTGTGATTCTATGAAATGCTATATTTCTGTTTCGTGCCCATTTTTACTGCAGATGTATACAAAATATCTCTAGTGTTCTTTTCCATCGTCTCCTACCTGGCATTCATTCCTCAGATGAAGAAGGTCAGGACAGCCTGCCTCTGCTGGAAGGAACCTGGAAAAAAGGAGGTCTTGAGGTGACCTCTAGGTCATGATAAACTGGACTCTGCTACTAGAGGAGGAAAACCAGCAGCTCAAAATTCTGAACAGAAGACCCAGGGGAGATGAAACATCCAACCTAGATAGGGCAAATAAGGGCAGCTTGGAGAGACACAATCCCCCATGCCTCGGCCAGATAAATACAGGAATCAGGACAAGATTCCTGAAACCAACATTCTTATGGTTGTTGGTTTCAGGAATCCATTCTCCTGTATTTAGCCTTGAATGTTTTTGTGTACCTTCTTTTGAAGAGGGCATTCCTGTTTTTGAAGAACAGTTCAGACCAGGTGTGTCTGTAAAGTTTTAAAAACCTCAGAAACCAGGAGATTGTGTGATAGACCTTGAAGTTGCCTGTTTATAAGCGACAGCCTAGACAGTAAATGTTCAATTATTAGCTGTCTGGAACCAAAGACAGAGCATCCAGCTTCATTGGGTCAATGGGATCCATCCTGTTAGCCTGTTTTCACCATAAGAAAAACAAAAGATGTTGTAAGAGACCAAAGCAGGATACGATATCTAGATGGGTTTGTTCCACAGTACAAATAAAGGTCACCAACCTGCTTGTGGTTCTTGTTAGTGGTAGGCAGAACTTGTAAAAGTTACTTTTTTGGGACTTTAGCCCTCTTAGCCAGCATGGCCACTGAGTTGACCTGGAAAGTAACTGCTTGTCTCTGTGTAGAACTACCAGTGGTACCTTGTATAAAGGAATTGATTCATTCCAAATGTTATGCAAATTTTCCTTTATACAAATTTCCCATAGGAATGCATTGAAAACAGAGTGATCCTCGCGACCATTTTTATGGTGTACGGATTCACCCCATAGACGATTCTGTTAAGCAAATTTCCCCTATTTCCGGAATTTTTTATGTGGTACAGATTTTATGTTATACAAACCGTTTGTTATAGGAGAGTCCGCTGTAGTTGGAATTTATTTATTTATTTATTTATTGGATTTTTTTATATCAGGCAGTGAGGCCACTCTGGGTGGTGGTAAATAGAGGTCAAGGTGAGCAATTTCCAGAAGGTTGGAAGACTAATATGGTTGCAGCTTCAATCCCAGACCTCAGACGGCTGCTTCTCTGTCCCTAACAGTGGACACGCATGTGCGCGCGCGCGCACACACACACACACACACACACACACACACACACACAAATTCAGAAAGGCCCTTCTTCCTTCTTGCTCACACATTCCTCAGCCCTTGGGTGTAACATAGAATCATAGAATCATAGAATCATAGAGTTGGAAGAGACCTCAAGGGCCATCTAGTCCAACCCCCTGCCATGCAGGAACCCCCATCACAGTATTTCTGACAGATGGCCATCCAGCCTCTCCTTAAAAAACCTCCAAAGAAGGAGACTCCACCACCCTTTGTGGCAGCATATTCCACTGCCGAACAGCTCTAACTGTCATGAAGTTCTTCCAAATGTTCAAATGGAATCTCTTTTCCTGCACTTTGAAACCATTGCCCCGAGTCCTAGTCTCTGAAGCCATGGAGAACAAACCTGTTCCCTCTTCAATATGACATCCTTCCAAATATTTAAACATAGCTATCATATCCCCTCTCAGCCTTCTTTTTGAAAGGCTAAACATTCCCAGCTCCCTTTTGTTCCTGTCCAGTTCCTTCCCTAAGGCAGGAGGCTGTGGAGAAATGTGGCAGAGACTGTCAAAGAAGCAATGCATTTCTTTGGGGATTCCAGAAAAGACTGATATGTTTACCTTGCTTAGCCTGGAAAATATTATGGGACCTGTTTCCATTAAGTCCAGACAAGAATAAATCAACGGAACAAGGAGATCCGGCAATCAAGCTGAAAGAGAGGATTTGGGAAGCAGTGCATTCTCGTGGCACCAGAGACAAGCAGATAATCCAAGGATTACTACAGGTAAACCTGTGCAAAACAAGTAACAGTCCCATCAAGTACAGTGGACCCTCGTATAACAAACGGTTTGTATAACATAAAATCTGTACAACATAAAAAAATTCTGGAGATAGGGGAAATTCTGGAGATAGGGCAAATCTGTAGAACATAAAAATGGCCACGATTAAGGTATACTCCATTTTCAATGCATTCCTATGGGAAATTTGTATAAAGGAAATTTTGCTTAAGAGAATTTCATTTGGAACGAATTAACTCCTTTATACAAGGGACCACTGTACTGGGTGTTAATAAAATGGCAACTTCAGACCAGCAATTGAGTCTAGATGGAACAAGCTGATTTTGCCAGGCACTCCTGATGTGAGTTCCAGATGCGTGAGCCTCCCCCAACTCAAACTTGCAATCGGCCAAATGAAGTACCTTGTCCTGTGGACCTTTCCTGCAATTATCCTGCTGCTTTTCTGACAGATAAATTGATCCTTCTCAGCAAGACATTGATTAGTTCAAAAAGGTGCTTTCCGGCCTTTTCTGTTGTGGCTCTGACAGCCTTTCACAGTCTAGTCTCTGCCCATTCCTTTTTCCAAAACCACATATTTTTCCCCTTTAGGCCTTAAGCGAAGGTCATAATCATCAGCTGCTTTTGAAAGCTGGTACCCTATTTCATTCCCTCTCTTCTTTTTCTTCTTCCTCCTCTTCCTCCTCCTGCCCGAGTCTTCACAATTTTAAAAAAGAAAGTCCTTTTGGAGAAATATTTTGAAGGCAGTATTATACCCAAAAGGTCATTCAGACGAGTAACAGCCAGGGCCAAATATACATGTGAACAATATTTTATTAAAGTCCTCATTAATACTGATTTTAAGAGGAGGGACAGTTAATTACTAGAAATGCTGAGAAGATTAAATGGTGAGAAGATTGGCCCAGAGCTGTATAGTTTTATGGCTCAAGCCAGGCTCTGTTTACATGTTTAAGGCTAGGAAGTAAATTCCTCAAGAGGCAGAAACCAGATCAGATCAGAGAGGTTTTGGAAGAGAGGAGGCAGGGGCTTATGTTGGTCTTCATAATGAACCTTGACCGTGTTTCACAGTCATGAAACCAAGGAACAGAGGGGGGGGGGGTGTAGAGACTTTTCTGGACTACAGATTCCAGAATCCCCTGGCCAGCATAGTCACTGCTAGAGATGGGCACGAATAAAAAAAATGGCCTTTCGTTTGACGTTTGTCATTTAGGGGGTCTGTTTCGGTTCATTTCCGTTTTTTGTGAATTTTTGCAAAATAAATCGTTTTTGTTTTCGTTCGTTTTGTTACCGTTTCGTTACCATTTATTTCATTTTTTGTGATTTTTTTAGCATTTAAAGCAGTTCAATGTATTGCCGTAACGAAAACGAAACGGATGACAAAATTTCTGGTGTTTCTGTTCGTTTCATTTTATTTTAGAGACAAAATTCGTTTGTCGTTTTGTTACGTAATGAAACAAAAAAACGGAAACGGAAACGAAAAATTGTTCGTTTTGTGCCCATCTCTAGTCACTGCCATGCTGGTGGCAGACTCAAGAAGTACTTGTCCAAGCAGGAAACATCCCAATCTGCCTCAGGAAATTATTCATGCCTACCTGTTCCCAATGGAGCCAACGGATTGCACACCCACCTAGATGCTTCAATGCCTAATTCTTTAAATATACCTCCTCCAGAGATGAAAGGTTGGCGAGGAATGACTCAAACTCCAGGAAACCTCAGCAAGATCAAAAGAGCAATGTAAATGGAACAGCTTTAAGTTGAGGTGATCAATGATTTATGAGGGGTGGGATGTTCTCCAAATGCTAGCTGTAGCGTAGAAAGAGCTCCAGTTTAGAATGTGATTTTCATAGTTCTTGGGTTACGTGCCCCATAATTTCCCAACATTCCTAATCTAGGTTTATTTTTCCCTTTGCTTTCTTGGCTCTTCCTGAAGAGAGATTTGCTTTCCTGGATCTTTGCCAAGCTGAGACCCAAAAAAGCATTTAAAAACTTGGCTTTTTAAAAAAAGCATATGGCGACCGTTAATGTTGTGTTGTTTTCCCCTGTTTCCTGCTGTATTTCCCATCACCTTAAGCTCTTTTAGCCTCTTGTTGGGTTTCTTGTTTGTTATTGGTCTGTTATTAATTCATTTATTGGTTTTAATTCTTATTTGTTTGCTTGCTTTCGTGTAAACTGCCCAGAGTTCCTTTGGGAAAATCGGTGTGGTCTAGAAATGCAAAAATATATAAATATTTATATTTTTTAGGTACATCTTTCATTTCTTAGCACTGAACACCCTAATAGATCTCTTTGCTTCAGTCACTGAAAAAAAATGCAGGATTCTGATTCTACTTCTGACACTTCTTACTTTTGCTTCTTGCCTGTCCTTCACGGAAGTGCTTCTTCCATCATCCATCTAGGCTTTTTATTCCGGCGATTATCTTTTTTGTCTTTTTTGCATTCTTCCTGAAGACAAATAAGTAAGTTCTCAAATCAAGCCGCAAGTCTCTTTGCACACTGAAATGACTGCAGTGAAGCAAAAGATAATTCAGACATTCTGGCAAGAAGACCAGACTGATCGTGAAGGACTTTTCACACGAGGGGAAAAGGCAAGAAAAGAGGAAGATCTTAAAACAAGAAGAAATGATTCAATACAGGAAGCTTTGTGTTTTGGGTTGCAAGACCTGATCCAGGCTGCTAATGAGAGACCCTCTGGGAGGCCATTCACTCAAAGTGTTGCTATGACTTAGTACTTGCTTTAAACGGGAGCGCCTGTGTAGCCCCTGTGGACTACTTATTTCAGGCAGGAAGAGGTTGAAATCTTAGCAAAAGGCTGTGATTCAACATAAAATTGAAAAGGGGTGCTGGAAAGTGCAGAAAGCAACCACACTGCTTCCCAGGAGGTTAGAACAGGCCTTTAACACCTTGTTTTAGGGCTTTACAGTCTCCCTTTGTACGGTGGATTTTCTACCTTGAGAGATAAACGTCCATCTCACCGCTGTTCGCGGTCCCACTGGGGACTTGTACAAAGAAATCTAACCGCACAGCCATTGCGGGACGAAGGGAGTTCGTCCTGACCATGCCCCCTGAACTGCAATTTAAGCGGGTTGAGAGATTCCCCTCCTTGGCCTCAGGAATCTCCTTATCTCGCTTCTCATTCTGAGACGAGTGCCCATGAGGTAAGGCTCATCACGCAACGTGCCATTCTCCATCTAGTGGCAGGAGTGCAAACTGCCATTTGCCAGTACATTCCCTATGGAGTCAGCAACGCAGTGCAGAGAGATTAAAAGACAAATGGCTCAAACTCAGCTCCATAACTCATTGAAGACAAGGCTTCGGAGAATAGAAACATCGAAAAACAGAAGGTCAGGGTGAAAAAAAATGGAGAACAAAGGCATAGAATTTCACATCTCATCATGGAACGAGAACGTGCGGTAACAGTCATGCTGGTATCATCCCTCACGCCCGTGCATACACGGGAACAGGGACAGAACCGCAAGAAGACCACATGACTGCAACAGACATCAACACGCAACGAACTTCCTCCCGGGAGGAGAGTGGACGTGAAGCAACCATCAAAGATAACCTGGGGCTTTGTTCCCTGCCCATTTTGCTTCAAAGAGACAACCACACTGCTTTGTCCTTCCCCGCAGGTAACTCAGGATCTAGTGTGGATGGAACTCAAGGGATGCTTTTCTCGCATTCACTTTGGCCATGTTTCGGTCGCTATTGTTGTTGTTGCCTTGTTTCATATGTATATATTTATAAAGCATCCATACATTTGTTAAGTTCATTGTGTGTGTAGGATTTGTCTCAAGCCCCCAGAGTACTCAAAGCAAAGCAGGGCAAAGTGAACTGCATATATACCACTCCATAGCACTTAAATTACACTTTGGGCAGCTTACAATTTAATTCCATACACTTGAAAGTCTATCGTGCAGAGGAGGAGCAGGATCTATTCTCCATCATCCCACAGTGTAGGGCAGTGGTTCTCACCCTGGGGCTTGGGACCCCTTTGGGGGTCGAACAACCATTTTACAGGGGTCGCCATGAGCCAGTGAAGAAGAAGGCACAAACGGCTTGGGTCTGGAGGAGGAGGAGGGGAAAGAAGGGGGGAGAGTGAGTAACAGCTTGATAGGTTGGAGGGGATGTCAGTCAATTGCACTGGAGCCTGTGATTGGCTGAGGGTGCCTGTATAGAGGGAAGTTCTTTATGGCACCTGTGGCATTGGGCTGCCAAAGGGGGGTTGTGGCCTCTTCCAAGCAGGGCAAGGGGTCACCACAGCATCCACAACATGAGGAACTGTATTAAAGGGTCAGGGTATTAAGAAGGTTGAGAACCACTGGCGTAGGGCGTGTAGTAATCATCTCAAGTTGCATGAAACCCGATGGTCAGAGCATAGAATCATAGAATAATAAACTTGGAAGGGGCTTACAAGGCCATCATGTCCAACCGTCTGCTCCATTCAGGAATACAACTCAAGGGACATCTGCCAGATGGTTGTCCAGATTTCTCTTGAATGCCTCCAGTGATGGCGCACTCACCACCTACTGAGGTCATTGGTTCCGTTGCTGTACTGCTCTAACAGTTAGGCAGTTTTTCCTGATCTTATTTATTTATATTTATTTATTTATTGCACTTCTATACCACACCATTTCCTGGAGGGACTCTGGGCAGTTTACAGGTTTTAAAAAATCAGATAAAACAGTAATAAAACATCAATGGAAAGACAGCAATAAGGACAAAAGAGGGAAACCCTCAACAGGAAGCGGCAGGCACAGAAAAAATAAATAAATAGAGAATCTATTTGAATCTGAAAGCTGGAGTCTTGTAACATCAGCCCATTATTAAATGTCCTACACCCTAGGATGATTGAGAACAGATCCTGACCCTCCTCTCTATGAAAAGTGTATTGGAAAGTGCTGCTATCCTATCTGGCCTAGGCCTTCTTTTCTGAAGGCTACACATGCACAGCTTTTTCCAGTCTTTCTTCACTGGAGTCCCACTCAGAGGGAAGGAGAAGCCCGCATTCCCATTTGGGTCTGCACCTTATAGGAAACCTTGAGGCCCAGTTGCTAAGAGGCCATCAACTGGGGTTTGGGGATCCCTGGTCTACAGGGTACCCTTTTCTTCTCATTTCCAATACTTTTTGAAAAACATGATTGAAGAGGATTCTGGTTTTAGGGTGGAGTTCCTTGAACTAAAGGATTGCAGTTCTCTGAGTCCTCCAGGAGGAATATTGCATTTTTAAACAGGTCAACAGGTCGCCCAAAACATTTAACACTTTCAAATTTAAAAAGGATGTTGACAACCTTGAGCAGGTCCAGAGGAAGGCGACCAGGATGGTTGAAGGTCTGAAAGAAATGTCTTACGAGGAGCAGCTTAGGGAGCTGGGAATGTTTAGCCTTAAAAAAGAAGTCTGAGAGGGGATATGATAGCTATGTTTAAATCTTTGAAAGGATGTCACAATGAAGAAGGGACTGGTTTGTTTTACATGACTTCAGAAACTAGGACATGGGGCAATGGTCTCCAACTACAGGAAAAGAGATCCCATTTGAACATTAGGAAGAACTTCATGACGGTTAGAGCTGTTCGGCAGTGGAATATGCTTCCAGAAATGAGGGTGATGGAGTCTCCTTCTTTGGAGGTTTTAAAGCAGAGGCTGGATGGCCACCTGTCGGAAATACTGTGATGGGGGTTCCTGCGTGGCAGGTGGTTGGACTGGATGGCCTTTGAGGTCTCTTCCAACTCTATGATTCTATGATTCTATGAGCATTCCTGACCATTGCTTTGTTTTGGGGTGTGAAGTGGTTAACTGATGGAAAAAAAGGAGTTGCCTTCTAGAATTTTCCCTTCTGTTGTTTCACTTTGTGAATAAGGACCACAAGAGGGTACCTTGTAGAGCATCTTGACTGTTGCCATTGATGTTGTCAGCATTCAGACTGCCCTTTGCTATGCGAAACCTAGCATCCTTCTTCTGGCTGATAACGTAGGCCCAATGTTAATCAGCAACCTGGGCCATTTCCTGGCTTTTTGAATTCTAAATACAAAAGCACAATGTCCCACATTTATAAACGGAACGTTTGGGCTGAATTGAATATCTTGCCTGGTCTTGCCAGGAACAAGACAGAGAGAAGTGCTGCTTGTGTGGTTTTGTCTAAATGAAGTCTCACCCAGACCATATTTATCATGATCACTTGTGTTATAGAAGCTGGCAGCTGCCTTATTCAGATTTATAATGCTCCCATGAATACACAAAGGCTCTTTCATGCTTGCAGAATAATGTCAGAAACATTTCTATCTAAGGGGGGGAGGGTTATACATTGGCCTTGGTGTGCCAAAATAAATAAATATATAAGAATTGCTGTATTTTTTAAGAACATAAGAACATAAGAACATAAGAAGAGCCATGCTGGATCAGGCCAAAGGCCCATGTAGTCCAGCTTCCTGTATCTCACAGTGGCCCCACCAGATGCATCTGGGAGTGCATGAGACTAGATATCTGTCTCCTGATACCTCTCCCCTGGATCTGGTCCTTGAAATACCCCGGGTTTAAGCCTGGATATTACACATCTCCCCATCATGGTTTGTAACCTGTGATGGACTTTTCCTCCAGGAATCTGTCCAATCCCCTTTAGAAGGCATCCAGGCCAGATGCCATCACCACCTCCTGTGGCAGGGAGTAACACAGACTTTTAAATATGGGAAATAATCCCAGGCACCACAGCCAGAAGTTTTTTTTTTAAGGAACTTGGGGGATAATAATACTCACTGTCCTTACAGGATTGTTATAACAGTGATTCCCAACCTTGGGTAACCCAGATGTTCTTGGACTGCAGTTCCCAGAAGCCTTCACCACCAGCTGTTCTGGCTATGGTTTCTGGGAGTTACAGTCCAAAAACACCAGAGTTACCGAAGGCTGGAAATAGAGATGGGCAAGAAACGAACAAAATTTTCGTTTCCGTTTTTGTTTTTTCATTTCGTTATGTAATGAAATGACAAACGAATTTTGTCTCTAAAATGAAACGAAACGAACAGAAACACCGGAAATTTTGTTGTGCGTTTCGTTTCCGTTACTGCAATATGAGTGAATTGCTTAAAATCATTTTAAAAATAACAAAAAACGAAATAAATGGTAACAAAGGGGTAACGAAATGAACAAAAATGAAAGCGATTTTTTTGCAAAAATTCACGAAAAACGGAAACAAAACGAAACGGACCCTCCAAACAACAAATGAAATGCCATTTTTTTTTATTCATGCCCATCTCTAGTTAGAAATGACTGATCAGGATTATCCAGCTGACTTGCTTCAAATCCTTGCATGTAATTATTTTTGCACTGTATAAGAAAAAATGAGAATCATTAGTTCACACGAGCTAAATTAATTGACATTGATGAGGGGAAAGAAACTGAGGATGGATTTTTTTTAAAAAAATCTTGCACTAGTACGGAGTCAGATTTGACTAGAAGGGCAAGGTAATAGATCATGTAGGCAAACAAATACTGGAAGCAGGAATAATTGCACTGGGTATTTTTCAAAAGATGTTGATTGTGTGGGATAGCCAGCATTTAAAATGCTGATAAAGGAATTAGGATTTGGTGAATTGTTTAAAGGTAGGATAACTCAATTACATTCCAAAATTGAATATTGCAGCTGTATTAGAGAATGATGGTCCTCTATAGTAGGTTGCCTGTATCCATAGGGTCAGTTCCAACCACCTCTGCAGATGCTGAAGATCGTGGAAACATTATTCACTCTATGTTGCATGGTCTCCAGTTCCAGGAAATAAAACCTGGACATGCATATTAGTAGGTATTACTGGGGCATTTCACTCAGACTTTTCAGACACCGAATTAGTGAATCAGGAAATAGTTGTGCATAGATAGCGAACATCCTATTGTTTAACAAAACAAACATCTCTAGACTGAGTTACTAGACAGGGATGCCCTCTGCCCAGAACTGTTTGTTTTTATTACTGATTTGTTAGCAAATATTATTATTATAGCTGTTGTGAGTTTTTCTTCCTGACATTTTGCCAGTTTCTGTAGTCGGCATCTTCAGAAGGCAAGGAGCTCAGGGAACTACCGGTAGGAGTTCTCTCAGTGCTCTGAGGTATGGAATGAGTGAGATTGTGGGGTTTTTAAGTTGTGAGAAAGAGGAAACTTGTCCTATTCAGAAGAATAGGTGTTAGTCATTGTATTGTGAGATGTGGAGCAATTAAGGCATTTCACTGCAGGTGGGGGGCGATCCTTCTCTGCGGTTGATGGGTGTTGTTAGCTATTCTATTGTGTGAACTGATCACTGGTGCTTGTTGCTGGGTGGGAACTTTGAACTTTGATGTTTTTCAGACCGTAGAGTGAAGGTTGACAACCGTGCAGAAACAATTTCTCAGGTAGCAGCTAAGCCTCAACTCAAATAAGTGTTTATCTGAACAAAAACAAACTGCTGGAGAAAAAAATAGCCTCTGCATCACGTTATTCCTCTGGTGACCTAGATCAAGGCTTTTTATATAGAATTGTGACATCCACACAACAAACACTGTGCTTAAGCTGGAAGCTCCTACATTGTACTCTGAAGGCTGTGCTTCCGATTGCAAACAGTAGAGCTCCGTGCGAAGATGTTCTGTATGGACGACCTCCTGGAAGAGGACAATGCCTTTATTGAGCTTTACTGAACTATCACGACAAAAACAAGCTCTTAAATCTTTCACAACCTTTCGTTATAAAATGTGGAAAATAGGAAAGTTCAAATGTTATCACAGGCCCCAGCTGTTAATAGCCAAGGGATCTAGAGCTCTATCACACACTCTTTAAAATGCTGATTAAATTTCAAGATAAAGCGTTTCCAAAAATCTTGTCCCCATGGCCACTGGGCTTTAAAAAAAAAAACTGGTTATGCCCGTTTTCCAAGAACTACTGGAGAAGTTGGGAATTTTTTGCTCCGCTAAAAAATGTGAGCCAAAAGTCTGTGGGAGCTTGCCTATGATCTGGTTTGCTGCTTCCCCCCCCCCCCAGCACCCACCAGCTCATCCTAGGGCTGGTCAGCGCTTTTTTAAAAAAATTAATTTACCCTTCCGTCCCCCCCAACGCTGACCAGCTGGCCTTTGGGCTGTCAGCACTGTGTTATAATTTTCTTAATGTTTTTCCTAGCGCCACCTGCTGGCCCTGGGGCTGGTCAGTGCTTTAAAAAATTCCTTCTACGTGGGAATGGGAGATCCCGCATCTTCAGTCATGTGAAAGAAAAAAAAGCTGGACTTTCACAATATCCGGATCTTCCCCCAGGTGAGATACTGGCCCTAGATAGCTCGGTATTTTAGGTAATTGACTACAGAGCCAGAATTTGGACAGGGGCCAGACTGCATGTTCTTCCAACCTACTGAATCCCAAACAACATCACAATTGAGTACAGAGGTGGAGGTCCATTACACTCCCTCTGTTCCTAAGAGATGGATTTGACTCTGCTCCACGGATTTCTACGGCGCTTGATTTGCCATCAAACAGAGAAGCCAAGACCCATCTCTCTTCTTCTCTGTAGGGTTCTTTCCTTGCCCCCCCTCTTATTGTCCAACAAGAGAGGAGGAGGGGGAACCAAGAACAATAAAAATCTCTCCATAGCTGGGTGCAGGTATAATGGGGACTTGCAAGCTGAGAGTTGCTGTTGAGACTCAACTTGGGGTTATCTGTCAGGACTAGACATGGGCAAGGAACGCCGAAATTTCTGTTTCCGTTTCCGTTTTTTCGGTTCCGTTACGTAACGGAAACGGTAACGGTAATTAAGCCGGCTCCGCTCGAACCCGAACCAACAAAAGAAAAATTTGGTCAAGTTTTTCGTTTCTGTTTGTGGCATTGCGCGATGCAAAGCCCAAGAAAAAAGTTTTTTAAAAAGCTTTTTAAAAAAACGATACCTGGCCGAAAAAGCAGGTGAAAATATGCCTGCCTGAGGCTTTGCCACCTACCAAAGGGGTGGTTTCTGGGGGGTCCCTGGCCTCCCCCCCCCTCCTCTCCTGTCCTGGGCTGCTTGCACCAGGCTGGTGGGGGGGTCATCCTCGTCGTCTCGCCATGCCATGCGGTGGGGGGGGAATCCAAAATGGCGACCACAATTTTCTTTTAAATCATGGTCCAAAAAACACCAAAGCACAACACAAACATGTTGAAATTTATTTATTCTAATGCCTGAATTTTAACAGTAGCAGGCAGTGGGTTTTTTATTGCAATAAAATGTCGCATTGATTTTATTTTATTTTATTTTTATTTTTATTTTTATTTTTTTAGACCTGCCCATGCAAATTTTTTGCTCCATTCCACCAATGGCATGGCCAGGTTTTGACTGACACTTCTGGATGTGCCAGAGGGTATAAAAACCCAAGGCAACTTCCAGAAATCACAGTCCGTGTGTGGTGGTTGAGGGAGGAGGGCTGTGGCTTGGCTGCTGGTGCGATAAGATTGAGACGAATATTGGAGGAGGGAGGCCTGGGTGGCTGTAGGCTGTCAGTTAGGCAGGCAGGGAAGGAATTGAATTTAGAAAAGTATTGTTTTGATTCCCTGCAGCTTTGTCTGCCAAAGGGAAGAAGTTATTTTTTTTCTTTGTTCTCTTCTCTGGCTGTTTGTGGGGAGAGGAGGATTTTTCTGCTATTGGATGAAGGGGGAGGGTTGACTGGGAGTGGGGTGTGTGGATTTATTTTAAAATATACCATTTATTTCCTACTTTTTTCCAAGTTCAATTTGCTTGCACACCCACACACAATTTGGGGTGCAAGAACAGAACAGTCAACAAGAAGTTCTCTGCTTTTCTGATTAATATATTATGTATTGGATTAAAAGGGACTTCTTCTGGATTTAGTTTCATAGTACCATTTGTTTTTTTCAACGTTTTCCTACTTGAGAGAAAATAAGAGAAAGAATTTCAAATTCATTTAGCTGCTGCACTACACAGTTGATGTACAACTGAACCATATTTTATTTACCCAATACAATATCTTTTTGGAGGCATCTAGTACCCCTACTAGGCTACTACTCTCTATTCAGGGTTATTTTTGGGGTGTGGCTGGCAAGCCACCCTTCCAGAACAGGAGACCCGTTGCAGCTGGTGCTGGTGCCAGCCCAGGCTATTACATTTAATTATTTTAATTTATTACATCAGCCTAATCTGGGGTGGGGGGGCATTCACCCTTCCTCTAACAATTTACAAATCAAGTTTATTTACTGGGAGCCTGATTAATAAGGCAACCAAAATCATTTGCTACTGCTTCATTTTGTTTGGGGAGGGGGAGATACAACACTGCCTTACCTCTCAGTCTCATTGGACAATTCCACCACTCCAGTTCAGTTACAGGGAGAGCCCAACAAGTTCGCTTGCACACACACATTTTGGGTGCAATAACAGAACCTGCTCTGAAGATCTACTCCTAACGGGACAGAATATACATATATATTTTACATTATATTATATTAATATTTACTCATTACTCCAGCTCATTGTTTGTTTACACTTGTGTTGTGTTGTTGCGTGCACTGACTGTACACAACTATTTGTTTGTTTGTATTCCCTGTGGTCTGCACTGCGCAGTTCTGCTGACTGAGTGCTGAAGGGAAGAGCAGTAATCTTCTCCTTCTGCCACTGTTCATTTTTCCAACTCAGCAACAAGTTCCCTGCTGAGTTTTCTGCTTATATTGGATTAAATTTAAAAGGGACTTCTTCTGGATTTAGTTTCAAATACTACCATTTGTTGTTTTTTTCAACGTTTTCCTACCTGAGAGAAAATAAGAGAGAGACTTTCAAATTCATTTAGCAGCACTACACAGTTGATGTACAACTGAACCATATTTTATTTACCCAATACAATATCTTTTTTGGAGGCATCTACTTTTGTGTTGTGTTGTTGTGTGCACTGAACACAGCCACACTCCAATTCAGTGGATCAATTTGATTTTAGAATTCAGAAAATTATATCAAGGGCCAGCAGGGCAACATTGAAAGCTTGTCAAAAAGAACACAGTGTGAGAGTAAGCTTGTGGGTCAAAAGGATAAGTTTATTTGTTTACTAAACACAAATATAAGAAAATATATTTCATAAGAAAATATATCTCTACTTTTCTGCATCTTTGAGAAATAAGAAAAATGAGGAGGGCTGGCAGAGCCAGAGGGAAGGGAAAGGGGACCCCCACTAAAATAAATAGGGTCACGTTTCTGAAGGAAGGCACAGGAAGCAGTGCAGATAGTGATATTGCAGGTACCACTCCCTCTCCAAGCAGCAGCTGCACAACCACCACCGGACCATCTTCTGTCACTGAGGGAAGCATGGATGACTGCATGCAATCCCCATCGCCAAGGTCTCACACTGCAGAGGTAGAAAGGACCCTCTGGTTCATCATCATCACGTCCAGCCCTGTTAAGGAAGCACCATGGGGAATTGAACTCCCAATCTTTGGCTCTCCAGCCAACTACCTAAACCACTGAGCTATCCAACAGTAGTCACATTTCCCAGATTTTCTCATCTTTTTTGCTTATGCATCAAAGAAACAATAGCCAGTCAGAACCACAGCCGCTGACAAATGCTTTCCTATGAAAAGTGGACCAAAATGCATGTGATGAAATCAGACCAAAACCATTGAACAGCTGTTGTCTCAATAAAAACAAAATAAAATAAATAAGAAGAATAAAAAAATCCAGCTCTCCAAAACTCGGAGCACAATGTAACCCACAAGAGATTACCTAGGGAGAATCTGCACAACATTCAAAAAACTGCTCCAAAGGCCCCCGCCACTGATGGTGGCCATCGAAAAACAGGACACAAGAGAACACCAATTTGCAAAACAAAAGTGCACAAACTGATTTTGATAATTTAAAACATTAAAATAGAATTGCTATGCATCTCAGAAGTCTATGACAAAGCAGATTCATGTGTATTTTGAGCCTGCTTCCGGAAGAAGGGCAAATTCACAATCCCTGTTCACCTGCTATGCACATCCTTATTTTAAAATCTGATTGGGGTGAGTCAGCCCTTGAAAAGCAGAAAAGCCACAAAAGGATGATTATTTTTGGCAACCATTCAAACATGTCTATGAAGATTCTCATTCATCCAGGCGAGTTTATCTGGAAGTTGAGTCATGGCAATTGGACTTCTTTTTCTTGAGTGATTGAATCATTTCATTGCTGATGAGCAGCAAAACAAAGTGAAGTACAGTTGCCATGACTCAACTTCCAGACAACCATTCAAACCAAGGACTTTTCTGCACAAAATAAGGACATTTGACCCCCTTACTACCCGCAGTGCTTGCTCAACACAAAGACTGACCCAAACGGTATGTGAGAAACCATCGCATTCAGAAAGCAGGGCAGAACACCTTAGTTCAGGCCTGCCCAAAGTCCGGCCCGGGGGCCAAATCTGGCCCGTCAGGCCATTCTGAGTGGCCGGCGGCTGGCTGGCCCGCCGCTCCCTCCCCCTTCTTTGCCCCATTTTTTAAAAAAAAATCTTCCGCCAACACTGACACTGCCAAGAAGCTTGTGCGGCTGGGCGGGCCTCTGCCACCGCCAAGGAGCTTTGGGGTGGGGTGGCGGACGAGCTGTCACCACCGCTGGGGAGCTTGGGAGTGTGCAAGGTCGCACAGATCGCCTCTTCCAAGAGGCGACCTGTGGCCACGGCTCCCTGTGCTTCCTTTGGTCCCCACCTTCCTTCCTCCCTCCCTCCCTTGGTCCTCACCTCCCTCCCTCCATCCCTTTCTTGTTCCCCACCTTCCTTCCTTCCTCTCTTGGTTCCACCTTCCTCCCTCCCTCCCTTGGTCCCTGCCTTCCTTCCTGCGGGTGGGGCTTATGGGTCAGTGGGTGGGGCTTGCAGTGGGGGTGGCAGGGTCGGGGAGCAACTGGCCCCGACACATTCTCAGCCACCAAATCTGGCCCTCCTTACAAAAGTTTGGGCACTTAAAACTGCAAAATTAGAAGGGGTCCTAAATCATCAAGTCCATCCCGTCATGAAGACCCAGTGGAGAATCAATCTCCCGACTTCTGACTCTGCAGCCAGAGACCTAACCCACTTTCATCTCAGATGCTACTTCTGGTTTTAGGGTGGAGGTCCTTGAACTAAAGGATTGCAGTTCTCTGAGTCCTCCAGGAGGAATATTGCATTTTTAAACAGGTCAACAGGTCGCCCAAAACATTTAACACTTTCAAATTTAAAAAGGATGTTGACAACCTTGAGCAGGTCTGGAGGAGGACGACCAGGATAGTTGAAGGTCTGGAAGAAATATCTTTTGAGGAACAGCTTAGGGCAGGCTTGCCCAAAGCCCGGCCAGGGGGCCAAATCTGGCCCGTTAGGCCATTCTGAGTGGCCCGCGGCTGGCTGGCCCGCCCCTCCCTCCCCCTCCTTCACCCCATTTTTTTTTTAAAGTCTGCCAACACTGACACCGCTGGGAAACTTGGGCGACTGGGTGGTCTGCCGCCACCGGCACCTCAGGAGAATGTGGGTGGGTGGGCAGGCCAGCGGGCCTCTGCCACCACCAAGGAGCTTTGGGGTGGGCTGGCGGGCGTGCCGTCGCCACTGCTGGGGAGCTTGGGGGGTGCAAGGTTGCACAGATTGCCTCTTCCAAGGGGCGACCTGTGGCCACGGCTCCCTGTGCTTCCTTTGGTCCCCACCTTCCTTCTTTCCTCCCTCCCTTGGTCCCTCCATCCCTCCCTCCCTTCCTTGTTCCCCACCTTCCTTCCTTCCTCTCTTGGTTTCCACCTCCCTCCCTCCCTCCCTCCCTTCGTCCCCGCCTTCTTTCCTGCAGGTGGCGTTCCAAGGGGTCAGTGGGTGGGGCTTATGGGTCAGTGGGTGGGACTTGCAGTGGGGCGGCAGGGGCGTGGAGCAACCGGCCCCTGACACATTCTCAGCCACCAAATCTGGCCCTCCTTACAAAAAGTTTGGGCACCCCTGGCTTAGTGAAATGGGAATGTTTAGGCGTTCAAAAAGAAGACTGAGAGGGGATATGATAGCTATGTTTAAATATTTGAAAGGATGTCATATTGAAGAGGGGACTGGTTTGTTTTCCATGGCTTCAAAGACTAGGACATGGGACAATGGTCTCAAACTACAGGAAAAGAGATTCCATTTGAACATTAGGAAGAACTTCATGACAGTTAGAGCTGTTCAGCAGTGGAATATGCTGCCACAAAGGAGGGTGGTGGAATCTCCTTCTTTAGAGCTTTTTCAGCAGAGGCTGGATGGCCATCTGTCAGAAAAACTGTGATGGGGGTTCCTGCATGGCTTCCAACTCTATGTTTCTATGAAATAACAGTTTTTGAGACTTGTCCTTTGCTGCTTGCTTTTTACTTACTTACTTACTTACTTACTTACTTACTTTGTTGTTGTTCAGTCGTTCAGTCGTGTCTGACTCTTTGTGACCCCATGGACCAGAGCTCACCAGGCCTTCCTGTCTTCCACTGCCTCCCGGAGTTTGGTCAAATCCATATTGGTTGCATCGATGACACTGTCCAACCATCTCATTCTCTGCCGTCCTCTTTTCCTTTTGCCTTCAGTCTTTCCCAACATCAGGGACTTTTCCAAGGACTCCTCTCTCCTCATGAGGTGGCCAAAGTACTGGAGCCTCCGCTTCAAAATCTGTCCTTCCAGTGAACATTCGGGCTTGATTTCTTTCAGGATGGATAGGTTTGATCTCCTTGCTGTCCAGGGGACTCTCAAGACTCTCCTCCAGCACCACAGCTCAAAGTCATCAATTCTGCGGCGATCAGCCTTCTTTATACTCCAGCTTTCACTTCCATACATCACTACTAGCAAAACCATAGCTTTGACTATCCTGACGTTAGTTGGCAAAGTGATGTCTCTGCTCTTTAGGATGCTATCTGGGTTTGCCATTGCTTTCCTCCCAAGAAGCAGGCATCTTTTTATTTCATTGCTGCAGTCGCCATCTGCAGTGATCAAGGAGCCCAAGAAAATAAACTCTGTCATTGCCTCCATTTCTTCCCCTTCTATTTGCCAGGAGGTGATGGGACCAATGGCCATGATCTTAGTTTTTTTGATGTTGAACTTCAGCCCATTTTTTTCACTCCCCTCTTTCACCCTCATAAAGAGGTTCTTTAATTGCTCCTCACTTTCTGCTATCAGAGTAGTATCATCTGCATATCTGAGGTTGCTGATATTTCTTCCAGCAAACTTAATTCCGGCTTGTGATTCATCCAGACCTGCCTTTCACATGATGTACACTGCATTAGAGATGGGCACGAAATGAACAATTTTTCGTTTCCGTTTTTGCAACGAAATGACAAACAAATTTTGTCTCCAAAATGAAACGAAATGAACAGAAACACCGGAAATTTTGTCATGCATTTTGTTTTCGTTACGGCAATACAGTGAACTGCTTTAAATGCTTTAAAAAATCACAAAAATTGAAATTAATGGTAACAAAATGGTAACAAAACAAACAAAAATGAAAATGAATTTTTTGCAAAAATTCGCGAAAAATGGAAACGAACCAAAATGGACCCTCCAAACGACAAACAGGAAACAAAATGCCATTTTTTAAAATTCGTGCCCATCTCTACTCTGCATATAAGTTAAATAGGCAAGGTGACAGTATACAGCCTTGTCGTACTCCTTTCCCAATTTTAAACCAGTCAGTTGTTCCATATCCATATCCAGTTCTGACGGTATTTTTATTTATTTATTTATTTATTCATTCATTCATTCATTCATTCATTCATTCATTCATTCATTCATTCATTCGTTCATTCATTCATTTGGTGTTTTGTTGCAGGGTTCTGGAGGGTGAAGATCAGCTGCCCACCACTGACCACTAGGTTTTCACAGCAGCAAAACATAAGCTCAGAAGATGTGCTTTGTGAGAACTGAGTTTGGAAATATGAGGAAGGAAAGCAGACAGGACAGCAAGATGTCCCTGAGAAAAAAAGTAGCCAGAGGAGAGAGAAATTATCAGCCTCTCCTATACACCTGCTAATCCTCTGCAAATGCCAGCACCACCCTTCCAGCTGATTTTCTGATTCAGACCTCAGCTGGAGAAAAAGCATACGGCCCAAATAAATGAAAAGTGTCCATTTCTATTACACGCCAATTGAGAATCTCATGATTCTTTCGTAACCCCTACTTTTTCTATCATTGTCTATTATTTCCCCTGAAGTCATGCTTCCATGCTTGTTGTTAAACTGTATGAATCACACACACACACACACACACACACACACACCTTGTGGAAATTCCATTTGGTGTAGTTGGCTCTCCTGTTCTCATCTTGTGCGGTGTGTTGTGTTGTTACAGTCATGTTACATGTCCATGGAGTTTTCTAGGCAGGAATACTGGAGTGGTTTGCCAGTTCCTACTCCAGGCGCCTACAGCACCTGGTATTCCCTGGTGGTCTCCCATCCAAGTACTAACCAGGGCCAACCCTGCTTAGCTTCTGAAATCAGGCGAGATCAGATGTGCTTAGGGCATCTAGGGATCTATTGCCACTTATTCTCACAACGACCCTGCGAAGTGGGTCAGACCAAGGAAGTGTGTTTGGCCCAAAATCCTCCAAGTATGTTTCACGGCCAAGCAGAAATTTGAGCCCAGGGCCTCCTGAGTTGTAGCCAGCATGCTAACCACTCTACTGTACTGCCCGTCTCTTCGCTTCCAGGGTCAATGAACACTTTCCCCCCCTTCCCTCCCCAGAAAAAGAAGACTGGATGACTGCACATAGATTGTACTGTTTTGGTTTAAAAGCCCTATAAATATGGATGAAGTTTTTAAAAATCAATGGTTTCTGGTTTTCCCTGGGAACAGCTAGAGATCCAAAGCACAAAAGAGCGGCGGGGGGGGGGGGTAGTCAACTTGCTAAATGGGTCAGGGGGGAAAGGAAGCTAAGCATCAAAGGCAAGAGAAAGAAACAGATGCGGTACTTTAAAACTTTGGAGCTCTGCCGCAGTTCATTCCCACTGCAGATTTATTTTACCTCTAAAGAATTGTCACTCCCAACAGTTCAGTTTCATTCTGAAACCATACCATGTGGGGAAAGTAGCTGAGGGTTTTATGTGCTGATAAAGCCTGAAGCTGATGGCAGAGAAGAAAAAGTACCCAAGCATGAGTCATGATACTTGAAAATGAGTCTAAGGCCACTGTCTCACTAAAGTTTTCTGTGCATCTTAATTGTTTGGGCAATCACGTGGTGTTTGATGCGCAGTTAGTGTCCTGTCAACAGGGTAGTATTTTATTGCTCTGTGTCCGTCTCTACTTGCTTACTGTGCATCTTTCCCCTTTTTTCCGGGTCTAAGTCTCCATTGCAGGAAGTGGCAGGTAAAGGGGTACAGTGGTCCCCTGCCCGTTTGCGGTTCATATATTGCAGTCCCGCTATATTGCAGGATCACAGTATATGAAAAAGGCCCCCTAGGGTGAGGGTGAAAGTCCTGATTCAAGCTTCCCATACTTACCCCAGGACTGGAGCTGCCCCGAACAGGCCTGTGAGGGCATTCCTGGACCTTCAGGAGGCCCCAAAAGGGCCTTCTTGCAAACCGGAAGTGACTTCCGGATCCCTGAAAATCATTTCTGAGGCCTCCGAGAGCCTTTCTAGGCCTGTCGGAGGCCTCAGAAATGATTTCCGGTTTACCAGAAGGCACTTCCAATTTGCAGGGAGGCCCTTTTGGGGCCTTCAGAAGGCCCGGGAAGGCTCTCACAGACCCGTTAGGGAAAGGGCCAGGCTGGGGGTAAGTATAAGAGCCCCCAGCTAGGTCCCCCCAGGCCTGACTCAACCTGCATCCGCATATCACGGAATTTCAATTATTGCTGGTCAGGTCAGGTCCCTAACCCCAACGATAGGTGGGGGATCACTGTACAAAGCTAACTACTGCGTATTTTCTGGGGTCGCACCTTGCTAGAGTAGCAAAGAACTGCGCATCTTTAAGGGAAGTTTTTTAAACGAACCCCTAGCAGTGGTTTAAAAACTTCAGTGAAAGTGCACTTCCTGGGGCGTGGTCAGTTGGGGCACCAAATTACTTCCCTTTGCAGTTAGGATGCGATCTTTTACTGCACAGTTCGCTGCAGCAAAATGCGCAGAAAACGCTAGTGAGACCGCAGCCTAAGACAGGAGGAAGCTGAGACTGATAACAACTTCCGCTAGGTTTGGATAGAATGACTTTGGGGGTATGGAATGGCACTGTGAATCAAGAAATATCTTATGCCACAATTCGTTGTCTTGGAACTAATTATCTTAGAATTGTGGCCGCACTGGACAGCTTCTAGACTGGTTTCTCAGCCTCAACAAAATATCTCACACCTTGACACATAGAGACAACAATCAATATGGAGGTGTTTAGAAGCCAAAGTGACTAAACGAAGGCAATTGTATTTTTGATGCACATTTATGAGACTTCGTGGAGAAGACAATGACAGGAAAAGCTGAAGGGCATAGGAAATGAGGAAGACCACACTGGAGGGTTTAGTCCTGTGACTGCTGCTTGTACTGTTAAATAAATAAATAAATAAATAAATTAAAGCAATCTGGAGGTTTTTGTTCTCAAAAGCCACTCATCTCTTCCCCCAGTTCAATGTTTATTTGTCTGATATCTGTTGTATCTTCTAAAAACAAGTAGAAGATGAATGTACAGTAAGACCCTCATATCTGTGTGGGAACCACATCCATGGTTTAGAATAGATTATCTACAGTTAAGTTTAGATTATCTACAGATTATCTAGTTAGAGAGAGAGAGAGAGAGAGAGAGAGAGACTTATAAATATATATTTCTACAATGTATTTACTAGACATGAGTGCCAGGACCCTGCCTGTCACAGAACCTGACTCTGAGGGGTTAAATGGTGAAGAGCTGCTGGAGGAGCCTTGCAGCTCAAGTCAGCAGGCAGCTGGGTCTGATGACTCAGCTGAAAACATATCTTCTCCCCCTAGAAGGACTATGAGCAGGATTCTGCAAAGACGTGCTACCAGGAGAGCTAGGGAAAGGGTCTTTGATGCTAGATGGGGAATCAGGTCAGGAAGCCCTGAGTACTAGCAGGAGCCTTTCCAGAAGTAAGGGTGTGTTCCCTGTTTTGGGATAAAGCTGGTAAGCTCTCCTTGAGCTCTCTGTGGGAGCAACGCGTCATTTGAACTTGCAACCACGTTCCTGTCTGTGACCTTGGCTCTGTTTCCTGATTTTGGACTGGCTTCCTGGACAACGGCTTAATCTGTTCCCTTGGGTTTGGCATCTGGTTTCCGTGAGATATTCTGGTTTTGACTTGGACTGTTAATTGCTGGGAGTTGGATTCTGTTATTTTTCTGGCACTTGATTGTTGACAAAGGACTTGAACTTGCCCGGCTTTCCACTAAAGATCTTGGCAAAGAACTGAACCCTGTTTGTGTGTGTGCTCTGTGTGCGGGGCTCGACAATGAGCACTAGAAGGAGCCAGAGACCGTGCTATGTATTCATAATATATAAATAATAAAATAATAATATAAATATATAATACTGTAATGTTGAAGAATGCATAGGGTGGTCTCTGGCTTCTTTTAGTGGCCACTCTGGTACTACATGTGATAATACTAGATTTTTTTCTCTTTTGCCATACTATGTATAGCATTCACTATTATCCATAGTTTTCAGGATCCACGGGGACATGTAAACAGTCCCTTGCTGATAGACCGAAGAAACTATTTGGATGAGTAGTGAGATGTTTAGATCTCACAAGAAAAGAAGTCCAGTTGCCATGACTCAACTTTTGGATAACCTTGTTGCACCAACACCAGCAATCATTGTGTGAGCAGAATGTTGGACAAGCTAGGCCTTTAGTGGGATCCACCCTTACATTATTATGTTCCAGCAACAGTGGGGTAAACTCTTGATTCTTAAATATCATCTGGATGGACTCAGTAACTGCCCTAACTACAATAAATGCAAATAAGAAAGGCAGGAAGCAGTTTAAAAAGCCACTCTGGGTTCACTAAAAGCTCAGGGGGGGTATACAAACAAAAAGGAGACTTGTACAGGAAGTGGAATGAAGGCCAGGCCACTAAGGAAGAGTATAGCCAAGTACTGTAGCAAGGAAATGCAGGGATACTATCTAGAGACAAAGCAATAAAGAGCATTATTCAAGTATGTGACAAGGGAGTGCAGGAAATCCTGGTCAAATTTATGGATGACACAAAATTGGGTGGAATAGGCTATACCCTGGAAGACAGAAACAAAATTCAAAAGGAAGTTGATAGGCTGGAGTAGGGAAGGGCACCTTATGAAAAACAACACACTGTTTTGTCATTTCATACGCTTATGAAACCTTATGAAACAAAACAAAACAACAAAGAGCATGCTGTCAAGGAATGAAACAAAACACTATTTTTGTTTCAGAAATAAAAGGATTCATCCTAGCCTCTTGATCCAGCTGTCTTGAGACCAGGAGGTTTATTTTTAAACTCAGGTATTTGTTTTCCTTCCTTCCCACACCTCAGCTCTTGAGATAGCTTATCTCTGATCTTCATCTGTCTAAAGCTAGCTAGGAGCTGAGCTCTTCCCTTCAATAGCTGTGTCTGCAAGTTGATTTAAACTGATTGTTTTGCTTTCCTGATTAAGTAGGACTGTGGAGGTTGGTGTTTTTTTTTGTTTTTTTTTTTACATTTTCCTTCCTTGCGTGCCACCAATCAGCCGTTGAGCTTATCTCTCCGATCTCTCCCTGCAGCAGCTAGCCATTAGGTTTGTAGCTTGTTTACAGAGGGCTCTTTGCTTGAAATCAAATTGATTTGAAGGTTACAGGGTCTTTGATTTAGGGCAGTGGTCTCCCTGTTAAATAAAAAAAGGAAAGCTCCACATTATTTACAGTGTTATGAAGCGTTTCATTTCATGATTAAAATTCTTTTTAAAAATCCATCATTAACGAAATGAAATGACATGAAATGCTATATTTCTGTTTTGTGCCCATCTCTAGGCTGGAGCACTGGGCTGAAACCAACAGAATGAAATTTAACAGGGATAAGTGTGAAGTACTGCACCTGGGAAGAAGGAACCAAATGCACAGTTACAAGATGGGGAACTCCTGGTTCAGCAGTACTCCATGCAAGAAGGACCTTGGAATTCTGGCTGATCATAAGCTGAATATGACCCAACAGTGGAATTTGGCAACTATCCTTTTCCAAGGAGAAAGGCAGGGGTAAAAATTATTCAAAAATAAATAAAATTAATTAATTAATTAATGCTATTTTAGTCTGCATTAAGTATAATTTCCAAATCCCTCTTGGTGCTCATCCCCCCTCTGTTCAGCACTGGTTAGGCCTCATCTTGAGTCCTCTGTCTAGTTCTGGACACCACACTTCAAGAAAGATGCTGACAGATTGGAACAGGTTCAGAGGAGGACAACAAGAATAATGAGGGTGCTGGAAACTAAGTCCTATCAGGAAAGACGGAGAGAACTGGGTATGTTTAGTCTTGAGAGAAGAGGACCAGGATCTATTCTCGATCAGCCCAGACTGCAAGACACACAACAATGGGCTCAAGGTACAAGAAGCCAGATTTTGTTTGAAAATCAGGAAAAACTAACTGACTGTTAGAGCAGTACAGCAATGGAGCTATTACCTTGAGAAGTGGTGAGTGCTCTAAATTTAGAGAAGGGTGACAAGGATGATTAGAGGGCTGGAAACCAAGCCCTATAAGGAAAGACTGAAAGAATTGGGCACGTGCAGCCTGGAGAAATAAAGACTAAGGGACTATAGCAGTGATGGCGAACCTTTGGCACTCCAGATGGTTTGGACCACAACTCCCAGAATTCCAAACCTAGACTGCCAATGGCAAAGGACTATGGGAGTTGTGATCCGAAACATCTGGAGTGCCAAAGGTTTGCCACCACTAGACTATAGGATAGCACTTTTAAATATTTTAAAAATAGGCTGTCCTACAGAGGAGGGGCAGGATCTGTTTTCGATCATCCCAGAGTGTTGAACCTGCAACAATGGGCTCAGGTTAGGAGAAGCCAGCTTTGGGCTGAATATCAGGAAAAACTTCCTAACTGTTAGAGCAGTATGGCAATGGAACCAGTTACCTCACGAGGTGGTGAGTGCTCAACACAGGCGGCTGATATCCTTTGATGTGTATTCCTCCACATAATAACCTTGTAGAATCACTCTTTTATGATTCTGCAGGATTTTAGTAAAAAAAAGCAAAGCAAAAGCAAAGTGTTCTGCTTATATACGGACCCATACTACTTCAAGTAGTCTCTGGGTGGTTTACAGTTTTTCGATTACAATATGCAGGCTACACATTGCCCCACCCCCCACAAGCTGGGTACTCATTTTACTGACCTCGGAAGGATGGAAGGCTGAGTCAACCTTGAGCCTGCTCCCTGGGAATGAACCCCAGGTCATGAGCATAGTTTCACCTGCAGTACAGGCGTTGAACCACTGCACCACGGGGCTCCAAGAAAGAAAGAAAGAAAGAAAGAAAGAAAGAAAGAAAGAAAGAAAGAAAGAAAGAAAGAAAGAAAGAAAGAAAGAAAGAAAGAAAGAAAGAAAGAAAGAAAAAGAAAAAAAGAACAAGAACAAGAACAAGAAAAATTTTAAGCACTGTCTTTGTTAGAGTCATCTAAATCAGATGAATGGCACTCTTCTCTAAAAATGCTGCCGCATTGATACAGCCCTGCCAGAACAGCCCTAGGGTCTTGATTGCTTTTGCCATGATGGAAAGTCTTGCTTTTTCACGGCTGATTACTTTGGCAAACAATGGACACACGGAGCACTGAACTTGGGAAGGTGTCCAAATACTTTAAATCTGGCCTGTTAGGACAGAATCATGAGCTGGTTTTGCCTGGAATATTTAGCCTGTGGTCATCATTTGAGAAGCTGCCTAGATGGCCTAAGCACATCTGATCCTGCCTGATTTCGGAAGCTAAGCAAGGTTGGCCCTGGTTAGTACTTGGATGGGAGACCACCAGGGAATGCCAGGTGCTGGAGGTGCCTGGAGTAGGAACGGGCAAGCCACTCCAGTATTCCTGCTGAGAAAACTCCATGGACTTGGGGTCACAAAGAGTCGCTCACGACTGTAACGACGCAACACACACACACACACATATCATTTGAGATGCCTTTGATTCAGGTGATTCTCTCTGATGGCAGCATCCGCTGCTCTGACCTCCCGTTTGACCAACTTCAAGGCATGAAAGCAAAAGCTTCTCATTATGAGAGGGAAATTGCCAAAGACCGGGTCACAAAGCAACAAGGTCCTTCTTGAATCCTCCCCTGTAGCAGTCTGCTATGTCTTTGCCAAGCGGAGAGAATGCCATTTACCGAGACAGCCACCGCAGCTGCCAGTGATGTGACAAGCATCTTCAATGACCACTTAGGCGACAGGGGGTGCGTAACTGTGAGCAACGGGGTGGCTGGAGGCCCAGCGAAATCAAAGGCAGAGGAGAACTAATAGACATTTCTGTAAGCGGCAACAATAAACAGACTCGGTTTTAGGTGCTGAGGGCCAAACAATAAGTGCCAGTTCACAGAGATACCCATTGGAGCAGATCTTTAAGGAGCATGGGCAGATCCCCAGATCTAAACAGGATCCTCCATAGGAGGCAACAAGGTGACACCCCGTCCACTCCATAACGTGCATGTTTTTGAGTTGCTGAGAGGCTTGATTTGCAGGGAGCGTGACAGATGCCTGGTTCCCAACCTTTTTCAAGTTGGGACCTCCGTTTCTAAGAGCCAAGTAACTTGTGACACACACTCCACCATGTTTGCACAAAGATGCATTTTTAATTGGGTCAAGTCATCGCTTCTTAGAAAGTGGAGGCTTCTTTTACCACCCAAGGGCCTACTTCTGGCTTGACAACGGAGATAAGCACTACAGGGGAAACCTTTACCTTTACCTTTTTACCATCCATATGAGGTGAACCCCCCCCCCGAGAAAATGCTTTGTGGTTCCATTGGGAGTCACAACCCTCAGGCTGAGAAGCCTAAGATGTTATCCTAATGATTGGGGAAGAGTACAAAATGTGTGCCGATTTAAAGGTGCCCCAGGTCTGAAGAAATTGTTTATGGCCTTTGTCAATTCACATACTGTCCTTCCATCACAAAAGCTCACAAGAAGATGATAAAAGCCTTGGGAGGCTTGGGCCATCATCCTTCTGATGCCTAGGGACAACGGACAGAACTCAGAGGACCTTTTTTCTTGTTCGCTGACCACTCCAGGAATATCCCAGGCACCATTGGCCGTGCTGGCTGAGATATTTTTTCAGATACTTCTAATCCCACCCCCCTTAAAATGGTTCTTCTCCAGCTATAACGATTGATTGATTGATTGATTGAGAAGAATTTTTACCCCACCTTTCTCCTTGGAAAAGGACCCAAGGCAGCTTACAGTAAGGAGAGACAATATACAGTGCATTACAATTAAGACATGTTCAGTTTGAGAAACAGGGAATTGAGAGGTATCTTACATTATTAGAAGGTAACATTAAAACTAACAATAGATAACATACTGTCAATGCAATCACACAAGTGGAGATATAAACACAAAGTTATAAGTGGTTATAAACATGTCATGTATGGTGGATTGCTATAAAGACACAGTAGGTAGTCCATCATTCAGGGAAAGCTTGCCTGAAGAGGAAGGTATTTGCCTGTTTCTGAAAAGAGAGCAGAGATGGGGCAGCCCTGGCCTCTAGTGGGAGGGAGTTCCAGAGTCTGGGTGCAGCAGTCGAGAAGGCTCTTTCATGGGTTCCCACAAGACATACCTGTGAGGGTGGCAGGATGGAGAGAAAGGCCTCTCCTGATGACCTTAGCACCCAAGCTGGTTCATACTGTGAAATCTGATCTTTCAGGTAGCTAGGACCCAGGTCGTACAGCAACTAACAACAAGGGCAATCAGTATTATCTCCTGCCCATGTGAGAAGGGTGTGGGGCCTTCCAAGAGAAGAAGAGGATGAGCTGATCCTCCCCCAAGAAGAAAAAGTGTGTGGTTTCCTATCTATAAACAAAAGAATAGCGCCAGAAGATGTTGCTGCCAGGATGAAGACTTCAGTCTTGGTGCTCACTCTCAAGGTGGATTTAAGTTGCACCAGCAACTTAACTAGGACTTGGCTTAGGTTTTCTTCTTCTTCTTTGACTTGGATCTGACTTGCAACTTGGAGCCTACACACCTTTATTTTATTTTTCTGGAGCAGAGTGTGTTCTTAATAGGGACTTGAGACTTGGCACCAAAGACTTGGGACTCAGAGCTGAGGACATGCCAACATCCCTGGTTGCTGCTCGTTTTCCTAACCTGCATCAGTAGATTAACCTCAAGAGGTGGAGAGTGCTCCAGCAATGGAAGCATTCAAAAGAAATGTGGACAACCATCCGGCAGATACCCTTTGATTTGTATTCCTGCATGAAGTGGGGCGTTGGACTTGATGGCTTTCCAATTTCACTATTCTGTAATCCACTAGCAGCACTGTGAAGGACACTTCTCATATAAGGGCTTCCACACAAGAACCACCATCTCTTCCTCTTTTGGTCCTCACTCAGACATCTCTTGAATGCATCACAACACAAAGCTCCTTCACTATCTCTTTCCCAGCATATAGGTCAGGGGTGGGGAAGTTTTGGACCCTCCAGATGTTTTAGACTGCGACTCCCAGAATTCCTTGCCTATATTGCCAATGATAAAAGACTGTGGGAGTAGCTGTCTAAAACATCGGTTCCCCCTTCCTGATCTAGAGGCTACACATGAACAGAATGGAATACAAATGCCAGTTTGTTTGTTTGTTTGTTTGTTTGTTTGTTTGTTTGTTTGTTTGTTTGTTTGTTTGTTTGTTTGTTTGTTTGTTTGTTTGTTTGTTTGTTTGTTTGTTTGTTTGTTT
>JAHTLZ010000017.1:2121231-2148125 GCA_023846285.1 Phrynocephalus versicolor
ATGATGATGATGATGATGATGATGATGATGATGATGATGATGATGATTGTCTCCCCCCACATGCACAGAGGATGCTAGACCTGAAGATAAAGAACTGGAAAAAACAAGATACAGAGATCTAGTGACTGAAACAACATTGGGAACTATGACAAGAAATATTACAAGCAATTGCAGATCCCAAAAATAACACCATCAAAGCTGCACACACACACACACACACACACACACACACACACACACACACACACACACACACACACACGTTGAACTATGGAGCTAGAAGACTGCTATGGATCACTGAGTCCAGCCAGTATCAAAGAAGCACTGTAGGGAATTGAACTCCCGTGTTTTGGCTCCACAACCAGATGGCTAAACCTCTAAGCGACCCAGCAGTTCTCAAAAAGGAGGTTGCAGCCAGCGCTGAAACATTTTTGTCATTTTTAATTAACCCCCGTTGCTTTTGTCATTGTTTTATCTTTTTGATGATCTGCTTCACATCTGTGAAAACCTCTGTAAGAGCAATATGTCTTTGAAGATTCTTAGTCATCTGCCAAAGCTGGCACTGCCGGAGCCACCACCACTGAAGCTGCCACCAAAGCTGCCTCTGCCAGACCCCACCAGCTGGCCAGAGAGGGTGAGTGAGCCCAGCAGGCTGGCCTAGGCCTGCTGACGGAGCTGCTGCCACCAAAGCCACTGCCGCTGAAGCTGCCGCCAGAGTTCCTGCCACCAAAGCTGATGCCACTGGAGCCCTGCCAGATGCCCGGAGAGTGCTAGCGGTCCCGGCAGGCTGGCCTAGGCCCACCGCTTGAGCCCTCCCAGGCAGCTGGAGAGGGCAAGCAGACCTGATAGGCCAGCCTAGGCCTGCCACCGGAGCAGTTGCTTCCAAAGCCACTGCCACTGAAGCCGCTGCCAGAGCTATCGCCACTGAAGCTGCCACCAAAGCCACTGCCACTGGAACCCCGGCAGCCACCTGGAGAGGGCTAGTGGGCCCCGCAGGCTGGCTTAAGCCTGCTGTCAGAGCCCCACCAGCCAGCCAGAGAGGGTGAGCAGGCCTGGCAGGCTGGCCTAGGCATGCTGCTGGAGCCGCTACTGCCAGAGCCAACACTGAGAGAGCTGCCACCGCCACAGCCCAGAAGGAGATGGAAAAGGTGAGCAAAGCAACCAATCATTTCATTACTGTTACATTTCGTATAATTGTTTTCAAAAATTCATATGAAACAAACAAAACAAAATGCAGAGCGGTGAAACTGAATGAAGCGAAACACCGTTTTTCCATTTCGTGCCCATCCCTAGTACAAACTTCTACAGTTATTGCAGCCAGCTGAAGACCAGAAATCAGGGCCATCCTCTCATCCCACCCACCTCTGTTTACAGGTATTTGAAACCATAAAGACTCTGGGGCCTTTCAGAGGCAGCGCCTCATGCGTGTGCAAAGTGCAGCACTAAGTGTGCACTTTACACTGTACTTTGCACTGCAATTAGTGCTACAGACATTACTCGAACACCTAGGTAAAAAAGAATATGCAAGACAATAAGGGAAAACCTGTTGTTACTGTTCTGGGTAAGGGAAGGCATGGCCATCATAAGCTTCCTCAGCACTACATAAGAAGGAAGGGCTACAGGGTATTGGTAACTCCCAAGGGATCTACAAATTTAAATTGCTCTGAAAAACTTGATGACAGGTCCCCTGAAATGAAAATTTTGCTGGCAAATGCTAGATCAGTGAATGGGAAATCAACAATCATTCAAGACCTGATCCTGCACGAACATGCTGATCTCACTTGCATCACAGAGACTTGGCTGGATGAGTCTGAGGGTGTCAACCTCACTGAACTCTGACCTCCAGGTTTCTCTGTGGAACAACAAGTAAGAACAGGGGGATGTATAGAATATCCCCATGGAATATATTAAAAGGCACTCCAGCCAGCTTCCTGCACAGGGTCGCTTGGGAATCATTGAACCCCATCTGTGTGGAGGGGACAATGGATTCGATGAGACCTAATGCTCAGGAAGCAGGCTTGCTCTTATCTCTTCCCCCCACATTATCCACCAAGGCCATGGGATGGTATGTGAGGAAATAACAAGCTGCCTACTAATCATTCATCAATACCCTCGCTATGTGACACTGCTGCATCAGAGAAGCCCTTCCCAGGAATTCATCAGCCTATACCATCCTGACATGTAAGCCCTGTCTCCACCCTCTCTGATGCTGTGCCTTGATACCAATAAACAGCCTGAGACTCATGCTGGCAGAGGAAGCTGTTGCATGAGGCCTGGCCTTCGTTGAACCCCATAATGTGCCTATATGTGGAATCATTCCTACAGGGGTGGGGGGGGGGTGGAGTGGCAATAGTCTATCGCAACTCCACCCTCTTGCTAGATGCCGCATTTCCCAATTCCCTGGTTTTGAAGGTACTTTCCTAAAAGTAGGAGACAGGGACAAAATAGGGATTCTCTTGGTGTATCGCGCTCCCCGTGGCACAGCTTCTCCACTTCAGCTTACTGAACTGGTAGCAGGGGTGTTGTTGTTACTGAATTGATAACAGGGGTGGAGTCCCGTCGGCTCATTGTGTTGGGGGACATTAACATCCATGCTGAGGCAGCTCTGTCAGGAGTGTCTGAAGACTTCATGACCACCACGTCAACAATGGGTCTGGCCCAAACCATCCTGCAGGCCACACCTTAGACCTGGTCTTCTGCTCTGCTATGGATATTAGGATCCTCGGGGTAAAGGAATTTTCTAGAGTCCCATTGTCATGGACAGACCACTATATGGTGCGCTTTAGCCTCTCTGTAACTAGGCAGGGAGGGAAATCAGACAAAAACAATATGTCCCAGAAGGTTGATGAATCCAGATGATTTTGTAACCACCCTTTGGGAGTTTCCTACCTCTCTGAAGAGTAATTCTATTGAATCGTTGGTTAATCTCTGGAATGAGGATATGAGCAAAGCCATTGACCAGAATGCTCCTAAACATCTCCATCCTCAAATCAACCCAAATTGGCTGCTTGGTTTATTGGGAAGCGGGCAAAATTGAAACGGGTGGCCCATAGAGCTGAAAGGCATTGGCGGAAAACCCAGATTGAAACAGATAAGGAAACAGTGAAGGGCCTTTGGAAGGCTTACTCCAAGGCAGGGGAGGCAACAAAGAAATAATTTTTCTCTACCACCATTGATTCAGCACAAAAATGCCCAGTGGAGCTTTTCCAAATAGTCAAAAGTCTGCTACACGCTGACCCACAGGTGGATAACACAGAGCACTCTGTATCTCACTGCAAAGAATTTGCACAACACTTTGCAGGAAAAATTGAACAGATCTGGGCTACCTTGGATGCTGCTCCTGATCTAAAGCGAGTAAATAAAATCCCCTCCCCGACTGCCCTGTATTAATGGATGACTTTCATCGCATACAGCCAGATGATGTGATCAGAAACCTTGGAGAGGTGACGGCCACCACATGTCTGTTGGCATTAGTAATCCCAGGCATGCGAATGGCAGGCTTAGCTTCCCCAAGCGATTTTAGGGAACCCCTTGAAATTTGGAAAGGTTTTAGGTTTCAGGGAACTGAGTTATTAAGCTCCAAAGAGGTGCAGGGGTGCTTAATGGAAGGAGTGTATCCAACGTGCTTTACCAATTATAGGGTTAATTTACAGAATCCCCTCAGCATGCCAATCCACACTCTTTCAAATAAGTACCCCCTGCAGCCCCTTTGGAGCTTAATAACCCCATTCTCTGAAACCCCAAACTTTCCAAATTTAAAGGGGTTACAGGGGACAGCTTGAGGAAGCTCCCCTGCCATTTTCATGCTGCCTAGGATCAGTATTCAAATACTTTTAAATTACAAATGATTTTTTCCCTATGGGCACTCCCTTTGGAGTTGAATAACTAAGCCCCCTGTACTCCAAAACTCTCCAAATTTGGGGTGCTTAAAGAGGAGAGCTTGAGGAAGCTCCCCTGTAATTTCCACAGTGCTACCTGTCTGGGATCACTATTTTGAAGCACATAACAAATTTGGTGCCTCTAGGACCCAGGGGAGCCGTTTTACAGAGAAACAAATTGGTTTGTTTTAAATGAAAACAATCACCAGTTCGTTTCATTACTAACGAGATGCTGCTTTCCTGGTTCATTTCATTTCATTTCATAACGAACCGGTGAATCAGTGTTTCATTTTTCGTTTGGTGCCCATCCCTAGTTCCCATCAATCATAATTTTTAGATGGTCTACCATCCATGATTACATGGTATTTATACTCTGTTCTTAACTGCTCGCGTTCTATTTAATGTTGTCTTCTAATGCTTTAAGATACCCCTCTATTCCCTGTTCTTGAATATGTCTTAATTGTACTAGACTGTATCTTGTCCCTCATTACTTTAAGCCACCTTGGTTCCTTTTCCAAGGAGAAAGGTGGCATAAAAAATACTAATAAATAAATAAATAAATACATGTTGTCTGTCTGTCTGTCTGCCTGTTTGTTTGTTGCATTTCTAGACCGCCCCATTTCCCAATAGGGACTCTGGGCAGTTAATATCCATCATCCAAGTCTGATGGGGAATGAATAATGATCGTGTGCTGTCCAGTCAATCCTGACTTATGATGGTGACCCTTCCCAGGCTTTCCTAACTACAGAGTACTCAGAATTGGTTTTATTATTCCCTTCTTCTGGGGTCTCCTTGGGACAACTGTGCAGCTTATCCAGGGGCCACACAGGCTGGCTGTTCTCCCTGGAAGCCCAGTGAGAAACTGAACTCCCAACCTCCGTCTCTACAGCTAAATACCGAAACCACTGAGTTCTCCAGCAGCTTAACTGATGGGCAATTAAAAGAGTGCAATTGTCTGGTTCAGAAGAGCCCTAGATTTCCAGGGTCAACCCTCTTCCCATGATAATAATTACACGCATTAATCAGCCTGGAGGAGAGAGATTGTTCTGTATCCAGGGAGGAAGCCAAACCAACCTGTTTTTGAAAGAGGCAGAACAGCTAAGAAACCCTGAAATAATGGTTCTGCATTTGCATCCTCCGCTTGACCAAAGGAGAGGGAGCTGTTTTACTTTCTCCAGCATCCATATGCTTCATGCAACAGTGCCTCTGGCTGAAGCCAGCTTCCAAACTGTGTGTGAGTTTACCTCTTCCTTTCAGCCGGTTGCAGCGAGAGAGGCTGTTTCTAGGCTCTGCACAGTGGCCCAGAGAGTACACAAAGGGCTCTTTGTTGAGCGTTGCTTCCGACACAATCCCTTGGAAAGGTTCTCAGCCAAAACCAACATGCCACCCAGACATGCCGCTTTGTCCCTTTCGCTAAACGCCATGGTGTCCGATGCCAAAAAGCATCCTTCTTCTGGAAGAAGCTGCCAGCTGGGTCACCATGAGCGCTGGTCCACTAAGGTTTGGCAAGGAAACCAGGTCCTTGGCCTGAGCTCCAAAAATACTAAATGTGTCCCTGCAACAAACGCTTGGTGAGCCTCTGAGAGGTTTCCTTATAGGAAGAACAACGCACAAATAGGAGGGTGGCCGGGGGGGAGCCCCTCCATGTTTGCACCCTGGCAGTGTTATAAACGGGTGCACATTATTTGTTTGTTTGTTTTATTTCTATACCGCCCATCTTCCAGCAGGAACTCTGGGCAGTTTACAGCACATGGGAAATCTATAAACTTGGCCTGGAAAAAAGGAATTATTTAGGTGGCTGCACAATCCCGGTCTAGAATATCATAATGAATAAACTCGAAGACATTCCCACTGGAATGCATTCGTAAGCTTTTCTCACCTTGCTTTTAAACCCAGAAGCAGAGGTTCTCTTTATGTGCAAGCTCTTCATGCAAACAATAACCCTGGAAGGTTGGGGTCCTCAGTCACAGTATCCCCCCCCCAACACACACACACACAGTCCTCCTCCCCAGGAGTTGTTTACTTAGTCTTACTAGACTCCCCAGCTTTGATTCATGGTTTCTTCTAGGCCTGCAGGTTGCTGGAGCCATTTGAACTGTCACTGTCTCTGCCAGTGTTGTAGCTTATTTTTTTAAAAAAAAAACAACCTTGCATGCTGCCTGGGGAAGGTGTGTCTGGGAGGGACCTTCCTGGGCTGGGATGACTGCCAATCCATTCAGCAACAACCAAGAGTTCCCTCCTGCCTCTGATTTCAAATAGAGCTCCGCCCCTCTCCACTCTGCATCTCCCTTCTCCTTTGTTTGTTGGAGTCAGTTGAAGCTAGGGACGGGCACAAAACGAAAAACGAAATGCTGTTTCGTTGTGTCGTTACATGAAGAAATGGAACAAAATGAAACGAGGAAGCAGCATTTCGTTACAGACAAAACGAGATGGTGTTTCTGTTGCTGTTGAAAGGAACTATTTTGTTCCATCTGTAAACCACACATGCAGGCTTGGAGAAGGGGGGGAAGCCTGGGGCTTTTAAAAAACCTTTTCCCTCCCCCAACCCCACATGCCAGCTGAATGGCGCTGGGGTGGAAAAAAAAGGTTTTCCCCACCCCAGCACAGATCAGCTGGTAGGCGGGGCTTGGGGGAGGGGGGAAAGTGTTTTTTAAAAAGCCCTGAGCTTAAAAAAAAAAAACATTTCCCCTCCCCAACCCCCGCCTGCCAGCTGATCGGCTCTAGGATGGGGGAAGGGGCCTTGGCAGCTTCTGCAGCCACTTTCCAGCCTCCCCCACGAACCATTTCATTAGTGTTTCATTTCATACATTTTTTTTGCAAAAATTTCATATCAAACGAAATGAAAAAATGTGGGGATGAAACAAAATGAAACAAAACAAATTGTTTCCATTTCGTGCCCATCTCTAGTTGAAGCCAAGCTAATCTGTTGAAGCCTGTTGCTGCAAATGGTCATGTTTGCTATCTTTGCTGTCTGAGCTGTCCAGTCGTGAGTAATGAAACCTTTTTATTCCTTCTCCCAATAATGACTCAGAGTGAGTTAGTGAGACTGTAAGTGTCAGGTGATGAGTAAAAAGGGTAGACTAAACTGGAGACCTTGAAGCTACTTCTGCCCTGTGAATCCTCCACACTTCTGCTGCACAGCCAGAGGAATTTAACCAACATTCAAAGCCCACAAGAGAAAAGGTACCAGCGTCAGCCATGGCACCGGATTACAGCTGCCTCCTCAACTTCTTCTGGACTGCATGGTTCCTCAGGCTCAGGGTGGTCCAGGAATCTCTGATCCCAACTGAGGCAGAACTTCCAGGGATTAGTTTCTGGGGCCACCTCCAGACAGTTGAGGGAGCTGCAGAAGCATGAGTTCACATTTAAGGCACACAAGGGTCCTCCTGGCCAGTGTTGGCGAACCTATGGCACGGGTGCCAAAGGTGACACTCGGAGCCCTTTCTGTGAGCACCCGACATCGTCCCTTCACAGCCACCTGTTGTTGTTGTTCAGTCGTTCAGTCGTGTCCGACTCTTCGTGACCCCATGGACCAGAGCTCGCCAGGCCCTCCTGTCTTCCACTGCCTCCCAGATTTTGGTCAAATCCATGTTGGTTGCATCAATGACACCGTCCAACCATCTCATTCTCTGCCGTCCTCTTTTCCTTTTGCCTTCAGTCTTTCCCAACATCAGGGACTTTTCCAAGGACTCCTCTCTCCTCATGAGGTGGCCAAAGTATTGGAGCCTTAGCTTCAAAATCTGTCCTTCCAGTGAACATTTGGGGTTGATTTCTTTCAGGATGGATAGGTCTGATCTCCTTGCTGTCCAGGAGACTCTCAATACAGCCCCCTGTATTCAGGTCAAATTGCTGTATTGTCACTTTGCAAAAAATTAGTGGGTTTTGAATCACAGTTTGGGCACTTGGTCTCTACAAGGTTCGCCATCACTGCTCTAGGTGGAGTGGAGCATTGGGCCGCCCTTTTCCATTTCTTTCTTGCTTGCCATTTTTTCTTTCCTTGATACATTCTACTGCACCAGCTATAGAATCTTTCTCTGTTCAGCCCTTCCTGGTGTTTCACCATTAGTCTCCTCTGCCTCTCTTGGGCACGTCACCTGGCAGGAGTAAAGCCCTGATGCTCAAGTCCACCCATGGCAACCATGTGGGTTGACACTGGATGCTTCCTCTATCTAGTTGGGTGGCTACAGAAGATGCTACAGTCCACCCTTGCCCTAGGCCACCCTCTGCCCTCTCATAAGGTTTTACTCTGAACTTTAAAGGAGGCATCAATTCAAAACCTAAACCTTATTTTCAAGCTGTGCTTTGTGCCTTGAGCAACTCCTTTAAAATTCAGGCTAAAACCCGGAGCATTTTCACTGTCCCATAGGCTTTAGGTCCAAGGTCTTACATCATAAGACTAAGCAGTAGAATGCCAACCATACATACCTCAATACAAAGCATTTCAGATTCACTGGTTATATATGTTCTTTTTTATTTCATAACCAGGCAGCTCAAAGTTAAGCTCCTGTTTTATTCTTTATAATTAGGTGGACTTCCCCGCTGCGGTGTCAACACCAGCATTGTTTTATCTTCCAAGAAGCCTCATTAGTTCTGTCCGTAGGTGTGAAGCACTGTTAGCATCTCTCTTACCTGCTGTTATGATGGGGATTTATTCAGTCTTTCTAATTACTGAATCATAGAATAATGAAGTTGGAATGGGCCTATAAAGCAAAGCAAAGCAAAGTGGTCTGCTTTACAGTTTTTAATTACAATATGCAGGCTACACATTGCCCCCCCCCCAAAAAAAGCTGGGTACTCATTTTACTGACCTTGGAAGGATGGAAGGCTGAGTGAACCTTGAGCCTGCTACCTGGGATTGAACCCCAGGTTGTGAGCACAGTTTTACCTGCAGTACAGGCATTGAACCATGGCACCATCAAGTCCCAACTCCCTGCTCAAGGCAGGAATACATGATCAAAGAGTATATGCCAGAGGATTGTCTAAATTTCTCTTGAATGCCTCCAGTGTTGGGAGCATTCACCATTTCTCGGGGAAATTGGCTCAATTGCTGTACTGCTCTAACAGTCTGGAAGTTTTTTCTGATATTCAGCCGAAATCTGGCTTCCCGTAACTTGAGCCCATTGTTTTGTGTCCAGCATGTAGTGGGGATCGTGAATGGATCCTGTCCCTTGTCCTGTGTCCCTGCAAATGCTCATTATATCAAATACAACCAAAGACATCCAGCATGATGTTCATGAATAATGTTTCCTTCTGTTATCTGGAATCGAGCTGGACCATACTCTTTCCTTGCTTACTTGAGTCTAGAACATAGAATGGAGAATGCAAGAGTCTTTCAGGCCCCTATCCCACGTCCCTTTAAATGCAGATTAAATTTGTAGATAAACCGTGTCCAAAAATGCCATCCCCACAGCCACTGGGCTTTTTGAAAAAAGAAAAAAGAAAACTCCCTTAAGCGAGGTTTCCAAGACTTACCAGAGAGGTAGGGAATTTTTTGCCTTGCTTAAAAAATCCACCTTTTAAAGAGGCAGACATCGTGGGACCGCATAGATGATCCAGTTTTCTTTCTTTTCTTTTTTTTCCCTCATAGTGCGACTGGCTGTTCCTGGGGCCAATCAGCACTTTTATTTATTTATTTTTTAATTCCCCCCCACCCTCCGATCACCAGGAAGCTGGATCAGGTGCTCTTTGTTTTAATTTCCACCAGCCAGCTGGTCCTTTTTAAAATTCTAATGCTACCTGCTGGCCATGGGTCTGAACTGCGCTTTTAAAAATAAAAACACCTTTGTACGTGGGAACTGCTATCCCACATATTCAGTCATGTGATGGGAGGAAGAGGAAAAGCTGGACTTTCAGAAGATCAGGATCTTCCCCAGGTCAGATAGCACGAGGAAATGAATTTGGGATCTTCTTACTGCAATAGTTCCCAAGCTGGAATCTCCAAATGTGCTTGGACTGCAACTCCCAGAAATCCTAGCCAGCATACATAGTGGTCAAGGCTTCTGGGAGTTTTAGTACACGGTTATCTGGGGGTGCAAGGACAGAAAACATTATTTTACCTAGTTGCATTGGCATTGGCACAACATGTGTAACATTTGGAGGAGGACTGCCCCAAGTTTTGAAATCAACAAAGACATTCACTGTCATCAGAGCCACCAGCATCTACTGGATCTTTGGACATTTGTTGTAAGCCACCAACCAGTGCCCAAATAAAGACAGAACTGACCTTCCTTTAACTGAGATAAAGTCTGACCGGAAGATCAGTAAAAGACTATCTTCCTTTTGCTCCAAATATTTGATTACCTAGAGGTCCTACGGTGGTGCATTGCAGTTTTCTTACCACACAATTAAACAACGGTGCATCCTGCTCAACCCATCTTTCAACCTCATTCCCTTGCTCTTCACACCCAGATTCATGCAACTCCATTTTGATTTTGTCCTGAAACATGCAGAACTGACCGTGGTAACTTGGTCCTTTCCCCTTTCTCCTTTGCCCAAGCCTACCCACTGGCTTGGAACAGCAACTGAGGAAGGGTATATTTTTCATGGGCGCTGAAGTGGAGCGCAAAGGAAAATGGTAGGGATGATAATTTTAGATTTTTTTTTCTAGACTATAAATCTCATCATTCTCCATTCTGGGAGCTCTACCTGACAGACAGATACCCTACAGACACTTAAATATGGCTAAGCTGGGAGAAAGGACCAAATGGGATGGCTCTGTGGTCTAGCTAGGCTTAGCTCACCACCACCACCCCCAAGCTTTCTGTTATGGCCCAGGTGCTCTCCACCTCAGTGCCGGACCTAACTATGAGTCAAAGCCTTCCAATATATGGGATATGTAATTCAAAAGTCTGAAAATCCCATTCCCTAGTAAATGGCTCACAAAAGGAGAAGAAAACCAGATGGGACAGAGTCAGCATGTCCATTTTTGCTCTGTTCCTTGGTAGACAATCCTCTCCTCTTAAAACCTAGCAAATTCCCAGTGCTTTCTATCAGGTGCACCCTGGATACACCTGGCTAGAGGGCAGAGGTGAGCTTGAGGTGCAGGTAGCCCCGCATTTGGGACACGTACCCAGGATGGTGCCAGGTGAGGCTTCTGTCTGCTTGCTGTAATACCTCTGCCATTGCTGCTCCCACTTTCCTCTCCCTTTGTTTCCCCCGCGCCAGTCGCTATGGCAACTGAAGAGGAGAAGAGAGAGGACTGTTATAACAAGGTTTCCTGGCACAGCCACTCCACACCTACTTCAGGAAGTGTAAGGATACAGGCCAGAGTACCTAACTAGCCAGGAACCATCTTTGCTGTCGGCTGTTCCCTCACAGTGACCACAGTCACACCTGGGTTTCATTCATATTTAAATTTCCTGCGTATTTTTTTCAGGAGCAGTCACGTGCTTTTTAATGAGCATTTGGTGTCCTCTCCTCTGCGTCGTACCTTCCTATTCTGGTTCTGTCCTAACCTGTGTACTACACATTTTGTCCTACTTTCCGGCTGCAGTTTCCAAGGCTCCGTCTTTTAAGCCGGGTAGAAAGGGGAGAACGTGAATTTACTGCGTATCTTCAGTGTCCTGTCATTGCAGCAGAAGCAAACAAGTAAGCATTTTCGAGCGAAGTTTCTAAATCCAGCCCCTGGCAGTGGTTTAGGAAACTTCGCTGAAACTGCTGTTCGAGGGCCATGGTCGGCTGGGAGCAGAATTTGCTTCTCTTCCTGGTTAACACATGATCTTTTACTGCGTAGTTCACCGACGGGAAACTACGCAGAAAATGCAGGTATGACCACGGTCAGTGTCCTGCCTACTCTAGATTACTTCCCCCACCCCACCCTGGCAGGATTGAGCTGCAAGACTTCCAGGCCAGCCTTTCAGGGCTCCCAGGAGATACATTCGCCACTCCCTCCAAGGTGTGATCCATCTTTTGCCAAGACTCCTTCCCCGTGGAACTGCATTGTATGGTCCGATGACATCACCTGCATTTCTAGTCAATCAGTTCCAATATGTTTGCCTCTCCTTCTCTTTCTACAGGGAATGGTGGCCCCAAGACTCCTGTGACTCTGAACACCTCTCCCCGCAGCTGGGACTCTCTATTTTACAACTACAACAGCTATGATCCTTCGTATACAAGGAAATTGTGTTTATGTCATCATTTGGGGTGAAAATGGGGAACATGGCAAGTTTTATCCCCCATGCCAAGATTAGATGTGGGTGTTTGAACACGGATGTTTCGCATTATAGATCTTGTTTCCAAGATATCTATGGGAGAGTTTTTTGCACGTGGCACAGGAAACCTCTTTTCTTACATTAAATAAATGGAGCATTCTGCGCAAATAGAAAGTACACCTTTGTGTTTGCACAGAATGTACCATTCACAAACGGAATACCAAGCAATATTTTGTAAATGCTACTGCTAACCCCCCCAAGCAATATTTTGTAAATGCTACGGCTAACCCCCCCTCCCAAAAAAATGTTGATGATTTATCTTTTGTGTAGGCATAATTATCTGTGTCCTTGATACAGGGAGACACCTTTTTCATCAAGGACAAAATAGTTTTCAAAACTTGTTACATTCTTGACTAGTAGAGGGTGATGTTTTGTGACTGGCAGCTCTAGCTTCTAATCTTAGCTAACTGTTTTCACAAGAACCTGAGATGTTGCCCCCCCCCACATACACACACATACCAAGAAGTGCACTTTAGCAACTGACTTGGGGAAACCCTATTTTCACCAAAGGTGGAGGGATTATAGAGAAGAGCCATGGGAAGTTTCTCTATGATTTTGGTATCTCTAGGTGCCTGGGGAGGGGCTTTCTTGTGTAGGGCTCTTTGTGGGAGTATTACACAGACATCTGGAATCCAGTCTTCACCAAACATGGAGGGTTTTTAGAAGAGAAGTTTATGGGCAAATTTGATGTCTCTAGGTACTTGGGGCTAGAGATGGGCACGACTCAAAAAAATAATTTTTCGTTTTTCATTTTTTGTTTTGGGGTTCGTTTCAGTTTGTTTTCATTTTTCGGGGTTTTTTGCGCAGTTTTCGTTTTTGTTTTCATTACGAAACGAAACGGAAAAAACAAAACAAAAACGAAAAATTTTCGTTTTCGTTAGCATTCTTTTCATTGGAATGTGTCTGCCATAACGAAAACAAAAAACAGGGCAAATTTTTTCGTTTCATTTTCGTTTTGTTTTCTGGAAAATTTTCGTTTTTGTTTCCGTTGCGTAACGGAAACGAAAAACAAAAACAAAAACGAAAATTTCGCTGAGTCGTGCCCATCTCTACTTGGGGCATTATGTTGTTCATTGTTCAGTCATTCAGTCATGTCCAACTCTTCGTGACCCCATGGGCCAGAGCTCACCAGGCCTTCCTGTCTTCCACTGCCTCCCGGAGTTTAGTCAAATCCATGTTGGTTGCATTGATGACACTGTCCAACTATCTCAAGGGGCAATATATAGCCTGACAAATCAACAAATCAAAAATTGCAAAAAATATTGTTGATACATAGTCATCAGGGGGCTCAGAGTCATATGAATACGAATCAACAAAGTAGTGAGTTTTGATGAAGTTTGCAATTTATTTTTTATTCGTACCCTTCTCAATATAACTCATCATGCCTAAGCTTCAACAGAAACTATGTTTTGGAAATTTTTGCTTTCTCTTCTCACCCAAAACATTTTTCCTAAATGTTGCATCTTTTTTAAAAAAAAAACTATGTTGAAAGAAAACGCAAAATCAATAACAGAACAAAACTACAGAACTTTCACAAGGAATGTGCAGTCTGATACAGTGCATCTTCATAAAAGGGAAGTAAACATTAAAAAAATGTTATGCCACTGTAAACTGTCCCAGTTTAGAATAGCACACCAAAAAGTAACAGAAGAGACTGCTGGGAAAGATGTCCGTCCAACCATTCTTACATGTAAAAAAGGAAACCATGTCTTGAAATATGTAACAACTTTTTAAGCTAGGACCAATTCTATGCTCCTCTTCACGCTGCTTATCAGAAAACCCTATGAGGATGCAATTTTATTTTTGTTTATTCCATATGGAAGCTTTAAAACAGAGTACAGTGGTCCCCCGCCCTTTCGCGGTTCATATACTGCGGTCCCGCTATATCGCGGGTAGAGATGGGCACGAATCAAAAAAATGACATTTCGTTTGTCGTTTGTCGTTTGGAGGGTCTGTTTCGGTTTGTTTCCGTTTTTCGCGAATTTTTGCAAAAAAATCGTTTTCGTTTTCATTCGTTTCGTTACCGTTTCGTTACCATTTATTTCAATTTTTTGTGATTTTTAAAAAGCATTTAAAGCAGTTCACTGTATTGCAGTAACGAAAAACGAAACACACAACAAAATTTCCGGTGTTTCTGTTCGTTTCGTTTCATTTTGGAGACAAAATTCGTTTGTCCTTTCATTGCGTAACGAAACGAAAAAACGAAAATGGAAACGAAAAATTGTTCGTTTCGTGCCCATCTCTAATCGCGGGACTGCAGTATATGAAAAAAGGCGGCCTGTTTCAGGCCTTTTCTAGGCCTGTCGGATGCTTCAAAAATTATTTTCGGCGACCTGGAACTCAGTTCTAGTTCACAGGGATGCCCTTTTGGGGCCTCCAGAAGGCCTGGGAAGGCCCTCACAGGCCCGTTCTGGGCAGCGCCAGGCTGGGGTTAAGTAGAAGAGCCCCCAGTTAGCCCCCCCCAGGCCTGACTTGACCTGCATCCGCATATCACAGATTTTCAATTATCACGGGTTGGGTCAGGTCCCTGACCCCCGCAATAGGCGGGGGGGGGGGTCACTGTATATTTAATTTATTCAAAAAAAATTAACCCCACCTTTCTCCTTCAAAGGACCCAAGGCAACCACTAAAATACAACTGTAGTCTTAGAAGAGGTCTGTGCTAGCATATCAGACAAAAGAAAGAAAAAGAAAAAGAAACATTGTGGGACCTTAAGGATTATCTCCTGTATTTCAGTATGAGTTTTTGTGGACAACTCCACACAAACTTGCTGCAGCTATGCTTCTTCAACTGGCCCCTCTCTGAGTCCTGGGAATTTGCCATATCCTGGTTTGGGTAATATTCCACATAAACAACCCACACATTGCAATGTTGTTGTGGCATGATTTTTTTTTCCTCTCGGCATACACATTTTTTTTTCTTTCTTGTCCTTCACATGTGTTCTTTGCAGGCTGGTTGCCAAATCGGAGCACACCATCTGCTAACATAAACAAGGAGAAGATGATGTTTGATAATGATGCATTTAAGAGGGCAGTGGCAGCAGGCAGCACAATTCTGGGTGATTGTAGAACAGTTGGTAACAGTATTATTAGACATGACTCAGACAACTTCAACTGTTTCTCTTTTTGGCCAGATAATATGCCTTTGCCCATCTTCAGATTTATTCATAAGCGATGTGTAGTTTATTCCTTGTGCATCTGTATTTATTGTGCAGCAGTAATTGCCAAAAGAAAAATCATTTGGAGGAAATTTCCAGCGACTGTTGCAGCATTTCGATACACAGTACTGTCTGTCATTCCTGGTCATCGACATCATGGAAAAAGCCTAACATGCAAGGCATGGACCTTCTATGAAGTCTTAGGTTCAACTAAGGCATCTGTATGGGAATGGGTCATCTCTCAGAATGAGCAAATGTTGAGAGTGCATTTTGAAGAGGTTACCTGTGCATTGTCTGTCTGAGGACCAGAAGACACAAATGGAGGAAGGGAAGGAAGGACAGAATTAGAAGTCTGGTTCCTATGTGGGCCCTACACAGATATATCCACAGATACATGCCGTCTTCACACTGCTGTTTTTGCATGTTGGAAGTCAAGAGGAAAGGAGACAGCTTAGTGAATGTTCCCTTCATGATGTGCAGAACACACACACTTACAGAATGTCTGAATAGGACTGTAATTTCTTTGGTGTAGAGATGAGGACCATGACTCAAGATGGCCATTCCTGAACAACACCAGGGGTGTTAACACCACATGAAGGTCACCAGTGCCCCATAGTTTCCAGCTGAGAAAGGAGGGTTAATTCTATTGACAGCTATAAAGTGTTCTGCTTATAGCAAAGTGTTCTGCTTATATACCGCCCCATACCACTTCAACTAGTCTCTGGGCAATTTACAGTTTTAACTACAGTATGCAGGCTACACATTGCCCTCCCTCCAACAAGCTGGGTACTCATTTTACCGACCTTGGAAGGATGGAAGGCTGAGTCAACCATGAGCCTGCTACCTGGGATTGAACCCCAGGTCATGAGCACAGTTTTATCTGCAGGACAGGCATTTAACCACTGTGCCAAGAAGCTTCATAAAGCTATGCTTGAGACCTACATTGAAAAAATGATGCTCTAATGAGATGCTGCTAAGCATGCAAAAAGACCGGACATATCACAGAAATATTGGGTTGGTCTTCATCGATCCTTGTCCAGAAGGCCATCCGCAGATTGCATGATCTCCAGAATGAGGACAGAGAATTTTTCAACCTTTATGTGTCTTGCACAGCAACACCTTACTGATGGCCATCCTGGATAAGGCTTTATAGAAGAATCATAGAATCATAGAGTTGGAAGATACCTGAAGGACCATCTAGTACAACCCCCTGCCATGCAGGAACCCCCCATCACAGTGCTCCGGACAGATGGTCATCCAGCCTCTGCTTAAAAACCTTCAAAGAAGGAAACTCCTCCACCCTCCTTTGTGGCAGCAAATTCCATTGCCGAATAGCTCTAACTGTCATGAAGTTCTTCCTAAATGGAAACTGATGGGCACTGTTCTTTAAAACACTTGGAGAATCACAGAATCTAGAGATGGGCACGACTTAGCGGTATTTTCGTTTTCGTTTTCGTTTTTTGTTTCCGTTACGTAACGAAACGAAAAACGAAAAACGGCTCAGAACTGGAACGGAAACGGAAACGAAACAACTAATTTCGAGCCAATTTTCGTTTTTCGTTACTGGAAAAGCACATGATGGAGCTAAATGGGAAGAAACAAAAAAAATTTCGTTTTCGTTTTCATTTTTCGTTTTCGTTATGTAACAAAACGAAAACGAAAAATTTTGAAATTAGCTCACGAAAACGGAAACGAGCCGAAACGGACCCCTAGCCGAAAACGAAAATGAAAACGAACAATTTTTCTGAGTCGTGCCCATCTCTAACAGAATCATAGAACCATGAAGTTGGGAGGTCACCAAAACTAACCCCCAATCAATGGAGGAATACAAATAAAAGAATAAGTGCCAGGTGGTTGTCTTGAAATGTAGAGCACTCACCACTTCTCAAGGTAATGGTTCCATTGCTGTACTGCTCTAACAGTCAGGTAGTTTTTCCTGATTTTCAAACAAAATCTGGATTCTTGTACCTTGAGCCCATTGTTGTGTGTCTTGCAGTCTGGGCTGATTGAGAACAGATCCTGGTCCTCTTCTCTCAAGACGAAACAGTTCTCTCAGTCTTTCCTGGTAGGACTTGGTTTCCAGCCCCCTCATTATTCTTGTTGTCCTTCTCTGACACTGTTCCAATTTGTTACCCTCTTTCTTGAAATGCAGTGTCCAGAACCGGAACCAGTATTCAAGATGAGGCCTTACCAGTGCTGAATAGGGGAGGACTAAAACCTCACAGAAGGTGGCGCCTATCCTGCCAGTACTACAGCTTAAAATATCATTTGCGTTTTTTTGTAGATGCATCACACGGTTGGCTCATATTCTGCTTGTGATTTATGATCATTCCAAGATCCTTCTTGCTCATAGTACTGCTGAGCCAGGTATCCCTCATCTTGTAACTGTGCGCTAGATACAGTACTTTGCATTTATTCCTGCTGAATTTCATTCTGTTGTCTGAACCAAGCACTTTCTAGCCCACCTCCTGCAGAATAATTCTTTTCTCTTATTTATTTATTTCTCTTTCTGCTTTCCCAATTAACAAGGAGGATTACAAATTGCAAGCTGTCAGCCCACCAATTACTTGCAGAATGTAAACATTAATTTTTAATAGGCAAACTCTTTCGCAGTTTCCAGTGGGTGAACCCTCCTCCTTGCGTAAGCTACTGAGCTGCCATGCTGCAACTCTGTAATTTAGAACAGCGTGTGACCCAGTAAGAATAGAATTAGTTTTATCAGATTCAATCATCTTCCCACACTTTTTGCTGGAAAGAACAGGTTGCACAGATCCGTTAACAGGCCTCAATGCCAGGTTCCATTATGGAAGCAAAACAAACAAACAAACCCCTTGCCTGGAAGATATATTTATCAGTTCTGTCATCATGATCATATCAAGCCTTAGGAAGATGGAAATATGGGTCCTTCTCAGCTGTTTCTAGGAAACAAAACTTGGCAACGCACAGTTCTATCTTTTTCTGGTAGCAGCCCAAGGTTGTTCTGGTAACAAATACGTTGCCCAGCTGAGTGGATAATATGCCTGCAGATAATCAACAATCCTGCACTGGGAAATGAGAACTGATTCTAAGCAGAATTCTGTCTGTTGGAAGCCTCTGTGATTCGGGACCTGGATTCCTTCCCTGTTCAGTTCCATACAAGCACTGCTATTGCTCAGATGAAGGCTCAGTAGACACCATTATATTTATTATTTATTTATTTATTTATGAGCTTATATCCTGCCCATCTTCCCAACGGGAACTCTGAGCAGCTAACAGCAAAAAAAACAAACACAAAAACAACGGTAGAAACTGTGGGCAGTATGGCAGCGGAGGACAAGATGGCGGCGAGCCCAAGGGGAGGGGGTACCTAACTCACAAGGTCGCCGAAGGCCTCTCTAAATAAGAGGGTCTTCAAGGCCTTCTTGAAAGCGGGCAGGGACGGAAGCAGGCGCAGCTCACTGGGGAGGTGGTTCCAAAGTGAAGGCCCCACCACAGAGAAGGCGCGGTCTCGTGTGCACATTTTCCGGGCCTCTCTGGGTGTGGCAACCCGCAGCGCCTGAGACGATCTCGTGGGTCTGGATCCGGATGCCTTTAGGGAGATGCGCTCCGCCAGGTACTCTGGTCCCAAGCCGTGGAGGGCTTTGAAAATCAAAACCAGGACCTTGAACCTGATCCGGAGGACAACGGGGAGCCAATGCAGGCAGGCCAGGACTGGGGTGATGTGCTCGTATCTACGGGCACCCACTACCAGCCTAGCCGCCGCATTTTGCACCCGCTGTAACCTCCAGACCAGGGTCAAGGGCAACCCCACGTAGAGGGCATTGGAATAGTCGATCCTCGAGATCACCAGATCATCTGAGCGATCCTGCGGAGGTGGAAAAAAGCGGCCCTGGAGACAGCCATCACCTGGGCTTCCAGGGAGAGGGCTGAGTCCAGGACCACACCCAGATTCCTGGCCCTGTCTGTAGGCTGGAGGGAAACACCCCCCAGACTAGGGAGGGGGCCATTGTACCCAGACGAGGGCGCCCCAAAGAACAGAACCTCCATCTTCTCCGGATTAAGCTTCAGCCGGTTATCTCTGGTCCATTCCAGAACGGCCTCCAGGCACTGATCGAGGGAGCGGATCGCCTCCACTGCAGTTGATGAAAAGGAGAGATAGAGCTGTGTGTCATCAGCGTACTGATGACAGCAAACTCTAAATGTCCTGATGACCTCCCCCAGCGGCCTCATATAAACATTGAACAGCACGGGGGAGATTGCCGACCCCTGGGGCACCCCACAAGGGAGAGTCCAAGGAGCCGACAAGACATCCCCCAGCTGTACCCGCTGAGTCCGGTCGCAGAGGAAGGAACGGAGCCAGGCCAAAGCCTGACCACCGATTCCCACCCCAGCGAGCCGGGCCAGAAGGTTACCGTGGTCGACGGTATCAAAGGCTGCTGAGAGATCAAGGAGGACGAGCAGGGAGGAACTCCCCCTGTCGGCCTCCCTGAGGAGGTCATCCTGCAGAGCGACCAGGGCGGTTTCGGTCCCACGAAGAGGCCTGAATCCGGACTGGAAGGGATCCAGGATATGATTTACCTCCAGGTATGACTGGAGTCGGACAGCGGCCACCCCCTCGACAACCTTGCCCAGGAAGGGAACAATGGAAAGATCGTCCGTCGCCAAGCCTGGTTTCTTGAGAGTGGGTTTCACCACGGTCTCCTTCAAACGGGAAGGGAAACATCCCTCCCTAAAGGAGACCATGGCAATAGCTGAAACCCATTCAGGCATGTTCCCTTCGGCAGATTTAATGAGCCAGGTTGGGCAAGGGTCAAAAGGAGTGGCTGCCGGCCGGCAACGAGCCATAACTCTGGAGGCCTCCGCCGCAGAAACTGGCCCAAACTCATCCGGGGGGGGGGGGAGAGAATGGGGGGTGAGGCACCAGAGATCTTGAAGGGTGGACTAGAGCAACTGGGGGGCAAGTCGGAACGGATGGCCTCTATTTTTGATCTAAAATGGGCTGCAAATTGCTCACTAGTGAAATCACTAGGATGTGATTACCAGATGTCTCTTGGTACTGAGACTCATAGATTGCCATTCTCTTTTCGCTTCTTCTTCTAAGAGTCTCCTTCAGCTGTAGTGGGTGTTGCCAGGATCCTCCTCCAGAAGATCCATTCGTTCAAATGGGCTACCTCTGACCATGACGTACTTGAGCATAGTAATCACAGTTAGAGTGAGCCCAGCTGAATCAATGAAACTTATAGAGGAGTTGACGCACTAAGTCCCCATTGATTCAATGGACCTACTCTAGTGCAATTTAGTACACTAACCAAGGGGATATGGGCCAATGCATACAAAAACTCTTCAATGTTATTATGTTTTCATTACATAATTCCTTCTTCATCATCAATCCTAATGTTTAATATCTTAGAATCATAGAATCAAAGAGTTGGAAGACACCTCAAGGGCCATCCAGTCCAATCCCCTGCCATGCAGGAATCCCCACCTAAGTACTCTCAACAGATGGCCATCCTGCCTCTGCTTAAAAACCTCCAAAGAAGGAGACTCCACCACCCTCCTTTGTTGCAGCTTATTCCACTGTTGAACAGCTCTAACTGTCATGAAGTTCTTCCTGATGTTTGAATGGAATCTCTTTCCTTGTAGTTGGAAACCATTGCCCTGAGTCCTAGTCTCTGAAGCCATGGAAAACAAACCTGTTCCCTCTTCAATATGACATCCTTTCAAATATTTAAGCATAGCTATCATATCCCCTCTCAACCTTCTTTTTGAAAGGCATCCCATTGAAACCCCTGATGTTTGATTCAGAGTTTCAAAAGTCCAGGACTGGCCGGATCCCTCAGGAGGGAGCCAAGAGTCAACCTTTGTGGCTCAACCTGACCAGTCCTCTTGGTTTGCAAGTACAACCTTCAGCTACAGCTTGAGATGCCACTCAGTGTGCTTGCCTGTCCCACACCGATGTTCCCAAAAGAGTTGCTGGTGTTTCTGCAGGAGCGGAGAGAAGGATCCGTCTGGCAGAGAAAGTATTTGGCATTCAGACATGTCTTCCTTTAAAGTTACTGATTCAACAAAAGAAAATATTTTTTCACCCAGCGCGTTGTTAGTCTGTGGAACTCCCCGCCACAGGAGGAGGTGATGGCATCTGGCCTGGATGCCTTCAAAAGGGGATTGGACAGATTCCTGGAGGAAAAGTCCATCACAGGTTACAAACCATGGTGGAGATGTGTCATCTCCAGCCTTAAAACCAGGGTACTTCAAGGGTGCAGGGGAGTGGTATCAGGAGACAGATATCTAGTCTTGTTCACTCACAGATGCATTTTGTGGAGCCACTGTGAGATACAGAAAGCTGGACTAGATGGGCCTTTGGCCTGATCCAGCATGGCTCTTCTTATGTTCTTATGTTCTTATGTTCTTAATTTTATTTCCGATTGTATGGGAGCTGGGGAAACTGATTTAAGGCTGCAAACTGGGCAGCTGGAGTAGAATGTCAAATCTCCTTGTAAAGAGTGCTTCCACTCCAGCCTTTTCTGATAGCAACTGCTTAATCCCACATTAACTTCAAAGATAACATGCTTAATTTCTCTAATGCTCACACAGTCTCTTCTCGGGGGATTAAAGCACTGCTGCTCCTCTTTGATTTCCTTCCACACAAGAGAAGTAGTAGGTCTCTTTTATTCCCTTATACTGAGTGAGAGGGGAAATATGTGACATATTTGATACCCTCCCTTCTATTCCTACCCATGATTGAAACCTGTCTTTTCAATCCCGAATTTGTAAGTAGCCACTTGCAACTTCTAATTAATTCCTTTTCCAATCACAAAGGAATAACTAAGGGTTTATCTACATGGGTTGATTGGAGCTGGGAAGGGTTCATTCTAAGTTGGAATTGACTTGATAGCACATCAAATATCATTAAATATCAAGTACAGTCAATCAAGATTATGAAAACATTGACTGGTGTTAGATAACAAATGATTGTTGTTATCATCGTTTTTCTGAGTCCTTTAAGAAAGTTTTTCAGCCTTTGTATTTACTTGATCTGGAAGTTGAGTCATGGCAACTGGACTTCTTTTTCTTGAGAGATTGAAACGTTTTGCTGCTCATCCAAACAGCTTTGTCAGCCTGAAGAAAGCTAGTTGCAAGTCCTCCATTTTATAGTCCACTTTGACCTCTTTTCACCCTGGTCTGACAGAGGCTCATGAGATGAACACTGGCCTGAATAGGCTCATTAGGAAGACTACAGTCTCAATTGCCTGAAGGTGAACAATGGCCTAAAGGGCTGAAACCCATAAAGTATGGGTCGTTAGCTATGGACTTGGTGGTGAAGATGTGCATGCTTTTTTATTTGTCTGGGTATCGTTGAAATCACAGCCTGATAAGTGGCAGATAGACTATGCCTGAGACCCCACCTGTGTTGAGAGAGGGGTTTCCAATGCTCACATGAATGGCTTTTCTGACCCCTCTCTTTATGGGTTTCAGCAGTTTAGGCCAGACTGACGAAGCTGTTTGACGAAATGTTTCAAAATCTCAGGAAAAAGAAGTCCAGCTGCCATGACTCAGCTTCCAGATAAACTCACCTGAATGACTGACAATCTTCACGGACACATTGTCTTTACTTGAGTGCCACTATCTTGAATCCAAAAGAATATCTTGCCTCATAGCAAGACTTCTTCCTAGCAGCTAAACTGACTAAGGTGACGCTGTCATACTCAGCACAGTGATGGGAGAATCTTTTAGAGACCGAGTGCCCACACTGCAATTCCAAACCCACTTATGTTTTTGCAAAGTGCCATTACAGCAATTAAACCTGAACACAGTGGCACCCTGGGTTACAAATGGTTCAGGTGCTACCCTTCGGGAAAGTGAGGATTAAAGAGCAGGCTTTCGAATTTCCTGTGGTCACAACACCCTCGTTGAGTCCATGGGAAATTCAAAAACCTGCCCTTCGATCCTCGCTTTCCTGAAGGGTGCTACCTTTCAGGAAGGTGAAGATCGAGGAGCAGGCTTTTGAATTTTTTCCATGGCCACAGCACCCTCGAAAGGGCTCCATGAAGAGAGCCAGATGAAGGAGGGCCGTGATTTTGGGGCTCCTTCCTAGCCCCAGATTACTCTCCAGCCACGCTGCTTTTGGGATGCCCAGAGCAGCATGGATGGAGAGTAAACTAGGGCTACAAATGAGCCCAAAAGCCGCTGCCTCCCCTTCGTCCAGCTCTCTGCACAGAGCACAGTGGCATGCTCCAAGCAGTGGGGAAAGTGGAGTGGCTGTGAGGGGGTGATGTTGGGTGCCCACAGAAAGGGTTTCGCATGTCACCTTTGGCACCTATGCCATAGATTCGCCAACAGTGCTCCAGCATATCATTTTTCTTCCTGGCAACTTTTTTTTACTGGCCAGCTTTCAAACCCATATGTGGTGGTGAAAAATACAAGCGTTTTGGATGGTCTTGGCATTGGTCTTCAGTGACACATCTTCACGCCTGCTGATCTTTTCTAATGCCCTCATTGCTATCCTTCTGAGTCTCAGTTTTCTTCTAATTTTTTTGGTTGCTGACTCCATTTGGATATACAGTATTATTGAACTGAAATATATGAAGTTTCTACAGTCTCTGTTGTCTGAATTCAAACCTCATCATTCTACAATCATCGTTCTACAGTCACATTGTCTTCTTAATGTTCAACTCTAGACCTGCTCTGATACTACCTTCTTTCAGAATTCATTCCTGCTTCCTGCCAGTAAAACGGTGTCATCTTAGATTATGGATCTTCCATAGTTGAATAAATGTTGGTAAATGGTTACCTGTAAGCCTGGATTAACATGTTCAAACAAAAAAGCACCAACCTCTGTGGTTGTACTGCACTTTCTCTTCTTTCTGGTTCCTGCCCATAGACAGCACAATTCAATAATTTATGAAGTCATTTGCATACCAAGCGTTTAACCTTGTGGCAAAAGCAAAAAGCCTATGGCCCTGCGCACAAAGAAGGTTTGATTAAAAATGGAACATGAATATTGCAAAGCAGGCTGGCATGGAAAATTCAATCAAGATCAAGAATGGGAAACATTTGTTTTCAGGAACATAGTTCCCAGATTCACACAGCCATCATGAGCAGTCAGAGCCTGGCTGATGTATTCTAGGTACTGCCATCCAGACATCCTCTATGTTTGTTCTTTCTCTTATCAACACCAGCTGGGCTCACAACATGCATTACCGCATTACCATTGTTTACCTTACACCTTGCTATGATGACCATAGGTCAGCCATGTTAGATACTCAAGATTAGAACACAACAAAGCATGTACAGTGGTACCTCTATTACGAGTGGCTTGACTTAAGAACAAATTGACTTAGGAGCGAAAAACCGTTGCCATTTTAATTGCTGCCTTACAAATTTTAGGTGCAGTCTGCTCTACTTATATTTTTTTTAAATTTATCTTTTGGGTTTTTATTTATTTTTTGATTTTTTAGATAGGGCTGCTCTACTTAAGAGTTATTCAATTTAAGAGCATATATTCAGAACAGATTAAACTCATAAGTAGAGGTACCATTGTAATAGTTACAGTCAAACAAAGCAAACTGAAATCCAGGTTACCAATAAGTGTAAATTACTGATCTAGCTAGTGCAGTGATTTAGTCTCCCGTTTCCTTCCTGTGTATGGTGCTGCTCGACATGTTGCAACACTGTCTGGGGTGTCCCTTGAGGAACCAGGGAGGACGAGATAAGTATAAAATTTGTCATGATTTGCCACAATAGGAAAGAAATCAGTTGGAAATTATGTTTTCAGAAAAGAGGCATTTATTTCACTGAGACAACCATATCCAAAATGAGAAGGAATGGAATGCTATTTCATGAAGTCATAGAATCATTGAGTTGAAAGGGGCCAATAAGGGCACTGAGTCCAACCCCCTGCTTAATTGTTGTTGTTAGAGATGGGCACGAATCAAAAAAATAGCATTTCGTTTGTCGTTTGTCGTTTGGAGGGTCTGTTTCGTTTCATTTCCGTTTTTCGTGAATTTTTGCAAAAAATCGTTTTCGTTTTCGTTCATTTCGTTACCATTTCATTACCATTTATTTCAAAATTTTGTGATTTTTTTTAGGATTTTAAGCAATTCACATATTGCAGTAACGGAAACGAAACACACGACAAAATTTCCGGTGTTTCTGTTCATTTCGTTTCATTTCAGAGACAAAATTCATTTGTTGTTTTGTTACATAACGAAACAAAAAACAGAAATGGAAACGAAAAAATGTTCGTTTCGTGCCCATCTCTAGTTGTTGTTGTTCAGTCATTCAATCGTGTCCGACTCTTCGTGATCCCATGGACCAGAGCTTGCCAGGCCTTCCTGTCTTCCACTGACTTCCGGAGTTTCGTCAAATCCATATTGGTTGCATCAATGACACCATCCAACCATCTCCTTCTCTGCCGTCCTCTTTTCCTTTTGCCTTCAGTCTTTCCCAACATCAGGGACATTTCCAAGGAGTCCTCTCTCCTCATGAGGTGGCCAAAGTACTGGAGCCTCAGCTTCAAAATCTGTCCTTCCGGTGAACATTTGGGGTTGATTTCTTTCAAGATGGATAGGTTTGATCTCCTTGCAGTCCAGGGGACTCTCAAGACTTTCCTCCAGCACCACAGCTCAAAAGCATCGATTCTCCGGTGATCAGCCTTCTTTATAGTCCAGCTCTCACTTCCATACATCACTACTGGAAAAACCATAGCTTTGACTATCCTGACCTTAGTTGGCAAAATGATGTCTCTGCTCTTTAGGATGCTACCTAGGTTTGCCATTGCTTTCCTCCCAAGAAGCAGGTGTCTTTTTATTTCGTTGCTGCAGTCGCCATCTGCAGTGATCAAGGAGCCCAAGAAAATAAACTCTGTCATTGCCTCCATTTCTTCCCCTTCTATTTGCCAGGTGATGGGACCGGTGGCCATGATCTTAGTTTTTTTGATGTTGAGCTTCAGCCCATTTTTTTCACTCTCCTCTTTCACCCTCATTAAGAGGTTCTTTAATTGCTCCTCACTTTCTGCTATCAGAGTAGTATCTTAATGCAGGAATCCAAATCAAAGCAGACCTGATGGGTGGTTGCCCAATTTTCCCTTGAATGCCTCCGGTGTCAGAAAACTCATCACTTCCTGTGGCCATTGGTTCCATTGTTGTACTACTCTAACAGTTAGGAGTCCCCCACTCCCAATATTCAGCCTACATCTGGCTTCCTCTGGCTTGAGCCCATTCTTACGTTTCTGTATTCAGGGATGATCAAGAACAGAATCTGCCCTTCCTCTGTATGACAGCCTTTCAAGTCTTCGAAACGTGCTTTCCTATCTCCTCTCAGTCTTCTTTTATCAAAGCTAAACATGCCCAGTTCTTTTGGTCTTGTTTTCATGGGGCTTGGTTTTCAATCCCCTGATCCTCCTGGCTGCCCTCCGCTGAACTTGTTCTAATTTTCCTTCTTGAAGTGTGGTGTCCAGAACTGGGCACCGTTAATTAGCCCCAATCTCTGCTGAAGAGAGGGGAATGAGCAGTATTGATGGGATTTGGAGACCTAGTTTGCACTATGTTTGGAAGTGGGCAAAAACCTGCACCAAAGTATTGCATCCATTTTCAGGCAGGGAGAAAAATCCTTCTGCATACCGGAAAGGAAAGGAAATAGAACGATGTATTCTCAAAGGCTTTGATGGCC
>JAHTLZ010000017.1:2148135-2168479 GCA_023846285.1 Phrynocephalus versicolor
CCAAAGTATTGCATCCATTTCCAGGCAGGGAGAAAAATCCTTCTGCAAACCAGAAAGGAAAGGAAATAGAACAATGTCTTCTTCAAAAGCTTTCACGGCCAGATTCTGATTGCTAACCCTAACCCTAACCCTAACCCTAACCCTAACCCTAGCTCTGGCCCTAGCCCTAATCCCCTGATCCTCCTGGCTGCCCTCCACCGAACTTGTTCTAATTTGCCTTCTTGAAGTGCGGTGTTCAGAACTGGCCACTAGAGATGGGCACGAATAAAAAAAGGCATTTCGTTTGTCGTTGAGAGGTCAGTTTTGTTTCGTTTCTGTTTTTCACGAATTTTTGGAAAAATTTCATTTTTGTTTTTTGTTTTTTCGTTTTTCATTTCTACCCACTTTTTGCGCGATTTTAAAGCATTTCTGTGCGTGGGCATCCCCCAACGCCCCAGACCAGAGGGAAAACACTAAAAAAAAATTGATGCTGGCAGAGACAGTATAGACTAGGTTCGCAGGGAGGCTGCAAAGGCAGCAGCGGGCGTTGCCCAGGGTGCAAGGCAGCTGCAGAGTGACTGCACTGCGGGGCAGGGGAGGGTACTCACTGAGAGGTACACACACATGCACACAGGGAGGCTGCAGGACTGAAGCTAGAGTCGTAGAGACAGCAATCCCACTCTAATTCCCACCGGAGACTGCAAGGAAGACGGGGCTGCCAGAGCTTTTTATGCCCTCTGTGGCTGCCAGACCTGCCCAGTCTGCCACCTGGGCATGCTATTGGTTGAAGTTGTCCAAGAATTTACATGATCCCATCACATGGCTTGCCTCCATGTTGTGGCTGGAGTGGCGACATCCATTTTGTCATCCTTAAAGTGAAAAGAAAAATACATCGCGAATGCGATGGGAGAAGACAAAACCAAATGTTTTAAGGACCCCAACCCCCTGGTAGGTAATAATTTCAAATAATTATCACATTATCACTGCATCTTTATGGATGTCCAGGGTGTTTTAATACCCAAGAAATCAATATTAGGCATCTGGGAGGCATTTTGGGTCGACATCCCCTAACTCCGCTTAAAGGAAAAAAATACAGCAATCTGAGAAAAGACATAAATGCACGTTTTAAGGACAGTATAAATAATTATCGCTGCATTTTTATGGATGTCCAGGGCATTTTTTAACATTTAAAACAGCTCACTTTATTCCACACCGCCAGTAACGAAAACAAAACGTAACGAACACAATTTTCATGGTTCTCTTCGTTTCGTTTCATTTTCATCACAATTTTCGTTAGTCGTTTCATTACGTAATGGACCAAATAACGAATAACGGAAACGAAAAATGTTCATTTTGTGCCCATCTCTACTGGGCACCATTAATTAGCCCTAACCAGTGTTGAAGAGAGGGGAAGGAGCCATATTCATGGGTTTTTGGAGACCTAGTTTGCAGTATATTTGGAAGTGGCCAAAAACCTGCACCAAAGTATAACATCCATTTCCAGGCAGGGAGAAAAATCCTTCTGCAAACCAGAAAGGAAAGGATGTATTCTCAAAGGCTTTCACGGCCAGGATCTGATAGTTGCTGTGAGTTTTTTGGGCTGTTTGGCTGTGTTCTGGAAGTTTTTCTTCCTAAGAAAAAGGAAGAAAAACTTCCAGAACATGGCCAAACAGCCCAAAAAACTCACAACAGAAATAGAATGAGTCTACCACTGCAAAACAAAGAAACTCAAGGAATACAACCCTGCTGTGTATTATGCAGGTGTGGTATGCCTAGAGTCGTAATGACAGCAGTGAGGCAGGAGTGCTATGCACAGACTGTTTCTACCAGATATAACTGTGCTGACAAAAATAAACCAACATTTTATCTTTCACCTGTAATAGACAGGATTTTGCCCAATGACACTGGCAGCTTTTCAAATACTCTGTCCGGGTTGATGTTACCCCAAAGCTATATTTACTTGGATAGTCACCTGTTATCGTGCCTCATCCATGATGGGAAAAGGTACGTGTCCCCCCCCTTACAAAAGCTCCCAGAATACCTTAGTTGGCATAAACAAAAGTGTCACAGCATGTTTTGAGATGAATGCATTTATTTCATTCTGAACTTTTGTGGGTCCACTCTACTTCTGCAGGCAGAGCACCTGGAGACGTATCTGAGGACTTCGACAGCAATCAAGGAAAACTCACATTGAAATACACGTGTTAGCCTTAGAGGTTAAGCTTAAAGGTGGCCATGGCTGTCAGATGGGCAGACTAAAAGTCTAATGAATGAATGAATGAATGAATGAATGAATGAATGAATGAATATGTTTCTCTTGTTACTGAAACAGACTAACATGCAGAGACGCTTTCTGTGCTGGCCAAGTGGTTGTGCTGACTAACAATAGCCAGAAAGAGGTCAAGGAAAGGCCAGGGTGAGGGAGACTGTAGTTAACCTTTGATCCAAAGTTCCTCCAGCCAAGAGACGCAGTCATTATGGCAGGTGAGGGTGTCGAGGTGATGGTATTTTTAAGTAACTTCTAATATACTCAGTCTGAGAGAGGTTTGGATTCATCACAGCTTCATCTGCTCTGGTTTTCCCCCAGCTGGCTCTCAGCTGTCTTAACTAGTTAGAATTCTACTCTTCATCTGGATTCAACCCTTACTGGCTTCATATTATCTGGTTTCACTCTAATGTGACAAAGGATAGGTTTACCGGGCAGTTAGACAATCTCAGCTGCTTCCTCTCAGGCACGCTAGCTGATACAGTGGACCCAGGTATAACAAGCATTTTGTTTAACAGAAAATCTGCTTAAAGGAAAAAAATTACGGAGATAGGGGGAAATTGCTTAACATAATCACCTATGGGGCGAATCCGTACAACAGAAAAACAGCCGTGATTAGGGATGAATCTGTTTTCAATGCATTCATAAGAACATAAGAACAAAAGAAGAGCTATGCTGGATCAGGCCAAAGGCCCATCTAGTCCAGCTTCCTGTATCTCACAGTGGCCCCAACAAATGCCTCTGGGAGCGCATGAGACTAGATATCTGTCTCCTGATACCACTCCCCTGCATCTGGCCCTTGAAGGAACCTGATTTTAAGCCTGGAGATTATACATCTCCATCATGGTTTGTAACCTGTGATGGACTTTTCCTCCAGGAATCTGTCCAATCCCCTTTTGAAGGCATCCAGGCCAGATGCCATCACCACATCCTGTGGCAGGGAGTTACATCGACTAACAACACGCTGGGTGAAAAAATATTTTCTTTTGTCTGTTCTTACTCTCTGAGACCTCAATTTGAGTGTATGTCCCCTAGTTCTGGTATTTCGTGAGAGGGAGAAGAGCTTCCCTCTATCCACTTTACTCATGCCCTGCATTATTTTGTACGTCTCAATCATATCCCCCCTCAGGAGCCTTTTTTCCAGACTAAAGAGCCCCAAATGTTTTAGCCTTTCCTCATAAGGGAGGTGCCCCAGCCCAGTAATCATTTTAGTCACTCTCTTCTGCACCTTTTCCAGTTCCACTATGTCTTTCTTGAGATGCGGTGACCAGAATTGTACACAATACTCCAGGTGTGGCCTTACTATTGTTTTGTATAATGGCATTATAATGTTGGCTGTTTTATTTTCAATCCCCTTTTTGATAATCCCTAGCATGGAATTGGCCTTCTTCACCACTGCCACACATTGGGGAGACACCTTCATGGAGCTGTCCACCAACACACCAAGATCTCTTTCCTGATCTGTCACAGATAACTCAGAGCCCATGAGTTGATAGATAAAGTTTGGATTTTTTGCCCCAATATGCATTACTTTACATTTGGCTACATTAAAACGCATTTGCCATTTCGTAGCCCATTCCCCCAGTTTGGAGAGATCCTTCTGGAGCTCTTCACGATCTTCTCTGGTTTTTACCATACGGAAAAGTTTTGTGTCATCCGCAAACTTCGCCACATCACTGCTTATCCCTGTCTCCAGGTCATTTATGAACAGATTGAAAAGCACCGGTCCCAGGACAGATCCCTGGGGCACACCACTTTTCACCTCTCTCCATTGTGAAAATTTCCCATTGACACATACTCTTTGTTTCCGGGATCTCAACCAGTTCTCAATCCATAAGAGGACCTGCCCTCTTATCCCCTGATTGTGCAATTTTCTCAGCAGCCTTTGGTGAGGGACTGTGTCAAAAGCCTTTTGAAAATCCAGATAGACTATATCTACATGCCTGTTGACCTTTTCAAAAAATTCTAAAAGATTTATCAGACAAGACTTACCCTTGCAGAAGCCATGCTGATTTTCTCTCAGCAAGGTTTGTTCTTCTATGTGTTTTAAAATTTTCTCTTGGATGAGGCTTTCCACCATCTTCCCTGGGACAAATGTAAGGCTAACTGGCCTGTAGTTTTACGGGTCCCCCCCTCCTTCCTTTTTTAAAAATTGGTGTGACATCTGCTATCCTCCAGTCCTCTGGCACTGTGGCCATTTTAAGAGACAAGTTGCATATTACCGTTAAGAGATCTGCAATTGGATTTCTCAGTTCCCTAATAGCCCTTGGGTGGATGCCATCTGGGCCCGGTGACTTGTTAATCTTCAATTTATCAATTAGTCCTAAAACATAATCTCTTTTAACCTGTATTTGATTTAATTCTTTAGTCAAGAGGGGCCGTTCATTCAGGCAGCGGAATCTGCTCAAGGTCTTCTGTCATGAAGACAGATGCAAAGAACTCATTTAATTTCTCTGCAATTTCCAAGTCCTCCTTAATCTCCCCTTTTCCTCCCTCATCATCCAGAGGGCCAACTGGTTCTCTGGCAGGTTTTCTACTTCTAAAATATTTAAAGAAGCTTTTATTATTACCCTTTTTATTGCTAGCCATGCGTTCCTCAAAATCTTTCTTTGCCTATGGGAAATATGTACAAAGGAAATTTTGCTTAATAGAATTTCATTTGGAATGAATGAATTCCTTTATAAAAGGTGCCTCTGTATTTTGAATCATCCTAGATGCCCGAAGCACATCCAATCTCGCGCGATTTTGGAAGTTAAGCAGGGTTGGCCCTGGTTAGTACTTGGATGGGAGACCACCAGGGAATACCAGGTGCTGTAGGCACCTGGAGTAGGAACTGGCAAACCACTCCAGTATTCTTGCCAAGAAAACTCCATGGACCTGGAGTCACGAAGATTCAGTCATGACTGTAATGACACAACACATACTGTGGATGTTTACCTCCCAGCTGGTTCCCATTAAAAGCCCATTTTTTCACAATGGGAAAGAAAACATGCAGGGATCTGAGGATGCATTTATTCCCCACCCTCAAACTGGATCTTCTCGGGCTTTTCTTAAGAGTAACAGTTCTTAGTAAAGGGCTGCTCCTTTAAGGTCTAAGCCACTAAACCATTCCTTAGTGATGTTAACAGCTGAGTTCAAAAAGGCTCATCCTGCAACACCTTGCAGTGTTTTTTCCCACCCTGGAACTGAAATAAAGTCCATTCAGAGTGAGCTAGGAAATGTCCCCACGCTCTCAATTGGCTTCATTTTCCTCTAGTGGCATTGTGGCATGGCCAAGCCTGTTTGACTTCCCTAACCCTAACCCTAACCCTAACCCTAACCCTAACCCTAACCCTAACCCTAACCCTAACCCTAACCCCCAGCCAGGCTCCCATTGCTCCTGTCACATCTGAGCCCAACTCTTGGGGACTGAGTCGGTCCTCCCCCCACCCCTGAGGCTTAGAACTCGGAGTCCGCATGAGCAGAAACATTGGGCTGAGTTCTATTCCCAGAGCTGCCCCCTGTCTCCACGCATGCACCAGCCTATCAACTGACTGGCACATGCACGGGCAGAGGCAGGAGCTAGCTCCCAGAACGGAAACCAGCCATGCTGCCTATCAGGATGACGGCAGCCAGCAAGCCCATCCTAAGGGACTTAAAACACGACTCGGAAAAAAAAGGCTTTGAGACAAGAGCCGAGCCCAAGTCTGCACCCCCAACCCCTGAGTCAAGTTTGAGTCGAGCCAGTGGTGAGATTGAGTCAGACTCGAGCCTCTTGGACAGCAAACATCTCAAGAGCGTGTGGGTTTCTTAAAGAAAATTGGCCATTCCTTTCTGGGTTCAGGAAGGAAAAAGATGAGCGCTCAGCCTAACGCTGATTGATGCTGACCGTTCAGCGCCATTTAATGAATGATATATCTCCTGATAACCCCTGGCACGGAAACGGCAATGCCATTTTCCTGCTGTCTGCAATCAGACGGCTATTGTGCCTCAGCAAACATGTCAACGGTATCATCCAATCTCCACCTGAAACAGAGAGCTGATTCAAGATAGCTGGCCTTTAAAGAACCGTAGATTTGAGGTTTGATAGGTTAGTCATACACAAGGGTGTGAATACCTCCATTCTAAGTAAGCGGGATTTTTCTCCCCATTATTATTTCATAATAAGTTGCAAGATTTTTGTCTTCTCCACCAAAACAAAAATCCATGCTCATTTTAAAAGACACCACAGAGAAGGCACGGTTATGCGTGAGCGATTTCTGCGCCTCCCTGGGTGTGGCCACCCTAAGTGAGCACACCTGCGCCATTCTGGTGGACCTGACCCCAGAGGCAAGAGAAGAGGAAAACCTAATTAATATCAACTCTAGGGATGGGCTATATATTTCAGAAGCTACCAGTTCCAAAACAACACATGGGAGCTCAGCTGGTGTTCGGAAGCCTCCAAAATGCAATCAGCCAATCCCTTATCTCGCTCTGTGCCCACGTGGGGCTGAGCTCCAATGAGGATGGAGCCTCCGTTGTTATTGTTCCTTCTTCCGGGTGCTGGCCAGTCAGGAGCTGTGCAGGGAAATGCAGCATCCCACCTCCTTGTCTGATTGGCCAGCACCAGGGAGAAGGAACAATGATGCTGTGGAAGCAGTGTCTCCTTGAACATAACTAGTTGAAGTTACAAAGTTACTTCTAACAGTTACTTTAGGGAACAGAGAATCTAACCAATAGTTGCATAGTTATTTTTAGGTCTAACAAATAGTGCTTAAGGATGTACACAGAGTAACATCGATTTACTTCCATGTTTGATTAGTTTGATTTTTTTATTTAAGTAGCCTAAATAAAAATATCACCTTTTCTACTTTTGAATTACATGCAGCTGCTTTCATAAGTTACTTCTAAAGGTCATTTTAATTCACATTTAGATGCAGAAATAGAAACAGAACAAAACTTTTTTGAGGTTTTATACAATACTTTTATGAATCCAAAATGTCAGGCAAATATTCTTTAGTGCTATTTTTCTCCCCACCCCCAACCCCAAAATATTTCCAATGACGTATAACAGAATTGGCCGCTAGAGGGAAACAAACAGAGTTTCCCTCATTTTTCATCATTAATCCGTTCCAGAGGTCTAGACTTAAGTCAAACATGATTTAAGTCAAACGAACTTTTCCCATAGAAAGTAATTGGAAAGTGGATTAATCCGTTCCAGACGATGAAAAAGACCCCCGAAAACAGCAATTTAACACAAATTTGACTGGGATAGGAGATTCCTTCCGGGGATGTAAATGAAATGTCTCTTCAAAGAGAGGAGGAGGCAGTGGAATTATAGTCCACAAGTTATACGCCTCCACTTTTTAATGTTCATAGCAACAATGTCTAACATTTAAGTTTTACTGATTTTTAACCTGACGTTCCAAGTTCTGAACAACTCTATGCTTACCATTAGAGTCCAACAACTGTACAGCTCACCAGCTAGAATGCTTCCATTGTGACTTCTGCAGCCACATTTTTTTATAAGACTGAGTCGACTGTCTAACCAGCGAGGCCAGCCCCGAGCTCCCAGCCCTTCTCCTCCGGCAGCAGCGGCGGCTTCGGCGAGGCTGAGGACCAGCTCCAGGTGCTCAGAGCTGGCCTCTCCGAAGCCGCCGCTGCTGCTGCTGGAGGAGAGGAAGAAGGCAGGAGCAGTTTGGAAGCAGCAGTTGCGATGCTGGGTCGTGGCTGCCACCCGATTCCAGTGCCTTGCGCCGGGGCTCCGAGCTGTAAGTCAAAGCCTGCGACTCAAGTCAAACAGGCCCCTTCTTGCTGCAAGTCAAATATGCTGCAAGTCAAGCAGCATGTAAGTCAAGGTTCCACTGTATTATGGTATTTGCATAACAGGGGCACTTAGTGCTACCAAAGCAACTTGGCAGCTGAGCCATTAATGCGTAACGGGAGGAGTTCTATTTAAAATATAAAATTCCAAGTTCTCATTGAGTCTCAGTCCCTATCTCATCAGCAGGGAACATTCTTCCCCACCTACCCCCAAGTTAGAATCCACCCACTTTAACCGCCAAAGATCTGCAAATGGTGTTTCCTGATGGCTGAGGGAAGATGCTTGCGTCTGCTGAATAATGCATGACATGAAAGCCGGGAATTCATCATCTCCCAAAGGAATAACACTCAAAAAGACCAAAAGCAAAAAAAGAAGAAGAAGAAGAAGAAAGACATGAAACAAACATCAAACACGAACCCTCAGGGGGACAAGGGACCTATATTTTGCCAAAAGAAAATATCTATGTTGAAGGGCTTGGTTTGGGTTTTTTTTTAAAAAAACAAAAAACAAAAAACAACTCAGCATGAATTTTGAGAAATACTGTATTTATTTGGATTCACGGTTTATCTGTTATAGGGCACTGGACTGGATTAGACTGGAAAGTCAAGTGAAGGAATTTTGAAGGCATATGTCAAGGAAGAGGGTGCTAGTAAATGCCAGATTCGTCTTGCAGGGCAGGAAGGAACTCACCGTGTGTGCAATTTTGGGAAGCTGTGTTTCAAGGGAAAACAACGCCTTATAATACCTGATAGAAAAAGTGAGCCACAGTTGTGTGCTTGTTGTAGAACCCCCAGACTGTTTATCTGAGGAGAATCTATTGTTCTTTGTGTGCAAAGCCTTGTGGGAGAGACCCACGCTTCTCTAGGAATCAACAGGAAGGCCTTTGGAGACGATTTATTTATCTCTCAAATTTTCTTTGTCAAGAGGTTAGACTCCTCTATGCTCCTTGGGGTACTGTCAAGAATACCGTGTCCAGTTCTGGGCAACACACCTTAAGAAGGATGTCAACAAAGTGGAACAAGTTCAGAGGGGTTCAACAAGGAAGATCAGGGGCCTGGAAACCAAACCCTGTGAGGAAAGACTGAAAGAATTAGGCATGTTTAGCCTGGAGAAAAGACGATTGAGAGGAGATAGGATACACTTTTCAAATACAGTAGGACCCCGGTATCCGCTGGGGATTGGTTCCAGGCCTACCTGTGGATAATGAAATCCATGGATAAGAGACAACACACACACACACCCCAAAAAAACTACTGTTTTGTGACAGTAGCTTGCTTTCTGGCTGCACTTTTGAGACAGTAGCTTGGTTTCTGGCTGCTGTTTGTGACAGTAGCTTGCTTTACCCTGCTGTTTTATGAGAGCAGTTTGCTTTACAGCTGCTGTCTGTGACAGTAGCTTGCTTTGCTGCTGCTGAATTATTTATTTAATTTTTTCTGCAAACTGTGGATAACTGAATCAGTAGATAATGAATCAGTGGATATGGGGCTCCTACTGTACTTGAAAGGTACAGAGGAGGGGCAAGATGTGTTCTCAGAAGGTATGGGCATTTTGAGGCTAAACTCCAACAAGGAAGAAGCCTTCAACATCATATTTCATTCTCCCTGGCGCTGGACAATCAGACAGGGTGGCAGGATAATGCATTTCCCTACACAGCTCCTGATTGGCCAGCATGAGGGAGAAGGAAAGGGGTGGAATTACCCCAGTAACCAAGAGTAAATAACTGAGACATGAGCAGAGCAGGGTACTAATGCTTTAGCTAAATAGTAAGTAATAGGTGAACAAAGTTTGTCCAAGCTGGTTTGGGGGGATAGCAAGGTCTGCAAACATGTGGATTCCAGTAGCGTTCATCAGGAGGGCGTTCCCTCTCGTGAAATGAAAACTCTGGACCCAAATGAAGACTCTAGGCCCCATCCCAGCTGCCTGAATCGGACTTTGTCAGTAAATGCAATGAATTTTACAAAGGGGTGATTCCGCACCCCCACCCCAAATAACAAAGCAACAACAGTAACAGAAACAGAACCCAAATTGGGTGCTACAAAATATACACACATCCTTAAGTTGTATTCAAAGACAAGGAGCCAGAGCACGAGTTCCTTGCAAGGCAAACTGGAGTTGTGCAGAAGAGTCTTTGAAATAGATCAGGAACCAAGACCCAGATACCTTTTGTCACCTAAGGCAGGAGATCCACAGTGTGATGTAAATACGTTCCAGGTGTACAATCTCGAAGGCTCTAAAATAAAATAGGAATTAATATACAAATGCCTAATGGCACAACACAGTCTCACTTTCCCCACACTTCTCCAGATGAAATATACTGAAGTTACCTAAACAGGGCAGGGCAGTGTGTTAGGTGTCTGGCTGCAGAGGCTGAGGCTGGGAGCTTAATCCCGTATCGTGCAGTCCAGAAGAGCTGGCTTCTGTGACCTTGGGTAAAGTGGGAGAGGACATGAAAACTGGCAACTCCAGTTCCCCAGGGTTGCTAAATCCGTGCTGAGTTTTAGTCTGAATTTCATACCAGCTATCCAAACTGCTGAATTTTACACGAGCTATCCATCCCAGGAAGCTGCCTAGATGCCCTAAGCACATCCGATCTCACCTGATTTTGGAAGCTAAGCAGGGTCAGCCCTGGTTAGTACTTGGATGGGAGACCACCAGGGAATACCAGGTGCCGTAGGCGCCTGGAGTAGGAACTGGAAAAACCACTCCAGTATTCCTGCCAAGCACACTCCATGGACATGAGGTCACGGAGTCGGTCATGACTGCAACGACACAGCACACATCCATCCCAGGTTCCAAGCCATGATGGGGATACGTGTTGCCTCCAGGCTTAAAACAAGGGTACCTCAAAGTGCCAGATGCAGGGGAGTGGCATCAGGAGACAGGTATCTAGTTGCCTCATGTGCTCCCAGAGGCATCTGGTGGGGTTAGTGTCAGATACAGGAAGCTGGACTAGATTGGCCCTTGGCCTCATCCTGCAGAGCCTTATGGCTGAACCCTGGTCCCAAATAGGTTCAAAACCTTTGACAAATCCAACACTGTTTGGAATAGAACTGAGCACAAATTCACCATCCTCACCCAATCAAATCTTTCACCCTGCCACTGAAAAGAAACTCTGCACATGCCCAGGCTCTACAATGTTCTGTAAACAAGCGGAAGCAGCAACTTGCTTTCGGAATGCAGTGTATATCATGGAATTAGTTCCTTTGAGACGTGCCATCCAGATTTAACTTACTATATTATTTTTTGGGGAGTTATTATTATCATTTTAAGTCTCAATTCACACCCGATAGTGAGTTTTCAACATTTGGTAGGGCAGGTTACTAATCTTCAGGCCCAATAAAAACACTGGGGATTTCTTATGTAACTGCATTGCTCCACTTCACTGGCTCAGTAATTGCAAAGCCACTTCTTAATTTATTTGAATGACAGGATTCAGTATTAATAAGTTTCTCCTCCTACCAGCCCCGGGTGCCGAGAGATTCACCACTAATCATTAGGAAAGTGGCCTGTGTGAGTCATCCAAGTCGTAACCCTGACAAAATGACTTGCGGATCCATCATAAATGTCTTTGCCCAATTTATTGTGAGCGTTAGAGGGGTTAATGGAGATAATGGGCAAAAGAATCATGCTTCGGAGACCTTTTTCACCAGTTCCCCCCCCCCACCGTCCCCAGTGCATTGTTCAGTGCAGAGCAGACCATGCCTCCTAAATGTCGCTGGGCGGATAAATAAATGGGCAGTGTAAATAAATAAATAAATAAATATCATAGAATCAGAGGCAATTTATTAATCAGTTGCTAATAGAGATGGGCACGACTCAAAAAAATGGTGTTTCGTTTGTCGTTTGGTCGTTTAGGGGTCTGTTTCGGTTCGTTTTTGTTTTCGTGAGGTTTTTTGCAAAAAAAATCATTTTCGTTTCGTTAGGTAATGAAGCAAAAAAACAAAAACAAAAATGAAAAATTGCTGTTTCATTAGCATTTAGCACAATTCAATGTATTTGCCGTAACGAAAACGAAGCGGTCAACAAAATTTTTCGTGTTTTGGGTCGTTTCGTTTCATTTTGGAGTCAAAATTTGTTTTTTGTTTCCTTACGTAATGAAACGAAAAAACAAAACCGAAAAATGAAAAATTGCTCGTTTCGTGCCCATCTCTAGTTGCTAGAGATCAGAAAAATGGATCATCCATTTCCTTCAGGCCCTCCTTCTGCATTTCCAACAGGTGTTTGGTTGCCCTTCTAGATAAGCCTTTTGGTCTTCCAGGCCTTCCCATGGATAACAAAAACCATAGATAAGAGAGAATGCCAAAAAAAACCTAACAACCCAAAACTGTTGTTTTGCGACAGTAGCTTGCTTTGCAGCTGCTGAATTATTTATTTATTTGTTTTCCTCTGCCAACCATGGATAACTGAATCAGTGGTAAATGAATCAGTGGATATGGGGTTCCTATTTTATTTTTGTTGTGCTCAAATCTGTCCATTCTTCCTGGGAGCTCTCCCGTCTTGAGGCAATATGTGCCTGTCACACTCCCTCCTTTACCGTTGCGACAACTGTATGAGGAGACAGGTCAGGTGAGGAGCCCAGGACTGGCCCAAGACACCCAGAGAACATGTTTGACTCAGAGCCTACTGAGAGTCAGATTTCCCAAACTGAAGGTGAATACTCCGATGGTTATACCATTTTGGCTCTTCCACTATTTTATACCTTCACACTTGTTTACTTACTTACTTACTTACTTACTTACTTACTTACTTACTTACTTACTTACTTACTTACTTACTTACTTACTTACTTACTTACTTATTTTTATCTAGGGTTTGGGAGATGAGTTGGTGCAAATTCTTCCATTCTACACCCCACCCCTGTATTCTCATTGACACACGAGAAGCATCAGGCCTTATTGTGCCTGCTGTGTTACTAGTGGACTACTTGGTTAGTTTCCTGGGAGGGTTCACCCCCTTATCCCACCCCCACCCCCAGCCTGAAGATTCTTCATATTGCTGCTTTCTTCTCAGGAATGGAGTTTGCTGCTGACTATTATGCTTCCATGTGAGTGGTACTGTACATTTTCTGCAGACAGACTAAACAACGTTCTACCAACAAAATCGAAAGGATGAGGGGAAACAAATAAAAAAATATAACTATGAAACAATGAAAAGCAGATGGAGTTGGGGTTCATCAGAGCACAAAATTCTGATCAGCCTCTTTCAGGTTTTTTCATGTCTATGTGAAATAGTATGGCAAATCATGGAACCCTGAGACACTCCACAGGCTAACGGCCAAGGCGTTGAACAGGAGTCCTCCAGCACCACTACCACTTACAAAGTGACACCACGTAATGGAAAATTTATTTATTTATTTATTATATTTGTATCCCGCTTATCTTCCTTGCGGAACTCTAAGCGGCGCACAATGGGCGACAAGCGCCATCGAACAAAGAAATACAACAACAATTAATAAGCAAACATAACAACAAATATAAACAGTTAAAAACCTATTGCACCCAGCGCGCCAACATGGCCTCATATTTAACTTTCGAACCAAGCGAACATAAAAAACATCAAACGTAAGAAACAACAATCCCAGGAGCTGGCTCCTTTTTTTAAAAAAATCAGTTCAACAATTCTCACCCAAACACAAACCAGTTGGCAGGGCTGTTTTTTTTTTTTTTCCAACAAGCCTGAACAGCAGTGAGCAAAAGAGGGGATCCTGTAGAACAGGCCTGTCCAACAGGTATACAGCGGGCTACTGGTAGCCTGTAAAGGGTTCAAAAGTAGCCTGCCGGCCATCAATAAAAAAGGGTTGGGATATGTTCTCCACCCCTCCCTGTCGAGGCCGAGAGGGGCAGTTCAAGGGCCATGGCGCACTGAAATATGTTCCCTCCAGAACAGATTAATTGGTTTTCAATGCATTCCTATGGGAAACCACTGCTCTACTTACAAAAGCTTTTACTTATGAGCATGTGCTCAGAACGGATAAAATTCCTAAGCAGAGGTTTTAGTGTAGTAGTCCTCAGGTACTTTGGGCTGGAAAAAGTAGACCTTGGCCTGTTCAAAATTGGACAGCCCTGCTATAGACCAGTGCTTCTCAACCTGTGGGTCCCCAGATGTTCCTGAACTGCAACTCCCAGGAACCACTACCAGCACAGTAAGTGGTGGAGGCTTCTGGGAGTTACAGTCCAGGAACATCTGGTGACCCACTGGTTGAGAACCACTGCTGTAAACCATCCAGACTGCTGCCATTGATGCTGTCAGCATTCAAGCTGCCCTTTGCTATGTAAAACTTTTTTTCATGCTGGCAATGCAGGCACGATATTTTGGAGCAATACTGGGTCATTTCCTGGCTTTTCGAATCGTGGTTACAGAAGGACAATATTCCACTTTCATAAACCAGAGGTTTTTCTAACAATTGAATGAGATATTGATTCTTCCAGCCTTATTCATGTGGCAATATGCTAGCAGCATCACTGAGGTCTTGTGGTGCAGAGTTTTGAATAGAGATGTTGCTGACAAATATGGAATTCACACTGGTCCATTTAATAGCCCAGCATGGCACATTGGCTCAAGACGATGAGGTAGGGAGTACACTCCCTTTTGATGGTGACATGAGCAAGTATCAAAAGTAGAGATGGGCACGAATCAAAAAAATGGTGTTTCGTTTGTTGTTTGTCGTTTAGGGGGTCCGTTTTGTTTTGTTTTGTTTTTCACGAATTTTTGCAAAAAATTCATTTTCGTTTTCGTTCATTTCATTACCATTTTGTTACCATTTATTTCAATTTTTTGTGATTTTTTTAGCTTTTAAAGCAGATCAATGTATTGCCGTAACGAAAACGAAACGGACGACAAAATTTCTGGTGTTCCTGATCGTTTCGTTTCATTTTAGAGATAAAATTCGTTTGTCGTTTCATTGCGTAACGAAACGAAAAAACGAAAACGAAAACGAAAAATTGTTCGTTTCGTGTCCATCTCTAATCAAAAGCCTTACATTTACTGACGTGGGCTGGCAGTCACTTTTAGCAACAGCAACAACAACAACAAACAGACACAGCTTTTTCCACTTTGCTGATCACAAGGATTTCCCGTATCTTGTTTTGCTTGGAAATTGGGCCTGGCAAGCAAAGGTCTCCGAGGCTCCCTCTTTTAGTGCCACTACACACATCTGTGAGGGAATGCACACGTTTGTTTGTTTCCCTTGCTTACCATTTAGCTGCCGCCAGCCGAGCGCTTGCTTCTCACGCGTTTAAAAAAGCAAATTGTTTCGTTCTTCCAGGACTGAGGCAGTTATCCATGTTTGGGGAGGCGGGCATAGGGAAGACAGCTGCCATTGGTTGTGCGTCCTGGTAGGGAAAAAAGAGGCTCCCAGAAGTAGGATTTCCAGTAGACCAAAAATGAAATCGATAAACAAATGGTCAGGCTGAGAATCATTTCCTTTTCAGCTGCTGGATTTTTAAAAGCTATTTTAGGCTGTATTCAAATTGGTAATAAGAACCTTATTCAAGCGTCATTTAAATTGTTTTAGATTTTACTGTTCACACAACAGAAAAAGTCAAATAGATTTACATGGGATGCAAAGTGAGGTGTTATTTTTTTTTTCGTCTTTCTCTTTTCATGTGCCCAGCAGGGCTTTTTTTAAAAAACAATTTGCTGCTGATTCAAGGCAAGGTAAAACTGACTTGGAGCCTTTTCACATGACCCCTAAGATCCGCTGGCCACTTAAATTTGGACCAGAGATCTTGGGGGTTCGTTGCTCTTCCTGCGTCCCTACCCCTCCGCACTTCCTTGATCCTGTCTGCATGAGGGGAGGGAGAAAAAAAAAGAGGAAAAAATGCAGACTCACCTCTGTCTGCCGGTGCAAGCCCCCCCAAGCCCCCCCCCGCCGTCGTCCTGATTCCTGTCTCTTAAAGGGGCGGGGGGCAAAAAACAAAAAACAAACAGAAGCAAGGAGAGCCCGGCACTCACTCCTTTACATCCGCATCAGGGATTTTCACCCCCGGAGAGCAGGTACCTGAAAAGTGTGCTGGGACGCGCTTAGGTGGGCGTGGTCACACTTAATTTTCTGTAAACTCCGGAGCTGGTGGGGAAACAATTTTAAGCTCCGGAGCTGGGAGCCATTTGCTGCGGAGTTTAGGGGTCGTGTGAAAAACGTGTTCGTGGCATACAATTGTTATTATGCAGATGCTGCACTCGGACAAAAACAGGAAGGGTATCTAAATAAGGAATGTAAGATGGATGCATGCTGGTATGTAAAAAAGCAAAGCAAAGCAAAGTCTTCTGCTTATATACCGCCCCATACCACTTTAAATAGTCTCTGGGCGGTTTACAGTATTTTAATTACAGTATGCAGGCTACACATTGCCCCCATCCCCAGCAAGCTGGGTACTCATTTTACCGACCTCGAAAGGGTGGAAGGCTGAGTCAACCATGAGCCTGCTAACTGGGATTGAACCCCAGGTCGTGAGGACAGTTTTACCTGCAGGACAGGCATTTAACCACTGCGCCATGGGCCATGTATATATCTTCTTGGCCTGGAATATGTTGAAGAACCAGTATGTGAGAGAGACAGCCAAAGATGGACCAAGAGAACAAAGATATAATGGGATTTTGGGAACCTGACGATGAGACTCTAACTCTCCCACTGAGACGAGCTCAACTTTTGAGCCTTGACCTCCTGAGTGATGCTTTTAGCATCTTGTCAGACTTCATCTACGGTTAGCAGTTTTAGGTGTTTGAAGAAGGAAGAGCCTGGTACAGAAGTCTTCCCAATAATAGAATTGCATACCTGCCTGCCAGTGAATAACAGCAACTAAGAGCAGTTCAAGGGTGGTCATGGCCATCAACCCAAGAAAGGACAAAGAAACCCAGCATGCATATTCAGCTGACAACCTACTCAGGAAAGATGCAAAAAGACTGCCTGTGCAGTATTCTAAAACGAAAGTTTTGGGATCATTTTGCTCCCTTTTTTGGAACTTGAGCAATGCTGATTAAGAGCTCGTCTTTTCTCATGCTGAGTAGGAATGGGATATATGAATGCTGGTTGCATTGTGTGAATTAAACCCCATTAGCTCTGCAACTAATGGATAATAAAGTTGTCAGAGTATTTTGCAATTTGTTCTGCCAGCAGAAGCAAATACTTATTGAACAATTACATAGATAGAAGCAGAAACAGACAAAGTCAGAGCTTACTTAAAACAGCAAACAGCTATATTACATATATTCCCAAATAAGTTACAGGAAGACAAATCAACAGCATAACATCATTTTCATCATACATGGCATACATAATCAGTACATAGCAGAGAGAGACAAGAATGGGTGCCTTACTCACAAAAGGCACATTGAACACTGATTAACAGAGTACTTATATACATTTGCCTGTCAAATCAGGTAACACATTGCATCATGGCTATTGCAGCACCTTGCATCAGCCAAACCCATTTAAGCCCATTCCTTACACCTGCAGTCTAATAGAAACATTTAGTTTGAATCACTGTGACTTTGCACATTTGCAGACTCCCTTTTAGAATTCAATTAAATACAGACAGACCATTTATTTATACACCTGTCTAATACATAGTTTCACCGACTCATATCTGACAAAAGTATATTCATTTGCACCCAGTATTGTGTCTTATGGGGTCTTTTGCTGCCTACATTATGGTTCTCCTTGGGACATGCTGTCTATATTGTTGTGCTCCTCTTTGGTGACATAACTTCGTATTTGTTTTGCCCACCATGCCCAATAGTGGTGGATGATGGGAGCAGCAATTCTCCAGCATCTGCCAGGCAGTGCTTTGTCCGCCCATCCTGATTTAAAAGGGTAAGGGGGAAATTTAAATTTGCCTGTGATGGCAAGGACAGCCAAATTGCCTTCCCTAGCATAGGGATGAGTGAGGTTCAAAGTTATGACACTGCTAGACCATCCAATAAACCCTGTAGTGTTACAAGAGCTGCTATAATTGTAGTTTCAGTCTTTGTTCTCCCCTTTGCCTTCAACTGATGAGATCGCCTTAGATCTGTTTGAAAATTCACGCACTCCTGTCCACATTTCATTCACTCTGTTGCGCTCCGTTGCACAGATAACGGCCTGAATTTTGTTGAGGAGAGCAGAAAGGGGACTTGAAAATTAGATGCCCTGAGCACATCTGATCTTGCCTGATCTCGGAAGCTAAGCAGGGTCGGGCCTGGCTAGTACTTGGATGGGCCACCCCTCTTGAATACCAGGTGCTGTCTGGAGTAGGAACTGGCAAGCCACTCCAGTATTCCTGCCAAGAAAACTCAGTGGACATGGGTTCATGAAGAGCCCATCATGACTGTAATGAAACAACAACAACAACAACAACCCTGGGGAAGATTGTTAAAAATTCAGATATGCAGCTGGAGGCACAAAAGACTGCAGACAGCGCACCTGGTTGTGATGGGGATGGAGATGAAATGTGATGTCCTTCTTGAGGAGAGAGAAGAAAATACAATTCTCTCTGAGACAGGGGCTTCAGACAAATGTGCTGGAACCTCAGAGGGCAGGACCACAAGCAATCGTTTTAAAGGAGAACAGATTCTAACTGAACTTTAGAAAGAACTTTATGACAGTAAAAAGCTGTAAGAGAAAGCACAAGCTTCCCCAAAGGGTGTTGGAGGCTTTAAAATAGAAGTTGGATGGGTCCCCTGTCAGAGATGCTATAGCACTGGTGGCAAATCTTTGGCAATCCAGATGTTTTGGCCCACAACTCCCAGAATTCCAAGCCTAGATTGCCAGTGACAAAGGACTGCGGGTGTTGTGGTCCAAAACATCTGGAATGCAGAAGCTTCACCACCACTGTTATATAGGCTATGGTTTCAATTCTCAGTTTCATCAGGAATTTGGATATGATGATCCTTGAGGACCCTTCCAGCTACTGTGTTTCCCCGAAAATAAGACAGTGTCTTATATTAATTTTTGCTCCCAAAGATGCGCTAGGTCTTATTTTCAGGGGAGGTCTTATTTTTCCATGAAGAAAAATATGGTACACATTTATTCTCATCTTATTATGGGGAGGCCTTATTTTTGGGGGATGCCTTATATTTCAGTGTGGGGCAAAACTGTAAGTAGGTCTTATTTTCAGGGGAGGTCTTATTTTCGGGGAAACAGGGTATATGATTCTATGAAATTACCCATGAAAGAAAACCATTCCTCAAGTTTGTTTCACCCACCCAAAAGGAAGAAGCATGGTTCTTGGGTAACTAGGAGAGGTATTTTGCTTGCTTGCTTCATTCTCTTTTTCTCCCCCCCCCTTTCTTTCGTGCTAAGTTGGGCTCAAGTCCCAATTGCTGCGAGTAAACACAGTGCTTGAAAACAGTACAATGAAGTGCAATGTTTTTCAAGTGGGTAAAAGGAAGAAGAACAGACATTGTACTTCTACAGCTACTAACCTCTTCTATAAATGAATATTTTATATGTTGGAGAAAATAACAATCTTGCATGCAAGCTGGTACTGGGTTTCAAAGGGAAGGGGGCTTCGCAACCTAAAGTATGCCTTTTCACTAACCAGTTAGCAAGGTTATTTTCCCACAGCTCTGGCTTGCTCCTAGTCTCTTCCAGTTTGCTTACTTCAATTCCAGCTGTTTGTTTTCTCTCTCTCTTCACTAACTTTTGAGTGGAGCAGACATGTAAGCATTTACTCCTGAATACCCATTATGTGGCTACTTGGATTCAGTCTCTCAGCATGGTTGAGACTGCAATTTCTTTCTGATTGTAACTGAAGATCGCAATTGTTAGTAAAGATATTTTTTTTTTACTTAGGATGTTTTTAGGGTTACTTTTTTAATAAAAATGTAATATAAGTTTTGTTCTATACTCAGCTTTGATTGTGCAAACTGTCTTCCTGTATACCACTCATGCAGTAGATTTATGAAGATGACTATCTGAATCCTTTGAGGAATCAACTTGGTTGACCAAGTGACCATCTATCTTCCCTTTTGCTAAGCAACAGAAGTGCAGAGATCTACAGAGTAGAATTGCTACAGGTTTCCCAGAGTCCACCCATTTCTCATTAACTGGCACGGAGACATTTATAGTATAGGGGAAATATTTTTTAAAAAACATGTTTTTCCTTTCATTTACTTGAAGTTACAGTCTTAACACATGCTGTTTTCTTTACTGCACACATATTTAACAACCAAACAGATCAACAGCAAACAAACAACTGGCTCCATCAGTTGAAAGAGAGGGAAGAGAGCTGTTCTTGGATAGAGCAGAGCCTACTATCCTGGACAAAGAAGAGACAGGGCACAGTTCTGAGGAAGAGGAAGAAGTCACTTCACCAACTCAGGACAAAATAAAAATAAAA
>JAHTLZ010000017.1:2169716-2196326 GCA_023846285.1 Phrynocephalus versicolor
AGATAGATAGATAGATAGATAGATAGATAGATAGATAGATAGATAGAACTTTATTATCATTGTACATTGTACAACGAAATTAATTCCAAGTACAAATATAACTTTAAAAAAAAAGAATTCAAACACACACACGCACCCACCACAACTCCCTCGGATTACACTCAAATTTTAGTAGCAGGCAAGGTGACTATAGCTCTTGGATTAAAAATATTTTAATCTGTTTGTTCTTGTTTTAATTGTCCTATATCTCCTTCCCGAAGGCAGCGATGCGAAGAGACAAATGTTCTGGGGTGGGATGGATGCTGTAACACGTTTCTTGCCTTTTGAAGACAATGGGAACTATATAGTTCTTCCAAAGATGGGAGAGGGTGGCCAATAATCTTCCAGGTTGTGGTAATAATAACCCTTTGGAGCTCTTTCTCGTCCACAGCGGTGCAGCTGGACAGCCAAGCACAGACACAATATGTCAAAATGCTCTCTATAGAGCAATGGTAGAAGGACACCAGCACTTCCTTGCTGGTGAAAGCAAAACTGACCAAGTCAAACATCCATAGAATCATAGAATCATAGAGATGGAAGAGACCTCAAGGGCCATCCAGTCCAAGCCATACAGGAACCCCATCACAGTATTGCCAACAGGTAGCCAACCAGCCTCTGCTTAAAAACCTCCAAAGAAGGAGACTCCACCACCCTCCGTGGCAGCATATACCACTGCCGAACACCTCTATCTGACATGATATTCTTCCTAATGTTTAAATTGAATCTCTTTTCCTGTAGTTTAAGACTATTGCCCTGCATCCTTTTCTCTGAAGCCATGGAAAATAAACCAGTCCCTTCTTCAATGTGATATCCTTTCAAATATTTCAAATATTTAGCTATCATACCCCCTCTCAGTCTTCTTTTTGCAAGGCTCAACATTCCCAGCTCCCTAAGCCGCTCCTCATAAGACAATTCTTCCAGACCCTCAGTCATCTTGGTCACCCTCCTCTGGACCCGCTCAAGGTTGTCAACATCCTTTTTAAATTGTTTAAATCCAGGTGAACAACGTTATGTGCTTAGTAGGGGGCACCAATGAATACCAGGTGCTGTAGGCGCCTGGAGTAGGAACTGGCAAACCACTCCATTATTCCTGCCAAGAAAAATCCATTCCTTCGAACCAGATTGACCCCACAAGGACATGAGGTTCCATTCCTTCGAACTCGGATTGACCCCACAAGGACGTGAGGTTGCGTTCCTTCGAACCGGTCTCCAGCGGGGCCGCAAACTGCAGCGAGAGAGACGTGAAGTATCAGCCTTATTTAAATCACTGCTGTTCAGCTCCCTTCTTGACTTTCTAAGGTGGCTTCCTGCTGCTTCATCCCAGCTGGGGATATGCAGACCTGCAAGCCTTCTCTGTATTTTATTTATTTATTTATTTATTTATTTATTTATTTATTTATTTATTTATTTATTTATTTATTTATTTATTTATACACCACAGCCATCATTCCGAAAGGCTTCTCTGGACAGTTTACACAGTAATTGTTGAACACACCTAGGAGCCAATTTCAGAGACTTCTGTAACCAAATTGCTGGGTCTTTCTTCTGCACTAACACTGAAAGTAAATAAACAAATGCTTTCTCAGGAACCTCATGGTGCAGTAGTTAAATGCCTGTCCTACAGCTAAAACTGTGCTCACAGCCTGGGGTTCAATCCCAGGTAGCCAGCTTGTGGTTGACTCAGCCTTCCATCCTTCTGAAGCCAGTAAAATAAGTACCCAGCTTGTTGGGGCGTGGAGGGGGGCAATGTGTAGCCTGCATACTGTTATTAAACTGTAAACTGCCCAGAGACTACTTGAAGTGGTATAGGACGGCATATAAGCAGAACACCTTTTCTGATACTTCTTAAATACAGGAAAAACTTCTTGACTGTTAGAGCAGTACAACAATGGAACCAATGACCTCGAGGGGTGGTGAGAGCTGCAACACTGGAGGGATTTGAGATAAATTTAGACAACCACTTGGCAGATATCCTTTGACTGGTATTCTTTCCTTGAGCAGGAGGTTAGACTTGATGGCCTTATAGGCCCCTTCCATCTGTATGATTCTCTGATTTTATTATTATTGGTTCACACATTTTTCTCTTCTTTAAGAGCCATAACCTCTCGACAAAGTCCAAACAGCTCTAAAGTAAAGCAAAGTGTTCTGCTTATACACTGCTCCATACCACTTGAAGTAGTCTCTGGGCGGTTTTGCAGTTCAATTACAGTATGCAGGCTACACATTCCCCCCCCCAGCAACCTGGGTACTCATTTTACCAACCTCGGAAGGATGGAAGGCTGAGTGAACCTTGAGCCGGCTACCTGGGACTGAACCCCAGGTCATGAGCACAGTTTTACCTGCAGTACAGGAATTTAACCACTGTGCCATGAAGTTCTGGTAATATAAGCACCAAACACTACTTGAAATTGAAGTGCCAGTCTGGATTCATTCCTTGGCTAGAAGTTTTACCTCCAACCATTTAGAATCGTGTCTTCAGAGTTTACACTTCAAGTATTTCTTATCCAATATTTCATCCATTCTGTGGTTCTGTGTTTTTTGGGGTGGGGTGGGGGTTGTACAGCAGGGTTTTAGGGTTGCGTTCAAGGTGGTGTGGTCTGCCACAAACCTTCAGATTCAGCCTCTGAACAAGAAGGTAATAACCCATCTTTTTCGCACGATGCGTCAGAAAGTTGCAACAACCCATTTTTAAGCTTGAACTGATCAGCATCATGCAGTGGGGAATGGAAGAAGGAAACAGGAGTGGAGTTGTAAAACATTTTGAGAGACTTATTTGTGTAATAACTTATGTGACAACGGTTTGTCTAATATTTGTTTTTCATACTGTGCACAGGGAGGGAAACCAGCCATGCACACAACTTGGTAGGTGAGGCGATCGGAAGTGGTAAGAACCCGTAATAACAACCTGAGAGCAGAGGCTGCCATAGGGGGTGGAGGAGAACAATAGACTCCAGTAATAAAATATGACATTGACTTCACAACTTTTATTGGCCATTAAATTAGTTCAGAAACCAGCTGCTGGGAGAGATGGAACTAGCTAACAGCACCAGCCTCCAACTGTTCCTAAGATGTGAATCATGTCTTCCTTACCACATTTCTTGGTCAATTTTCTATCTAAAACATTGTAGGCAGTATGTAAGAAATTTTAGAATGTAAAAGCTTAAGCCTGACTAAAACAACTCAGCTCAGGGTGTTCCGAAATCAGCCTGTGACATTAACACAAGCCCACTGATTTATCAGTTATCTCTTCTGTTAATACAATACAAGAGAATCTATCTTATTCTTATAGCTATCTTAATGCAGTATATGTGTCTATCAATGGCCCAAAGCCTGTTGTGTAATCACACTGGCAGAAGGGCTATGGTATATCACTCACAGCATCGAATTGTCACTAACAAGCTGTTGCTTGGACTCCTTGTTGTGTACCAGTGCAGAATGCAAGCAGCGACTTCTCAATTAGAGGCAATTTTGCTACCATGAATTGTGTCATTGCCCATTTGTTGGGTTGTGGGGGTAGATTCTGATGATGATAAATAAGTATGCAAAAAGAGTGAGGGTCAGACAGCGGGCATTGGAACACTGTAACTGGCAACAATAGTTAACTGAAAGAAATCTGGGGATTTCTAAAAATCAAAAATGTATAGCTTGTAACCAGTATTAGAGATGGGCAAGAAATGAACAATTTTTCATTTTCGTTTTCATTTTTTCATTTCGTTACGTAACGAAATGACAGACAAATATTGTCTCAAAAATAAAAGGAAACGATCAGAAACACCAGAAATTTTGTCGTGCGTTTCGTTTTCGTTATGGCAATACAGTGAACTGCTTTAAATGCTAAAAAAATCACAAAAAAATGAAATAAATGGTAATGAAACGGTAACAAAATGAATGAAAATGAAAACAATTTTTTTGCAAAAATTCACAAAAAACGGAAACGAACCGAAACAGACCCTCTAAACGACAAACAACAAATGAAACGCCATTTTTTTATTCGTGCCCATCTCTAACCAGTATAGTATGATGTTTGATACTTTTTGCTCTTGAATTACTTCTCATGGGCATATGCAACTCTAGCATTGTATGCATTTATTGTGAGGTTGTGCCTTTAACTACTCCACCTAACTAGGTTTTTTTAAATGTACTGCAGTTTGTTATGATAAAAATAAAAAAATTCCCGGGGTGGGGTGGGTGGGGAATGTCCTAACCTTAACCCTGAAATGTAGAATCATAGAATCATATCACTAACTCTGACCTTAAGCCTAACCCTGATTTATTGACTTCCAGCTGGTTTGCTTATTTGGAGAAAAAAATCTTCAAAACAAGAGTGTAAGCCATTATGCAAATATTTTTCAGAAGCCCCATTGCATAAGCATGCATTCTGGTTTGGAACTGATCCCAAAAATATATACTATATTATTTATTTATTTATTTATTTATTTATTTATTTATTTGTTTGTTTGTTTATTTGTTTGTTTGTTTGTTTGTTTGTTTGTTTGTTTGTTTGTTTGTTTGTTTGTTCAACTTATATGCCACCCACTACGCAAAGGTCTCTGGGCGGCTTACAATCCAAATAATTGAAACAGTTTAAAATAATTAAAAATAGAACATTCATAAATAATCAAAGCAATAATAAAAACCTTACACTAAAAATATTACACTAAAATTGTCATCAGAGAACCCACAGTCTATATTGTATTAATTAAAAAACTTCTGGAACAGGAAGGTTTTTACCTGGCGTCGAAATGTAATCAATGTTGGCGCCTGGCGGATCTCAAGCGGGAGGGCATTCCATAGCTTGGGGGCAGCTGCCGAGAAGGCCCTGTGTCTACAAGCCATCCCTCTCACCTCCTTGAGGGATGGCTCTTTCAGGAGGGCCCCCTGGCTTGATCTTAGTTGCCGGGTAGGTTCGTATGGAAGTAGGCAGTCCTTCAGATATCTAGGTCCTAAGTCGTTTAGGGCTTTATATGTAAAAAAAAAAACATTTTAAATTGGTCTCGGGCAGCAACTGGTAACCAATGCAGGTTACGCAGAATCGGCGTGATGTGATCCCTGGAGGCCCTACCACTTACCAGCCGCACCACACGATATATTGTCTTGTAAAATCAATCAGGCATTTCACCCTAAACAAATAATCTGCTAAAGGTACACACACACACACACACACACACACACACACACACACACACACACACACACATATGTCCTCACACACACATATATATGTCCTCACACCTTTAGCAGATTATTTTGTTTAGGGTGAAATGCCTGATTGATTTTATAAGAATTAAGAAACTGTTTTGTGCCCTTCTCTTTCATATATCCTTGCTTCATTTCCGTCCACCTTGGCTTGTGTGTGTGGAAAAAGGACACTCAGTCATAATAAACACTGAGATTAAGAGGCTGCCAGGAATCATTATCAGCCTCGCCATATGCCAGCTCGTAATTCATCTATTCAAGCCCACTGGGGGGGGGGAGGTCTGAAGAAACTAGGCATGTTTGGCTTTGAGAAAAGGAGAGTGAGGAGAGCTAGGATAGTACTTTTCAAATACTTGAAAGGTAGTCAGATAGAGTAGGGGCAGGATTTATTCTTGATCACCCCAGAGTGCAGGACACACAACAAGGGGCTCAAGTAAGAGGAAGCCACATTTTGGTTGGCTATCAGGAAAAACTTCCTAACTGTTAAAACAGTAGACCAATTACCTCAGGAGACAGCAAGCCCACCAAAGCTGAAGACGTTCATGAGAAAACTGGACAACCCCCTACCATACCTGCTTTGACTTGGATTCCTGCATTGAATTCAGGGGTTGGACCTGATGGGCTTATAGGCCCCTTCCAACTCCATTATCATATGATAATGCATATTGTCTATCTTGATTTTCAGAAGGCTTTTGACACAGTCCCTCAACAAAGGCTGCTGAGAAAATTGCTCAGTCAGGAGATAAGAGGGCAGGTCCTCTTATGGATTGAGAACTGGTTGAGATCGAAGAAACAAAGAGTATGTGTCAATAGGCAATTTTCACAATGGAGAGAAGTGAAAAGTGGTGTTGTCCCAGGGATCTGCCCTGGGACCAATGCTTTTCAATCTGTTCATAAACAACTTGGAGACAAGGATAAGCAGTGAGGTGGCCAAGTTTGCGGATAACACAAAACTTTTCCGTGTGGTAAAAACCAGAGAGGATTGTGAAGAGCTCCAGAAGGATCTCTCCAAACTGGGGGAATGGGCTGTGAAATAACAAATGTGTTTCAATGTAGGAAAATGTAAAGTAATTCATATTGGGGCCAAAAATCCAAACCTTATCTATCAACTCATGGGCTCTGAGCTATCCTTGACAGAACAGGAAAAAGATCTTGGTGTGCTGGTGAACAGCTCAATGAAGCTGTCTACCCAGTGTTTGGCAGTGGTGAAGAAGGCCAATTCCATGCTAGTGGTTATCGAAAAGGGGATTAAAAATAAAACAGCCAACCTTATAATGCCATTGTACAAGATGATAGTAAGGCCGCACCTGGAGTATCATGTACAATTCTGGTCACCATATCTCAAAAAAAAGACATAGTGGAACTGGAAAAGGTGCAGAAGAGAGTGACTAAAATGATTACTGGGCTGGGGCACCTCCCTTATGAGGAAAGGCTAAAACATTTGGGGCTCTTTAGACTGGAAAAAAGGCACCTGAGGGGGGATATGATTGAGATGTACAAAATAATGCAGGGCATGACTAAAGTGGATAGAGGGAATGTTTAGCTTTACAAAAACAAGACTGAGAGGGGATATGACAGCTATGTTTAAATGTTTGAAAGGATGTCATATTGAAGAGGGAACAGGTTTGTTTTCCATGGCCTCGGGGACTAGGACTCGGGGCAATGGTTTCAAACTACAGGAAAAGAGATTCCAGTTGAACATTAGGAAGAACTTCATGACAGTTAGAGCTGTTCAGCAGTGGAATATGTTGCCACAGAGGGTGGTGGAGTCTCCTTCTTTGGAGGTTTTTAAGCAGAGGCTGGTTGGCTACCAGTCGGAAATACTGTGGCAGTGTTCCTGTATGGGTTGGACTGGATGGCCCTTCAGGTCTCTTCCATCTCTATGATTCTATGATTCTATGGATGTTTGACTTGGTCAGTTTTGCTTTCACCAGCAAGGAAGTGCTGGTGTCCTTCTACCGTTGCTCTATAGAGAGCATTTTGACATATTATGTCTGTGCTTGGCTGTCCAGCTGCACCGCTGTGCACGAGAAAGAGCTCCAAAGGGTTATTATTACCACAACCTGGAAGATTATTGGCCACCCTCTCCCATCTTCTATGGCTCCAGCGAGATGTCTTTTGGAGCTTAATGCCATGCAGGTGGGCGGATTACTGGTGGGGGATCACAACATGCAGGTTGGGAACATCATCTTCCCCACCCCAGCTGCAACCAAACAGTCCCTGGGCTGCAATTATGCTTGTAAACACCTTTTCATTGGTGACTGGGGATGACAGCAGGCTTCCTGGGCTGCTACCAGCTTGCAGGCTGGATGTTGCCCATCCCTCCTCTACACAGTGAAATACAGAGGCATCTGCAACAGCCTTTGGGCTAACCTGCAGAAACTGAACACTAAGGGATAATAATCAGAAGCATGATTTAAGAGATCACTTGGTTGGGCTAATGCCTCACGCGCTATGCACAAGCACGATAACATGGCCTTCCAGTGTGTGATGAATTATTTTGTGAATCCTGTGCCGATCTCACAGTCTTCTGGCTTAGAATAGGGGCAAGCAAAGATTTAATTAAAAATGGATGACAAATGTGTGCTTAGTGAAATGCAGAGTGGGCACATCAGGGAAACCAGTGAAAAGATGAGGAAAATTCATTAACAGACACCTGCACGGCTGTTGCTAGGATGCCAGCCAAATCTTTAGAGTCCGTATGAAGCTATGAGGTGCCAACAAGACATTTCTTAACAGCAGGGCACTGCGTGGAGACAAAGGCATTGTGTTAACATACAGAGCTCAGATTGTACAGAACATGATGCCCTGGATGTTGCCAATTGTTGGGTCTTGAACACATCCAAAATAGCTCTTCAGTTCTATCTAGGATATACTCAGGTACTTCTTCTTCAAGTGCCATGTCCTTGTAGAACGTTGGCGATCAATAGCCTGAACTGGTTTCTATCTATGGCTATTCTTAACAGAGCAGCCGTGCTCACTGTGGACCATTGTCTTAAGTTTTTAAGCCATAATGTTCTTCTACGTCCCAGGCCACACTTCCCATTTATTTTTTCCTTGAAGGACAACTTGCACCAGATGGTATTTCTTATTGCACATTATGTGCCCCAAATATTGCAATTTTCTTCTCTTTACAGTATTGAAGGGGTCTGCAACCAGAGCCCTTCATTTTTTAAAAGGGTTCTCGTGGTTCATGGACATCAACGAACTCAAAGCCCATCTCTAGCCATGGCTGAGAAAAAGGTTGATACTGGCTATGTTAGTTGTGGCAAAACAAGAAACAGCCATTTTCATCTGCTGTTTGGTGGGCAGTGCAGAATGTTGAATCAGTTTTCATCTGCAGAAAGAGGGAAAACAAGAGAAATCAACCATGCCTTCTTGCAACACTTTATTTCAGGACCCTGGACAGCTTCCTGCACTGCTTTCTGACCTGCAAACATTTCCTGCTAACATTCCAGTTGACCAGCCAGACTTGGGCCAAATACAAGTTTAAACAAATAAATAAATACTTACTGAGGGCAACAGAGAACCCCAAAAGCACATTTATCATTCTCAGGAGCATAGGAACAATGAGTTCAGAATTAAGGAACAAATCCATTTTGTCCCTGCATGGCAGGGGGTTGGACTGGATGGCCCTTGAGGTCTCTTCCAACTCCATGATTCCATTGTTGGAGAATCTCCAACCAAGATTCAAGCAAGGTATGTGAGCTTCTGGGTTCCCCAAAATTAATTGTGTGAGGTAATGCACAGAAGCTTGGTGGCGGTGGAAGACATGGTTTCACCACTGTCCATGTGTGAAGCCTTTGGACACCGTCTTTATGTCTCAGACCACCCCTTGCTAAAAGTAAATGCCAAAAAACCCAGAGCATTAGTCATTTTACACAATGCAACAGTCTGCGAAGAATCAAAAGTAAAATTTAGAAAGGAAAGAAAGAGAAAGAAAGAAAGAAAGGGGAAAAAATCATCGGCAGGTGGCATCAAAAATTGGTTGAAAGGAAAAAAATTAAAGGTCATCAAGTGCCTCTCGAAAAAGCAGGGTTTTAAATGCTTTTTTGAAGGTGGGCAAATGGTTGTGGTTTGTTTGTTTGTGTCATACAACCGGTTGGAAATGGCACGTGGACAATTCTGCACATCCAACGTGTATCTCATTGCTGGCCCATGGTACCTGAAATAAAAACGGGCTTATTCCAGTGGCAATGAGATGAGACTTTGGAGACTGTATGTGCCACAGAAGTTGTTAACAGTAATTTATTATCTCACCCTCCTTTGGGCTCGCTTGAGGTCTTTTGGCGGCGATCCTTCTGCTTCCTGGTATTGCATGTTTCCATATTGTGACGCTTGTCGGTATTTTACAAGTGCTTCTTAAATTATTGATGCCTGTTTCCAAGGCATTGCTGCCGAGTAATTCAGATGGGAAGCGAGCTTGTAATAAACCAGAGCAACAGCATAAGAACGTCAAACCCTCGCTAATAAAATGGATGCGAAGCACGTTTCATCTGCGGCACTACATCAGTTTTTTTAATCACCTTCTGATTTTTATTTGCATTTTCCATTCCTTCCCCTCACAGAATAAACCGTGAAGGATCTGAGAGCAGAAAGATAAAGGCCATGGAGGTTTTGGTGTCCTGTATTCCTTTCGAGGAAATGGGCTTCTATTTGTATCATCCTCCAGGCTAGATGTCCATTGGAAGGCAGACCAGTCAGGTGGATTGTTTAAACTTTAGCAGAGACTTAAAGAATAATAATAATAGAGTTGGAAGGGGTTTATGAAGCCATCAAGTCCAACTCCCTACTCAATGCAGGAATCCAAATCAAAGCAGTTCTGACAGATGGTTGTCCAGTTGGCACTTGAATGCCTCCAGTGTCGGAGCATTCACTGCATCCCAAGGTGATTGTTTACATTGCTGTACTGCTCTAATGTTTAAGAAGTTTAATAAACTCCTGAGAGATCCTTAAGACATCCTTTCAACTTCAAACGTGGAGGACAACCACTGTGTCTTCAACTTATTTATTTATTATTATTTATTATTATTTATTTATTTATTGGATTTTTATACCGCCCATCTGGCAGCGAGGTCGGTCATGTGCAGCTGTGCCTTCTCTGTTGTGGGCCCTACATTATGGAACCATCTACCAAGTGAGCTGCACCTTGCACATTCCCTGCCCGCCTTCCAAAAAGCTTTGAAAACCATGCTTTTTAAGGAGGCATATGGTGACGTCTGTGAAGATTCTCAGTCATCCAGGTGCGTTTATCTGGGAGTTGAGTCATGGCTACTGGACTTCTTTTTTGAGAGATAGAAACGTTTCGCTGTTCATCCAAACAGCTTCATCGGTCTGGTGACCTGTAATTTAATTTCCATTTTATTTTATCCTGATTATTTTGCTCTCTCTCTTTTTTTCTTTTTTCCCCCTCCCTCTTCCCCATACATCCTTGCCTCATCTTGCCAAGGGTATTTTTCCCTCCTTTTATTATACTGTTTCTCTCTGTGTTCGTTTTTATCTTGTAAACCTCCTAGAGTTCCAGTAGGAAGATGGAGCAGTATATAAATGAATCAAATAAATAAATAAATGATGTGGTCGTCGTTTATCATGTATGCCCAGCAGAAGGTGGTAAATGGGCTGAATTCTCTGGCTTCCCATGAAACTTTGTGGAGAAAACTCTTGGGACGATCATAACTAATTTAATTTGAAGCTGACAGACCACAGAGGGAAGGTTTCGTTGTGAGTACTGTGACTTTTTGCTTGCTTGTTTCTTTCTCTCTCTTTTTTATTATTCCTATTTGCATTGGTCTTTTGTAGGGTTGTGCAATAAATTTTTGAAATAAAATATAGAACAATTTAGAGGGCCAGTCTGAAGAATTTACCTGTGGGCCCAGATCCAGCCAACAACCAGTCCTGGAGGGGTCCAGCACACCCCCACACGGACCATGGAAATGGGACTTTAAAAATCCCTTATGATCCTTAACGGTCATGAAAAGATGTTGACATGTTTTGAACGGTTCCCAAATAAACACCTCTTTTCCCCTGATTAGATAAACAAAATTGGAATGGAGAGAGAGAGGAGGTGATAAGGCAGGAAAGCATCACCCAAGACACTTTTGGGTGCTAGATCTCAAACAAATAAGAGAAATGAGACAGTACTTTTTCACCCAGAGGATCACTGGCCTGTGGAACTCCCTGCCAGAAGAAGCGGCGACAGCTGTCAGCCTTGGCAGCTTTGAGAAAGGATTGGACAAGTTCATGGAGAACAAGGGAATCGATGAACCAAATGGTGAGCCGCTGTGTGAGACAGAATGCTGGCCTGGATGGGCTGTGGCCTGTGCTGGCAAGGCTGTTCTTATGTAAGGACTGCAGAGCTGGATGGGACCCTCTCAGTTCCTCATTGTCGCCCCTATCAAAGAGGTACAATGAGGAATCAAACACCCAAACCACTGACTTTGCAACCAGAGCCCTAAACCCCCGTGCTATCCAACATTAAAACAGTTTGGAGCTTAGGAGAAACAAACACATCCCACATTCCTATATGAAGGCACCTTCATGTGCTTCCTCTGGGGTTTGAAGAAGAAAAAAGAAGGAAGATGGACCTCCCACCTCCCCCGCCAATCCCTCTCCCTTCTTCCTCACAAGGCTGAACACCCAAGCATGGAAAGAGGCAGGGAAATGGCTACATATAGTGCGATTTCAGCTTCAAGGCAACGTGGAACATTTCAGCATCTCAGGGAGGTGAAGGGAGGGCAACAACTATCAAAAGAACAACATGTTTTCTTTGGGTAAAAGTGTCCTAATGATGCCATTTCAGAAGATAATACTTCATCATTTTTCATTAGGCATAATTTTGTGTAGTTAGCTCAGGGAGAAGCACAGTAAATTGCAGAAGCGAAATGTATTGCTTCAACTGTTAGGAGAAGTGGATGCTTGCTCTCTTCCTGAGCTTCAGAGTTGTGGGGGGAGAGACTGTACCATTCTCTCCCAAGATGGGGAGGTTTGCCTTACGGACCGTGCCACCAAATAGAATCCAGATTTCAAAGCACAAAGTAGTACAAAGTGGTACCTTGTACAAAGGAATTAATTCGTTCCAAATGAAATTGGAACAATATACATTGTGGGTCCCCTGATGGCAATTTTAGTGTAATGATTTTAATGTAAGGTTTTTATTATTGTTTTAATTATTGATTGATATTCTATGTTTTAACTGTTTTAATTCTTTTGATTGTAAGCAGCCCGGAGACCTTTGGGTAGTAGGTGGCATATAAGTTGTATAAATAAATAAATAAATAAATAAATAACATCAAGCAAATATTCCTTTATGCAAATTTCCCATAGGAATGCATTGAAAACAGAGTAATCCCTAATCGCAACCATTTTTATGTTGTACGGATTCGCCCCATAGACAATTCTGTTAAGCAAATTTTCCCTTTCTCTGGAATCATTTATGTTCTACAGATTTTATGTTATACAAACTGTTTGTTATATGAGGGTCCACTGTAGTTTGCCAGCTATAAAGCAAATTATACATCTCAGATAATGGCCAGAATTTTACGGGACATTTGCGTTCAAAAGCAAACTCTGGGTGATATAGAATTTAATCATGCAAGTGGCAAATTATACAATTTAATTACATATTGCCACCTCTCCCGTGAGCTGGGAAATTAGTTTGCTGAACTCAGAAGGATGGAAGGCTGAGTCAGCATCCAGCCACCTACTTGAGTCCATTGAGATCAAGAAATTTGAATGCAATACTGTGGGAATTGCCCTTGTTAACCAATAAGGTTCAGGTCGCATGCTTGTTGCATGCCTGGTCACACGTCAATGCAAATTTTATTACATTCCTTAGACCGATTTAAAACAAAAAGACAGTTGCATATTCAATCATTTCGGTGCAAGAAATGAACATAAATACTACATTGTTTGGTCTAAATCCATTTACCATCTACCGTTTGACGTCCTTTTAAGCTCTGGAGTCTGAAATTCAACTGCACTTCAATCTCTGGAATCTAATTATCTCCATACAGAAACTTGCAACATAATAGGTCTGGGCCGGGTTCTCAAAGTTTCCAAACAGCGGGCCAATCCACCACCCCCGAGACACCACTGGGCGCTGGACCTCAGTCCAAAAAAAAGTCTGACATGGAAAAAGGGGGTTAGGGAGGGACAAGTGGGCAGAGCTCCCCCACAATTGGCCCATGATCAGCACGTCTCTGGGGCCCCAGCGATGCCTCCTGCTCTGGATCGCTGCCCTGAGTTGCCGCCGCTGGGATCCCTCTGCTGTGCCTCTTTGTCCTGGTTCTGCAGCTGCGGCAGCTACAGTAGCTCTCTTTCCTTCCTTCCTTTCTTGCTTCGGGAAGGAGGTGGCAGCCCAGGCAAACTTAGTCCCCTTCTTGCCTCCTGGGCAACTGCTCAGGATGAGGAGGAGCAGCCATGGCAGGGGTGGCAAGGCTACCCCCCCACACACACACACAAACACACAGAGAGAGAGATCCAGCCATGTGCCCTGGCCATCACACCCTCGCTGCACCCCAGAGGGAAAACCGCATCTTCTCTTGGCCTGACCCAGCCCAGCCTGGTTTGGTGTGCTGCAAGGGAAGGAGTGAGGGCTGGGAAGGAGGAAAGGGAGGCAGGAAGGCCTGCACAAAGCCACCCACAGCCCACTCACTGGCCAAGCCCAGCCAGGCTGCAGTGCTCTGTTGGCTTGCCAGGCCATCCATCACCAACCGGGGAAAAATTCAGCCCTGCCAGCCCCCCAGCGACCAGGCCCAGGCCACCATCGGCCTTCACATCACTTCACTTCTTTCTCCACCTCCACCACCTCCTCCTCCTCCTCCTCCTTGATGGTCTTTAACCGGGTGGTGGCGGCAGCGTCCTCTGCCTCTGGCCATGGCTGGGTCCCCTTCCCTCCCTCCCCCCCCCCCCCCCCAGAACAAAGAAGCCGCCCAGGGGGGGGGGGGGGGGGGGGAAGTCACTCCATTTCCCCCTCAGTCGCCTGCCGTCCATCCCTCTGTCAGTCCACTGCCATGGCTGCTCCAGCTCGGAAGACTGGCTGGTGCTGCCTCCGCCTGCCCCTTCGTTCCTCACAACCAGAGTAACACAGGCGGCGGCCACACAAGGAAGGCAGGTGGGTGGGGTGGAGGAGGAGCAGGGGCAGGTCCTCGGGGCCATGGAGGGAGCGGGGGATCTTGCCGCGGCTCTCCCATTTTAAAGTGCCCTGCTCAGCTGCAATAGCCACCCCGATGGTTGGGGGGAGCAGGGGACCTTGCCATGGCCCTCCCACTTTGAACTGCCCCACTAGCCAGCATGCTGATCATCAGGGCAGTGGCTGAGGGGAGTGGGGAAGGCAACATAGCCCACCGCTTTGAACTGCCTCAGCAATAGAAGCAGCTGCGGAGGCTGGCTTGCTGGCAAAGCAGGAAGTAGGTGCGGGGGTCTGCAATTGGTCCCAGGGGCCAGATTCAGGACCCCGAGGGGCCGCATCTAGGCCCCGGGCCACAGTTTGATAACCCCTGTAATAGGTATCTTGGGATCTCTATCTGAGAGAAGAAATTGGAGTTTACTTTCTTCTGAGCTTCCTGGAACTTTTTTGATCAGCAGAAGAATGATCTGGTTGTGTGCAGTCTCATAGTGTGGGCGGGGGGGGGGGGGGAATTATGCTGTACAGTCTCTACAACCCCCAGTGCACAGGAACATAGCCTTTCTGCATAAGACTTGTTCATATATCCCCATTCAAGGACAGTGGATGGAAAGGCAGAGCATCTTGCTAAGATAAAAGCTGTTCTAAACCCTCTCACTTCTAGGTGTGTTAGGTAATCTGCTAGTTTCCATTGGTATCAGATTCTGTACACTGGTGAAGTGCTCACATGTCTCATCATGCACCAAGTATGCCTCCAACATGTTGTCACTTAGCTACCACTAATTGCAGCAATTTCCACAATTTCATGTACATGCAGTGGATATAAAAAGTTTACATACCCCTGTTTAAATGTCAAGTGTCTGTGATGTATATAAATGAGATAAAGATAAATCATTTCAGAACTTTTTTCACCTTTAAAGAGACCGATGAACTGTACAACTCAGTTGAACCACAAACTGAAACCTTTTAGGTGGAGGAAGGAAAAAAATAAAAAAATGAAACAATATGGTGTTATATGCGTGTACACACTTAAACAAATACTTTGTTCAATCCAACAGAATTTGGGCCAATATCAAACATGCTTGCTAGGTGCCGTGTCACGCAGCCAGGTTCTAAAGCAGAGTTGAAGCACAGATGGAGCACCGACAGTTCGCTCATCTACATACACACGCACATTACAGCCATCTCACTTTCAAGTCTTGATTTTGACAATGTTCTTTTAAAGCTTGATTTAAATCTAAGACAACAAAAGAACAAAGGCAGAGGAAAACAGCTTCAGCGAGCAGCAAACACTATGACTAGGATATGGCAAACAGTGTTGATGGAGAAATTGACTAATTAGGGCTCTATCCCACGTCCCTTTAAATGCAGATTAAATTTGTAGATAAACCATATCCAAAAATGTCATCCCCACAGCCACCGAGCTTTTTGAGGGTGGGGGAAAGAAAACCCGGTAATGACCCCTTAAAACAGGCATGTCCAAACTTTGGCCCTCCTGATGTTTTGGACCACAAATCCCAGAATTCCAAGCCTGTATTTCCAATGGCAAAGGACTGTGGGAGTTGTGGTTCAAAACATCTGGAGGGCTGAAGTTTGGACATGCCTGCCTTAAAGCAAGGTTTCCAAGACCTAGTGGAGATGTAGGGAATTTTTTGCCTCACTTAAAAAATCCGCATTTTAAAGAGGCAGATGTTGTGGTTTTCTTTTTTTTCTCATAGCGCTGACCAGCTGTTCCTGGGGCCAGTTGGCACTGGTTCTTTTTAACTTCCCCCCCACCCCTAGTGGCAGTCAGCTGGTCCTCCATCTGGTCTGGCACTTTTTAAATTATTTTTATTTTTATTTCCTCCCCACCCACCCTCCTAGCACCAGCCAGCTGGCCAATCAGGCACTGTTTTTTTTTCCTTTTAACTTGGCCCCCCCCCCTGGGGCCGGTCGGCGGGTCTTCGGGCTGGTCGGGCATTGTTTTTCTTCTTTTTTTTCTCCACCCCCACCCCCGCGTGCTGCTCAGCTAGCCCCTTTTTTTAATCTTTGGACATGGGAACTGCTATCCCACATCTTCAATCACGTGACGGGAGGAAATGGAAAAGCCGGACCTTCAGAAGATCAGGATCTTCCCCAGGTAAGATAGCAGCTTAAGAGAGTTAGAATATATAGAGGGGAAATAAAGCATAGTCAATTCATGGGAATCTGGAAGTCCTTATTAAAATATTAAAATATATGAATGAGTGAACACCCCAGGCCTGACGGTGCTCTGCTTACTGGACCTTGTTTTTGATGAACTTTTATTTAGCTCTCATGTGGGGGAAGGCCTTCTCTGCTGGGGGAAAATTGGGGAGGATAATAATGGTTTATTCCACTGTTTTAAAGCTGGGTGGCATCCTTACATAAGGGGGACCATCCTTGCCTTGCTCCTGTCATCTGCCTCCATGAGCAGGGTGGTGAGTGGAGAGTGAAGGCCTCCAACCTTGAAGGAGTTTCTCTGCATGATCCAGGGTCCTGGAAAATCAAGGTGCTGACTCATACCAGGAGTCTCTAGAGAAAATCTCCCTCTTTCTACACAGTGTTCTCAGTGGGCGATAAAACTGGGAGAGAAACAATAAGCATACTAAAGTGCTTCCCTGTCGATATCAGTACAGTAGGACCATCATATCCATGGGCTCACTATCCACTGATTCACTTATCCACTATCTGAAAATATTAAAAATATTAAAATAAAAATTCCAGGAAGATTATTTTTTCATTCAAGCAGCTTCATCAGTCTGAGGAAAGCTAGTTGCGACTCAGTCCTCCATTTTATAGTTCACTTTGACCTCATGCCACCCTGGTCTGAAATGGGCTCATAAGATGGACAATGGCCTGAATAGGGACAATAGGTGGCCAATAGGCTCAGCAGGCTCATTAGGTAGACAATGGTGTAAGGTGCGAGAAAGTCCCACCTTTACAACCTTCCCAACACCCAGGGATGACACCATCCCACTGGTTCAGGTATGTAGATACCTGGGTGAAAATCAAGACTCAAGAAGTACAGGCCTTTATGGACCACATCAATGTGGTAGACCCTAATATTAGGTTCACTAGGGAAGACACTCAAGACAACAGGCTGGCTTTCCTGGATTGTGCAGTCATCATCAGACCTGACCGTGGCCTGGGAGTAGAACTTTATAGGAAACCCACCCACACAGATCAGTACTTCTGTTTGTCTCCCACCATCCAACACGAATTAGGAGTCATCAGGACCCTAGACCACAGAGCAGAGAGCATCCCCACACCCACAGAAGCCAAGAAGAAGGAAAACAGTCATAGATTTCCTGTAAATGTCTACTCCCAGGCCACAGTTGGGTCTAATGGTGACTGCACAATCCAGGAAAGCCAGCCTGTTGCCTTGAGTGTCTTCCCTAGTGAAGAGTCCCGAAATGGAGGGCATATGCCTGAAATGGGATCCTAGTTCTCTTGAGGCTGTTGCCTCAGGCATCCTTATAGCAGGGTCTGGAATTTTAAATGCACACACTCCAAAAGGCTGCTAATGACTCTGTGATCACACACTAATTACGTCCACCGCTACGCACCCAAACTCCCTGCTTTGAAACAACACAATGTTCCTTTTTGTCTGTGGGGTGTGCGGAAGGAACAGCACCAAATCATGGCAGTCTCCAGCACAAGTTAGGGTTTAAAGTTTGGATTATTTATGAGGAAGGAATAGCCAATGGCCCGACTATAAAGTCAATTGATGTTTTTTTCCTGGTGAGCATAAGGCAGTGATGGCGAACCTTTTAGAAACCGAGTGCCCAAACTGTGATTCAAAATCCACTAATTATTCACAAAGTGCCAATACAGGAATGTAACTGGAATACAGGTGGCTGTGAAGGAGTGATGTCAGGTGCCCACCTTTGGCACCCGTGCCATAGATTCACGAACACTAGCATAAGGGGATGCTTCCTCATTTTGTGTCCACTGGTTTGATGTCAATAACATTGGCTTTGGCTGTGCTAGGTAACAAAGTTGGTTACCCCACTGGAAAGGTCTTTCAAATTTCATCTCCAATCAACTATGGAAAACTCTCTCTCTCTGTGTGTGTGTGTCTCTCTCACTCTCTCTCTATCACACACACACACACACACACACACACACACACAAACACACTTCATCCTTCTTAATTTATGACATTTAGATTACAAACCAAAGAGAGCTCAGTCGGAAAGAGCCAACAGTAAGCCTGCGTCTTGCAAATTCCCTTTCTTCACTCTCATTTCATATTCACCGATGGTCTTGTGGGGAGTTTAGCTTTGCTGTGTTGTAAAACAGCATCTTGATGAGGCTTTCTCTCTGCTTCCCCCAACCCCACCCCCTCCTCCTCCTCCTCCTCCTCCTCCTCCTCCTCTTGAGCAGAGATGAAAGAAACACAACACATAACTTCAAGTTACTTGGGGAGAAAGGCTAGGTCGTGAAGCACTGACGGGTGGAAGGATGGTTTGTGACTCTCATTGCCAGTCAGGTCCAGAACCTGCCAAAATTCCACTTTTGACAAAAGTCACTAGAATGCCCCCAGCCAGCATGCTCTGTATGGGGCATCGTGTTGCAGATTTAAGGAGTCCTCATCTGGAAAAGGTACATAAAGCTCTGGCAGAGGCTGGCATCAAAGGGCCCCCGAGGAGACACCGATCATGCATCCATTCTCTGTTTTCTTCCACGCTCATCCACCTCCCTTGGGGTTCCTTTTTTTTCCTTCCGCAGGTTACTGATGCCTCAGCTGTACCTCAGCTACAGCAAGCTAAACATGGTACTGTGGGGGGGGGGATTAAAGAGTATGTTGCTGGTGCCTGCAAGTCCTTTGCAGAATACATCCCATAGGCATCTGCACATGCAAAGGGTGCTTCTCGGAGGTAGCATGCCTCAGAACATTATCTCCTTCATTTGCATTCGTATGTATTATTCATACCCTGCCTTTTCCCCCAGGATGAACCAAGGCAGCATACAGCGTTAAAGCAGAGAGTACGAAACATAAGAACAGCCTTGCTGGAACAGGCCACAGCCCATCCAGTCCAGCATTCTGTCTCACACAGCGCCTCGCCATTTGCTTCAGGGTATTTCCAAGCAGATGTCTTCACCTGCTTACGATTCCCCGCTAATGACATGGAGAGATATCCTCCCTATCTCTCCAGCCCAGAGGTTGTCCTTAGGCATCCATAATGATAGCCATTGATGCCCTTGTTCTCCTTGAACTTGTCTAATCCTTTCCTGAAGCTGTCAAAGCTGACAGCTGTCACCACTTCTTCTGGCAGGGAGTTCCACAGACCAGTGATCCTCTGGATAAACAAGTACTTTCTCTTATTTGTGTGAGATCTAGCACCCAAAAGTTTTATGGAGTGCCCCCCTAGTTCTAGTGTTGTGCGATAGGGAAAACAGCTTTTCCTTATCTACTTTGTCCACACTGTGTATGGTTTTATAAACTTCAATCAGGTCACCTCTTAGGCGCCATCGTTCAAGAGTGAAGAGGCCCAGCCGTTGCAGCCTGAAAAGCAATGCTATAAATTATTCTGATGTTAAAAACCAATTAAAACAGTATCCTGGTAAAAAATGGGACATTAAAAGGGTTTCAGTTTTTTGTTAAATGCACTAGAAAATAAAAAGTCACAACAGACCAAATTTTAAAGCTGCCTGATAGGAAGCCTGTCCTGAAGGGGTGGGGGAGGGGTGGGGGAGCCTGTCCTGAAGAGTATGCTCTTTGCAGTCCTACCCTTTTTGTGGATTATGATCCACAGTCGATCAATCCATAGTATAAAAGTAGAATAAGGAACTATATCTCAGGGCTGTTTCAGATGGAACATTTGTTATTGTTTACATTCCGAGCTCTGCACAGATGCTCCCCCTTTGTCCTTGACATCTACAGGATGTTCTCAGTTTCACAGAGGGTAGCCGTGTTAGTCTCATTATCTCAGATTCTTTGACTTTCCGTCACCGTAAAATCCTGCTCTTTGCCATTCCCCTTGAAACAAAGGTTCATCATCATAGAGGACCAGTGGTGGCTAGGGTGATCGTGGTGGGGGTGGGTGAGGTGGGAGATAGTGGTGTCAGAATCCCTCACTAAAAAGACCAAATGTTATCACTGCCTATCCTACCTTCTCCTATTGTCATGTAGTGGGGCAGATGGAACCAGACAGTGCCCAAAGTGATAATTCAGCTCTTTATTTCACCACACACAGAGATTGCATAGGGAAAAACACAACTACTAAAATGGCCCAAGGGCCTGTTTATATACACTCCCAAGATTTCCCCGTCGCCAGCCATTGGATGGTTTAAAAAGCCTGCTAGCCCCCGATTGGACAGGCCAGGATCCTACCCTTCTGTTATTCTCCAGCCTCCAGCTCCCACATCCTGCACCTGTCTCTCATGGACTATGCCTGGGAGCTTGATCAGCTTGGGGCTTGATCTGTCTTGGGTGGGGCTTGGCTGGAGCTTGCCTGGAGCTAAGGTAAGTTTGGATCCTTCCTCTCTATTATTCATATGCTCCAAATCTCAGGCAGTTCAGAGATGACTCTAAGAACACAACACCTATCAACAATAACACCTAGGAAACCATAATGCTTGGGCTTTGACACAGCACTCATTATGGGACTGGATGGGTCTCTCGGAGAGTTCTCAGTGTCTGCCTATGGAGCCAGAGGTTGGGAGTTTGACAGTCCTATTCCCCCACAATGCCTCATGCTAGTAGAGCCAACCTGTGTGGCCTGGGGCTCACAATGAAAGAAGGGAATTGTAAACCGCACCTGAGTGCTTTCTGTCTAGAAAACCCAGAAAAGGGGTCGTCATGTGTCAGAACTGACTTGACAACACACAATTCTCATTATTTAAGATTGCAACTGGAAGTAATTACTCTGGCTGCCCCATGACCGAACACAGCCTTGAGATGCTCTTCTCCCTCTCATAAAATACCAGAACCAGGGGACATCCACTCAAATTGCGGGCTGGGAGACTGAGAACAGACAAAATAATATTTTTTTTACCCAGTGTGTTGTTAGTCTTTGGCACTCCCTGCCACAGGATGTGGTGATGGCATCTGGCCTGCATGCCTTCAAAAGGGGATTGGACAGATTCCTGGAGGAAAAGTCCATCACAGGTTACAAACCATGATGGGGAGATGTGTTCCCTCCAGGCTTAAAACCAGGGTGTTTCAAGGGCCAAATGCAGGGGAGTGGTATCAGGAGACAAATCTCTAGTCTCATGCACTCCTGGATGCATTTGGTGGGACCACTGTGTGATACAGGAAGATGGACTAGATGGGCCATTGGCTTGATCCAGCATGGCTCTTCTTATTTCTTATGTTCTTACGAGACACTCCTGGGTCAAAGGAAATGAAACGCTCAACATGGAACCAATACAGCCAAGACGCATTCAGCCCCCCAATGTTCCTCTCATCTCTTTCATTCTTTCCCAATATAAGCCAATTTCATGGGTCCCAAAGGCCTGGAAAGGTACCAAAATAGCCAAGGGACAGCTGCACCATCACCACCACTATGGCTGACCAGTGGTTCTCAAACTTTTTTCACCGCAGCACCCTTGTCAGGCTAAAAAAAAAATTCACAGCACAGCTATCCTTAAAGCTGTTTGAATACTTAGGAAAAGAAGGAAAAGAACACTGCAAATTTAATGCTCAGTTGTCTTTAATACAATGGATGAAACTGGATGGATGTTTCATTATTTCCGTGGCACCCCAGGGTGCCACAGCACCCTGTTTGACAACCGTTGCTGTAGAGACAGTGTGGAATGGAGACAACTGCCGCTCTTGTGGCGGAGTCATCCCTGTTCTGGTCCCACACTCCACCACTGCCCACCCCAGGGGCACCTACTGTGAGTTCCCTTGAGTTCTCTCTCTCCCTCCCTCTCTCTCTCTCTCTCTCTCTCTCTCTCTCTCTCTCTCTCTCTCTCTCTGTGTGTGTGTGTGTCTGTGTGTGTGTGTGTGTGTGTGTGTGTGTGTGTGTGTGTGTGTGTGTGTGTGTGGCAACAACACCTTTCCTTTCTCCGTAGCTTGTGCATGCCCTAACAACCCCACCACCACAGACATGGTGAGGGTGAGAGTCACAATAATTCCTACATCATCCGACAGCAAAGACGACAGACCCATGCTGCACAATATGATCCGATTCTTCCATCTGTATTGAGTGACATTTCTCCAAAACACACCTTGAGGCCTTCTCCCTTCATGCGGAGCGGTGAGACTTCAGGTTTTCTTTTCCTTCTCATGTAACGATTCACCCAGGATTTGTTCTATGTTGCATTTTTAAAGTATGTCTTAATTTTTACATGTATTTCTCACATGGACATCCTCCCCATGGGCTAAAGTGTGTGTGTGTGTGTGTGTGTGTGTGTGTGTGTGTGTGCGTGTGCGTGTGTGTGTTTGCGTGTGTGTGTGTGCACGCACGCACGCGCATGTGTTCACTTGTCTGCAATTTTGGCTGTTGGTACATTTGAAATGCAAGCACGGGTCCTTGCATGGTTCACTTCTCTTAAGAACAACACAAGCCTCCCAAACGGGCTTTATTTCAGAGGCAGGCTCTGCTTCATCTTGCCTTGCAATGAAATCCCTTTCTATCTATTGTGCTAAACAGCCTCCCTTTCTGCATCTAATAAGCTATTTATAGCACTCCCTGTCTTCCAGAGTGGTATCTAGTTTAAGACCTTCTGTATCAAAAGGCAAACAATGGGTGCAATCAAATTAAGGTGCATAAAGATGTGGTCTTTAATGAGTGATCATTAGCATTTCCCCCCCCCCCAGTTTCTTGACATACACTCTTCAATTTATTTTATTTATTAATTAATTAATTTTAGAGTATTTTTACCCCACCTTTCTCCTTGGAAAAGGACCGTGGCTTACAATAGTGAAGGACAATATATAGCCCAGAACATTTAAGACATATTCAAGTTAAGAACAGGGAATTAGAAGAGGCAGTGACAGTGACCTCAGACAAGAAAAGGTCTACATGAGTATTCTGATACATATTACTCCCTCAGAGGAGACGGAGAAAGGCAGGCTTTAGGTCAAGCTTTGGGTTAGGGTTAGGGTTAGGGTTAGGATTAGGATTAGGGTTAGTTTCAGTGGGAATTCTTTCATTCCCCCAGACATAAATTCAACATGTTGACGCCTACCTCTTTAGACATCTGCAGTTTGCTGCCAGTTTTACCTCAGTAATCACCCTCTTCTTATGAGACCTGTTTGTATCTTCTGTTCTGTTCCAGGTGGGGGTTAAATTACAGCTAGTTTTTTTCTCTCTCTACAGAGAGAAAAAGAACACCTGTAAGATAAATATTCCTTTTTTAAAAACTGAGGCTTAACTTGGGGGAGTGAGAGACACATTTGACCCTTCAGCTTGCTGGGAGGGGGGCAACATGTAGCCTGCATAATTAAACTGTAAACTGCCCAGAGAGTGCTTGAAGTGCTGTAGGGTGATATATAAGCAGAACACTTTGCTTTCATTCATGGAATCAATGCGTAAGGATGGTTGTAGATTCCTAAAATCTGTTGGGACAGAGACAGTGGGTTAAGGAGTTCAGTGTTGCTGAAATGGAAAATAGTACCTCAGCTATACCCAACAAATGGTCAGTTAAACTCCGGCCAGAATCCTGTTGGTTCTTCCTTCCACCATAAATGCAAAGGTGTAAATCACAATGGCTGCTAGGGAACAAATCTCCTCTTGCTTGCATTCCATGTGCCAGTTCTGATTTGGCATGCAACATGAAATGCAAGCAGTAGTTCACTGAATAGCAGCAATTCACCACTGTGATTTACTGTATGCCACTGTACTTAAACCAACAGAAATAATCAATAGGATCCCAGCCTTAGTTAATCCAACTGCAATGGCTAGCTTTGTTCTTCTGAGTGGGCGAGTGATCACACGGGTCCACCTGCCACATTGGGTTCCTGAGACAGCTTTATGTTGTACATGTTCCTCCCAGAAACAATCTGGACTCCTAGAAATTACAGCAAAACTGAGAATCACTGTTCTGTTTTCTAAAACAAGGCACCCATGGCCTTGCTATAATATGTTACTATAGAATCATAAAAACATAGAATCATAGAGTTGGAAGAGACCTCAAGGGCCATCCAGTCCAACCCCCTGCCATGCAGTGGAATCTCTTTTCTCTTCCAACTCTATGATTCTATGAGACCTCAAGGGCCACCCAGTCCAACCCCCTGCCATGCAGGAACCCCCATCACATTATTTCCAACAGGTGGCCATCCAGCCTCTGCTTAAAAATCTCCAAAGAAGGAGATTCTACCACCCTCCTTTATGGCAGCATATTCCACTGCAGAACAGCTGTAACATCAGAACAGCACTATTATTCTTTCCCTTTGTGGACCACATCCTTCAACAGGGTGGAGAGATGAAATTACCACTTGCCGCCCCGTCTCCCAGGTCCTTCAGCTTCCTATCCATCTCTTCGTATGCCTTTGTATATGTGTATGGCATCTAAGTGTTCTGCTTATATACTGCCCCATACCACTTCAAGTAGTCTCTGGGTGGTTTACAGTTATTTAATTATAGTATTCAGGCCACACATTGCCCCCCAAGCAAGCTGGGTGCTCATTTTACCAACCTCGGAAGGATGGAAGGCTGAGTGAACCATGAGCCAGCTACTTGGGATTGAAACCCAGGTCGTGGGCACAGTTTTACCTGCAGTACAGGCATTGAACCACTGCACCAATGTAGGCATGGTAGGAGTTTTTTGTTTGTTTGTTTGTTTGTTTGTTGTGTTTTAGAAGCAGAAATGTATTTCCAATCCCTTCTAGATTTTTGGAGGGAGGGAAAATGTCACATTTTGGGAAAGGAGTGTGGCCCACGGCTGAATCCCAAAACTCAGCATTGATCTTTTAACCCTGCGGCTTGTTTTCCCCTGGGCTAAAAGGACGAACCGCTCAATCTGGCTGCCTCTGCAACAGCTTCTGTCCTCTGTGTTGTAAGTTCTGGCCCCACGCCAATTGTCCCTTGCCTTTCCCCCTTTTCTCAGGCCAGAAACAATTACACTTCCTGACTCCCACTCACTGAAGGCAGCCTGAGCAGCTCATACAAAGGCCATGGCTCCTGTGTTTGTGCTGGGCCTGTTGCTTGCCTCTTCTTCCAACAGCGAGGTAAACAAAACAAGACTGCTGGCAGCATCCAGACATTTCACTATGTCCTTGCAGCACCACTGGGTCTGTTTATTTGCTTGTTTCTCTGCGAGGGATAAATCCAGCAGGATTATCGGCAATGGAAGGCAGATGGAAGGAGAAATATTGTTACACTAGCAGTCCTAGCATCAGACAGGATTTGAGAGACAGCCTGCTCACCGCCCCCGTGGAGACTGTGCTAACTGCCGAATGAATCATAGAATCATAGAGTTGGAAGAGACCTCAAGGGCCATCTAGTCCAACCCCCTGCCATGCAGGAACCCCCATCACAGTCCTCCCGACAGATGGCCATCCAGCCTCTGCTTAAAAACCTCCACAGAAGGAGACTCCACCACCCTCCTTTGTGGCAGCATATTCTACTGCCGAACAGCTCTCAGAAGTTCTTCCTAATGTTCAAATGGGATCTCTTTTCCTGTAATTTGAGACCATTGCCCCATGTCCCAGTCTCTGAAGTCATAGAAAACACACCAGTCCCCTTCTTCAATGGGACTGGTTTGTCGGAGGTCTGGCAGAAGAAACACCCTGATGCAGGAGAAAGCAAGCTGCCTAGATGCCCTGAACACATCTGATCTTGCCTGATTTCGGAAGCTAAGCAGGGTCGGCCCTGGTTAGTACTTGGATGGGAGACCACCAGGGAATACCAGGTGCTCTAGGCACCTGGAGTAGCAACTAGCAAACTACTCCTGTATTCCAGCCAAGAAAACTCCATGGACATGGAGTCATGAAGAGTCAGTCACGACTGTAAGGACGCAGCACACAAACACAGGATGAAACAGCAGGAAGAACGGTAGAGGCCTGGCCCCGTGAGCAGTGAGCAATAAATGCCCTCCATGAGGCATTCGTTGTTTGGAAAACCTGGTGCCAACTATGGACTGCGGGTATCCCAAACACAGTAGGTGGAATTTTGGTTTGGGCAAAGATTAGACTTGACATGGGGCTACCCTGACCAAATGCAAAGTAAAGTGTTCTGCTTATATACCACCCCATGGTGCTTCAAGCACCCTCTGGGTGGTTTACAATTTAATTATGCAGGCTACACATTGCCCCCCCCCCCGCAAGCTGGGTCCTCATTTTACCAACCTCAGAAGGA
>JAHTLZ010000017.1:2196336-2210838 GCA_023846285.1 Phrynocephalus versicolor
CCACCCCATGGTGCTTCAAGCACCCTCTGGGTGGTTTACAATTTAATTATGCAGGCTACACATTGCCCCCCCCCCGCAAGCTGGGTCCTCATTTTACCAACCTCAGAAGGATGGAAGGCTGAGTCAACCATGAATCTGCTACCTGGGATTGAACCCCAGGCCTTGAGCACAGTTTTAGTTGCAGCACAGCTGTTTAACCGCTGCGCTACGAGGCTCCAACTCAGTGCTTCTCAACCTGGGGTCCCCAGATGTTCCTGAACTGCAACTCCCAGAAATGTCTTCCAGCACCACAAGTGGTGGAGGCTTCTGGGAGTTGCAGTCCAGGAACATCTGGGGACCCACAGGTTGAGAACCACTGCTCCAACTCATCCCCCTTGCAAAATGGTGGAATGAGGTACAGCTAGCACTCAAACTCTGCATGTATGTAAAGTTATGTAAAGCTAGCTGTATTCAGACTGATTAAGCTGTTTGGATGAGCAGTGAAATGTTCCTATCTCTCAAGAAAAAAAAAAAGAAGTCCAGTAGCCATGACTCAACTTCCAGATAAATTCACCTGGATGACTAGGAATCTTCACAGACATTTTGGTACAATGCTTTGACAAAGATAGCTTGCTATCAAAAGCTCAGCTTGCATTATTTTATTTTATTTTATTTTATTAGTGACCTATAGGGATGGGCACGAAACAAAAAAATGTTTCATTTCGTTTCATGCTCACCCCTGTTTTGTTTTGTTTCGTTTCTTACAAAAAAAAAAAATTAAAATTCATACAAAATGAAGTGAAATGAAATGAAATGGCTCCCCTGGGTCCTAGAGGCACCAGATATGGTGCCTGGGACTCCAAGAGCCATTTTTAAAGGGCTCCTGCTGAGCTGTTATCTGCGGGACCTCATTAAACCTGGCCCAGTCGGCAGAGATTGACAGCTCGGCTGGAGCCGAAAAATGATGGGAAAAAATGGTTTATTTCAATGGGGAAATGACAGTTTCATTTCGTCTACAATGAAATGCTGCTTCCTCGTTTTGTTTTGTTTTTTTTGTTACATAACAAAATGACAAAACAGCATTTCGTTTTTTGTTTCCTGCCCATCCCAAGTGACCTACAAAGGGATCACAGTCCTAGCCTATCCATGAAATGGCAGAAGGCATAATGGGAAACAAGAAGTACAGAATGTTACAGCTGATTATTCAAAGAGGGCAACCAGGAATAAGAAAATCTTGGGTGAAAAACCTTATTGCTTTCCTTGGAGGCCATGTTGAAGTCCCACATCCCAAGCCATACTAGCCCAGATGCTTTCCCAACCTCTGGAAGAGTGAGAAGGACAACTTAAATCTCACCACAAGGAGGAAGGCTATATACAGTTATAAGCGCTTCACCCATCAAATGTAAACCAACCCGTCTTTTTCTGAAAGACAGTTATCTACATAGCCACAAACCAAGGAAAAATAACCGGGAAGTGACCGGGAGAAAGATATGGCCATAAATATAAATTCAGTTTCTAAGGATTGTGACTGAGCACATCGTCTGAGTCTAAATTAGCAATGTGATGCGGCTGCAAAAAAGAGAGAGACTGATACAGATTCAGACTATCGTCACAGAACCGTAATTTGGCATTAATGGGATATAATACCTCCACTTGATCAGGCAATCATTGTCATGATCTTTCAACTGCACAGCTGGAAGGGAACCAATGGATCATCAAGTCCTTCTCCTCTGAAGGGGCCCCAGTAGGGAATCAAACTCTTACCCTCTGGCTCTGCAGCCAGAGACCTAAACCACTGATCTATCCAACAATTCATGCATTAAGCAGGCCTTCTCCTAGAGGAGTGTGGTCAGGTTTGACCATGACACTTTCAAAGGGCCAGAGAGAGATCAGAAGCAATTTGCAGTAGGGCGATTAAGAGGACCAGCATTTGAACACATCCTAGAAGAAAGCTTGAATGAACCGAATGTATTCAACTTGGGAAAGAAACCATGAGAACACAGGAAGGCTTGTTTGTTGTTGTCCCAGAGGGTGTGGACAAGATAAAACGGGCCTAACATGTGGGACAGTAGATGCTAACTGGACATCAAGGGGGGGAAGTCTTAGCAGCAGAAGCATTTTTGACAATGCAAGCACTCGCCTAAATCAGTGGTTCTTTCACCTCTTGATCCTCCAGAGGTTTGGGATTTGGGTTCCAGAAGGCATTCTGGGAGCTCACGTCCAAACACACTGGATAGACCAAGAGTTGGGAATTGTTTACTTATACAGGGGTGAGCGAGATCTCCTTCGGTGGAGGCATTGATTTATATGCTGGGCAGAGGCTGGAAGGACCTGTATTGGGACATACTCCTAGATTCCCTATATAAGTGATGGCTAACCTTTTATAAACCGAGTGCCCAAACTGTGGTTCAAAACCCACTAATTATTTGCAAAGTGCCAATACAGCAATTTAACCTTCATACAGGTGGCTGTGAAAGGGTGATGTCAGGTGTCCAGAGAAAAGACTCCAAGTGCCACCTTTGGCACCCGTGCCATAGGTTCGCCAACCCTGCCCTACATCCACCAGGAGACTGGACTAACTAGTCTAAAAATCCCTCCCAACACTGTGATGTAGTGACTGAAATATGGTCTGCTGACTACTCAGGATTGTGGGTGGGGGGAATTTTACACTTGATCAAGAGGGGTTCTCACATTTAATCAATAACAGGATATAAGCCTATCAAACCCCCTTCTCCAGAGCCCTTGTCCATCATTCTATCGACCCCATCCCAGCAGCATCATACCCATGTATGCTGGGAGAACATAGGAACAAAAGAAGAGCCATGCTGGATCAGGCCAAAGGACCATCTAGTCCAGCTTCCTGTATCTCACAGTGGCCCCACCAAATGCCTCTGGGAGCACACGAGACTAGATATGTCTCCTGATACCACTCCCCTGCATCTGGCCCTTGAAGTACCCCGGTTTTAAGCCTGGAGATGACACATCTCCATCATGGTTTGTAATCTGTGATGGACTTTTCCTCCAGGAATCTGTCCAATCCCCTTTTTAAGGCATCCAGGCCAGGTGCCATCACCACATCCTGTGGCAGGGAGTTCCACAGACTAACAATGCGCTGGGTGGAAAAAAATATTTTTCTTTTGTCCATTCTTACTCTCCCAGCCCTCATTTTGAGTGTATGTCTCCTAGTTCTGGTATTTTGTGAAAGGGAGAAGAGCATCCCTCTATCCACTTTACTCATGCCCTGAATTATTTTGTAGGTCTCTCCTTGCTTCTCAGGCCATCTAGTTCCACCACTATTGTTGTGATTCGCAGTTCTGGCTGGCATGCGCATCTCACCTCACCTCACATCCTGCCTCTTGTTGTTGTGCCACCAGTAACCGAGGAATGAGTGGTCATATTCAAATGGGGTTAGACCCCATGTACAAACCCCTCTCGCAGTTTATGAACAAAGGAAGGCACTGCTGCCATCACAGAGATGGGGGGAATGAATAGCATTCAGAAAAGAATTTGAGGTTTTTGGAGTTAAAGCACCTCACCTGGAACTCTTCCAAAATCATGAGATTCACCAGGGGATTGTTAAGCAGTCAATCTCCTTTTGAGTTCATTCTGCTGCTGCCAGGAAGCACTAAAGGAATAAAACTCTTCTGTGTCAATATTTGGGATAAATCATCTTGAGCTGTTATGCTAACTTTGACGGATGAATTAGGAGACTCTTACGTTGAAATCCAATAGGAAAACATGGAACAAGATTGACTCATCCTAACCAATAGATTGAAATAAGTTTAATATCCAGGGGATTTAGCAGTTCTGAATGAATCAGAACCATAAGGCTAGAAATTACACAGTTCTCATCTCACTTCTATCACCACGAAATAACTAAAAGGAAAAGCCACTGTCTTCTGGGACCCAGCTTCCCACCTCTAAATAAAAGACAGCAGTGCTTCCAAACTCAGAGATCAGATCTTGCACAAACTGGAGAGGCGGAAGGAATTAATTTTCTAAGGATGAACATCTTCTGAATAGATTTAAAAATCTGAGGATGTTCTGGGGAAATGGTGCTGCTTGCCCAGAGTCACGGATGCAGCAGAACATGTAACCTCATTAGCCAACCACACCTGGAATGGTTTCACACCACATAGATATTTGAATTCCTGGTCCCTGTCTCTGTAACCAGGCACTCAGAACTGGGATACTGTAATACAAACAAAACAAGTTTCAACAGAGGAAAATGTACAGTCCTGTGTTTAGTCAGGGGAACAAATACAGAGGGGCATGGTGGCTCAGTGAGCTAGAGCGTTGAAACTGTCGGCTGCAAAGTTGGCAGCTCGACAGTTCGAATCCCGGGTGCCACACAGCGGAGTGAGCTCCCGCTGTTAACTCCAGCTCCTGCCAACCTAGCTGTTCAAAATCATGTAAATGCAAGTAGATAAATAGGTACCGCTGTAAAAAGCAGGAAGATAAACAGTGTTCCGTGCACAGAAATGCGTTCAGCCATGCTGGCCACATGGCCACAGACTTGCATAACACTGGCTCTTTGGCTTGAAAACGGAGATGAGCACCGGCCCTAGAGTTGGACATGACTAGCACGCATGTGCGGGGGTAACCTTTACCTTTTACCTTAAAATACTGAAGGTGTTACATCTGGCTTGACAGTCATATGTGTGAAAAGGGTCCAGGAGTCACTTAGACCACAAGATAAACAAGAGTCAAAGTGTTCGTATATTCATATGCATGCATTGTTGAATTATGTTTGGGAATCTATTCTACCAATGTTGGAAACATTAAGAACATAAGAACATAAGAAGAGCCAATGCTGGATCAGGCCAAAGGCCCATCTAGTCCAGCTTTCTGTATCTCACAGTGGCCCCACCAGATACTTCTGGAAGCGCACGAGACTAGATCTCTGTCTCCTGATCCCACTCCCCTGCATCTGGCCCTTGAAGTACCCTGGTTTTAAATCTGGAGATTACACATCTCCATCATGGTTTGTAACCTGTGATGGAATCTGTCCAATCCCCTTTTGAAGGTATCCAGGCCAGATGCCATCACCACCTCCTGTAGCAGGGAGTTCCACAAACTAACAACACGCTGGGTGAAAAAAGGCCATTGCTTTATAAAGAGGCATTAAAACATAAGTTTTTCAAAACAGGATAGGATGTAAAGGAAGCTTCCATCTCAGGCATTGTTCTGACATGTCTATGATGATTTTTTATGTTTTTAATTTTAACCAATAGAGCACAGACTGCTTTTATACAAAATAGCTAGAGCTTACCAACAGCACTAAAAGCTTTTGCTGATGGTTTATCTGGCACTTTTTTAAAAAGAAAAAGAAAAACCTCAAAAGCCTGTTAAAAATACAAAAACAAACTAGGGTGGGTGACCAAGGTTTATTTGCTTCCCGCTGAAATAGCACTCTGATAATACTGCTTCTTATTAAATATCCATCAAAAGCTTCTAGAGGCATCAACTCTCAGCAAACATAACATCTAAAAGGCATCTCTTTACCTAAATGCTACAATCACAGTCTTTCCGGTGAAATGTTTTTGCAGTTCGCCTTTTCCTCCTGAACACTTCGGGATGCAAAGTTTGTTTTCTCCTAAGCAAGTAAATAAATCATATTTGCAAATAGGGTGGGGGGGGCTGATCCATGTTGCTATAGCCCAAAGCAACGAATCACTGAAAAGATCTTGCATGAAATCCATCTGATTGGGGGGAAATCACTGAATAATACTGTGCCTAACATTTCCCAAAAAGAACTGCCTGTTTCATCACGCTCAAATGGTCTTGATAAAATGGTCTCAAACGACAGGAAAAGAGGTTCCATTTGAACATTAGGAAGAACTTCATGACAGTTAAAGCTGTCCGGCAGTGGAATATGCTGCCATAAAGGAGGGTGGTGGAGTCTCCTTCTTTGGGGGGGTTTAAGCAGAGGCTGGATGGCCATTTGTCGGGAGTCCTGTGATGGAGGTTCCTGCATGGCAGGAGGTTGGACTAGATGGCCTTGGAGGTCTCTTCCAACTCTATGATTCTATGATTCTATGAAATGTTTTACTGGCCCCATTTCACCAGGTAGTCTATGAAGGGTCAAGATTTAAAGTATTTGGAATGGACATCTTCCCAAGTTCAGTGCTCCCTGTGTCCATTGTTTGCCAAAGAGATAAAAAAGCCAAGCAAAGTGTTCTGCTTATATACGGCCCCATACCACTTCAAGTAGTCTCTGGGCGGTTTACAGTTTAATTATGCAGGCTACACTTTGCCCCCAAACCCCCAGCAAGCTGGGTACTCATTTTACCGACCTCGGAAAGATGGAAGGCTGAGTCAACCATGAGCCTGCTACCTGGGATTGAACCCCACGTCGTGAGCACAGTTTTAGCTGCAGTACAGGCATTTAACCACTGCGCCACGGGGCAAGCCTTTCAATCATGGCAAAAGCAGTCAAGACTCAAGGACCATTGTAGCATGGCTGTATCTATGCATCAGCATATTTAGAGAAGAGCGCCATTCATCTGATTTAGAGGACTCTAAGAAAGACAGTGTTTAAACTTTTTTTTTCCTTTTCCTTTTTTATTAAAATCCCCAGAATCATAGACTAGTGAAGCGGGAAGGGAAGGTTATTGAGTCCAATCTCCCGCTTGATGGAGGAATACAAATTAAAGGATCTCTTCCAGGGAGTTGCCCAGATTTCTCCTGAATGCCTCCAGTGTTGAAGCACTCACCACCTCTTGAGATCATTGATTCCATTGTTGTACTGCTCTAACAGTTAGGAAGTTTTTCCCGATACAGGCATACCTCAGTTGATGAAGTTAATCCATTCCCCAGGACGTTTCATCTTCTGGAAACTTCGTAAAATGGAAACTGTTGTGACGTGGGGTTTAGTGATTTCAGCAGTGATTTCAGCTCTTAGACATAGCAGGCTGGAGACAGCTTCTAGTGTAACAGCTCTTTATTCAGGGAGAGACAAGACTAGGGACTGGGGAGAGGGTGCTACATTTATAGGTGCCAGGACTGGCTAGGAAAAGATACATTTTGGAGGGAACAATTACAACCAATCACAAAGCTGCCTTTTGGCAGAGACCAATAGGATTGAGGATCCAAATGCAGCAACTTGAATAAACCAATAGGCCTGTTCCCTTTGGAATAGGAACAGAAACTAATAGGATTACAGATCAATACACAACAGAAACACACCAAGCGCAATGCATCCTGGGAACTTTTTTCACAATGCCTTACATAAACTGAGGTATCGCCAAAAAAATTAATTTTCTTTTGGCATTATTTTCCATGGATTTATTTATTTATTTGTTTATTTGTTTATTTATTTATTTATTTACTATATTTCTATACCGCCCATCTTCCGGACGGAACTCTTTTGTCAACCGAAAATTACGTCAACGGAGGCGTTCGTCAACCGAGGTACGCCTGTATTTAGCTGAACGCTGGGATCTCTTAACCTGAGCCCATTGTTGCGCATCCTGCACTCCGGGCTGAACGAGAACAGATCCTGCCCCTCCTCTTCAAATATTTGAAAAGTGCTATCCTATCACCCCTCCGCCTTCTTTTCTCCAGGCCAAACATGCCTAATTCATTCAGTCTTTCCTCCTAGGGCTCAGTTTCCAGCCCCCTGATCATCCTAGCTGCGCTCCTCTGAACTTGTTCCAATCTGTCAGCATCTTTCTTGAAGTGTGGTGTCCAGAACAGGACACAGGACTCAAGGCGAGGCCTAACCAATGCTGAAGAGAAGGGGGATGAGCACCTCGCTGGATTTGAAAATTATACTTAATGCAGCCTAAAAGAGCATTTGTCTTTTTTGTTGCCAAATCCCATTGTTGGATGATATTCAGCTTATTAGAAATCAAAAAGCTATGGAATAAGAAAGCAAGAACAATGACAATGACAATAGATGCCTTGGGTACAATCCCAAAAGACCTCAATCAACATCTGAAAATCATACATGTAAAATGAATTAAATTCATGTTAAGAGGCACTACTGTATTCAGCTGTATTCAGCCAATCCTTGCCCTTCTCCAGTGAGTTTCTACGGCTGAGCAAGGATTTGAACCCAGGGCTTTGGAATCCTCGTCTGACACTCCATTCCATTCCCTAAAAGACAATGGCTCTCCAAAAGTCTTAACGATAAGACTGCAAACCATGCCGTGGCTCAAATCCTGTTGGGCAGCTCTGTGTGTACAGCAAGGAGGCCATCAGGAGTGTCCGCAGATCACCACTGCTTAGAGGCAATTTCAGGGCACACCCAGCTCGCAAACAATGTAACAGAGTACTGTGCGGCCCCAAAATTGCCCACTGGTGCTTTGGTGCCTGGTGCTGATGTCATCCCATTGCGCAACAGGATTTCGGCTGATCTTGTCACCGGGACCCCACCACAAGAGAGCGTCCTCAGGGGAGGAATGACAGTCAATGCATTCCTGCCCAGATGCAGCAACCACTTAAACATTAACGGAAAAGGAAAGAAATGTAAAGGCTGGGTTTTTTTTTATGTCTATGGTAACAGATGCCCCTAAGCCAGGGGTGCCCAAACTTTTTGTAAGGAGGGCCAGATTTGGTGGCTAAGAATGTGTCAGGGGCTGGTTGCTCCCCAACCCTGTCACCCCACTGCAAGCCCCACCCACTTTCTTTTAAAAAAACATGGGGTGAAGGAGGGGGAGGGAGGGGTGGGCTAGCCAGCCACGGGCCACTCAGAATGGCCTGGCAGGCCGGATTTGGCCCCCGGGCCGGACTTTGGGCAGGCCTGCCCTAAGCAAAAGCAGGAATGAGTGGCACAGCTTAAAGCAGAAGACTGTGCATCGTCCTGGAAGGGGGTGATGGAGATCATAATAAGGTCTCTAGGTCGGTCCTATATTAGCTACAACCACTTTGGGTCTCATTTTTCTGCATGACTGCTCCAAGAATCCCGTAAACTCTTTGTTGGAGATTCCAGGACCTGTGGTTCAGAAAATGAAATATGTTGTCGTTGTAGTCGTCGTCGTCGTCGTCGTCGTCGTCGTCATCATCATCATCATCATCATCATCATCATCATCATCATCATCATCATCATCATCATCATCATTATCATTTTTATTGTGAGGATGATATGACCTGCTTGGGGGACTCTGCCCCGGCCAAAAAACAAAACAAAACACACACACACACACAAAAGTAAAAGAAAACACATGCCTGGCTGCTCCCTCTGATGAGGACTAGTACAATTGGCAGTTTCGTCTCAGGCAGTAAAAAGTACAGTGGACCCCCTCGTATAACAAATGGTTTGTATAACATACAATTTGTACAACATAATAAATTCCGGAGATAGGGGAAATTTGCTTAACAGAATCGCCTATGGGGTGAATCCGTACAACATAAAAATGGGATTACTCCGTTTTCAATGCATTCCTATGGGAATTTGTATAAAGGAAAATTTGCTTAACATAATTTCATTTGGAATGAATTAATTCCTTTATACAAGGTACCACTGTATTGGGTTGTCGTTCAACAAGGCTACGGAGCCGCTTGGCTGCTGGGCCAGCGTGAGTGGGAACGGATGCCTCTTGGCTATTGTCTAGGTTGCCTGGCAGCTGTGTTACTATGGAGATATCTGTACACTCCAGGCCTTGGGCCTAAAAGGCAGCTCAGGAGAGACCCAGAGAGAAACAGGAAAAAGATGTTGGTGGGTAGGTAAGAGGAGGCAGTAGGTTGGGAGAAGTGGACAAAAGGGAGGGGGGAATTATAAAGACTGGGGGGGGGGGTGGAGGGCTAGTTCTCTTTCTTCCTGCTCTTGCACCCTCCCCCACCCTATTTCTTTGCCCTGAGGATTTAGAAAGAAAGAAAATCCCAATAGGGGTCTGGACCATTTGTTACCAGACCTCGGCAATATTATATATATATATATACAGTGGTGCCTTGGATAACAACGGTAATTCGTTCTCCGAGGTTAGTTGTTATCCGAAACATGTTATCCGAAACGCAGTTTCCCATAGGAATGAATGGGAAACCGTTTAATCCGTTCTGGAGCCTAGGAAAAAGGCACAGACACCTGGTTTTTTGCTCAAAACTCTTTAAAAAGTGCACTTTAAAGGTACAGATGCAATTTCACCTGGGATAACTTTTTTACTGATGCATGCTGGAAATTCATTATCTGAGGCAGTTCATAGGGAAAATTTGTTATCCGAGGCAGCCCATAGGAAGATTCGTTATCCAAGGCAGCCCATAGAGAAAATTCATTCTCCAAGGCAGACCTATACCTAGGAATTGTGATTCATTCTCCAAGGCAGCCCATAGGGAAAACTCGTCATCAGTGGCAGCCCTATACCCAGAAATTTGCAGTTGTTATCCGAATTATTCATTATCCAGGGCAGTTGTTATCCGAGGTATCACTGTATATATATGAATGGGAAACCGTATATATTCTGGACTACAAATCCCATAATCCCCTAACCCAAGGGGGTTCTGGGAGTTGTTGTCCCAAATGATTTTTACTCCAAATTACTTTTGTTTCCTTTCTTCCTTCCTAACCTTTGAAACATTGTTTCCATGAGAAGGAGATCAGTTATACTTTTTTTTTTTTGCATTTGCTTTTTAAAATTGTCCGACAACACCAATGTCCATTCGGAAGCCCACAGTTCCAGATGGAATTCAGGCACCCTGGGTCACAAGGGATATCAGAATCCTGGAAGGATTAAGGACAGAAGTGGGAGAGGTGAGATTCTTAGACAAGGACACCCAGCATGTCTTCAGCATGACTATAGTGGCTAGTCTGCCTGTGGGATTCTGGGAACTGTAGTTTTTTTTCTTTAAAAACTATGTTTTCTCAGTTTTAGATAGTCGAAGGGAATTTAAAGGCAGTTGGGTGTGAGTGTACTATCCAAATTTATGGTGCATCACTCATTCACTGCTTGGTGGTGGCCCCTCTGTAGGAAAACTCATGGCAACAGAGGGGTTTTCTTTCCCTGCTCATCCGTAATTTCAAAAGCTAAGCAGGGGCAGGCCTGGATAAGACTTCGATGGGAGACCCTCAGGAAACATAAGGGACCTCCAAGTAGGGATAAGAAAATACTTTGCTGGATGGTTTGGACAGCTGCTGTCATCCAATGTGTAGTTTTGAGGCAAAAAAAGTAGTTTTGAGGCAAAGAAAGTTCTGGATCAATATTATGAGGCAGTCAACTGTATTCCTATTTTCTGTCCCACCTCCTCAAAAGAAAGCCAAATATGATTTGGTGTTCCTGTTTTTTTGACCAACAGGGAAACCCTAATCCTATACTGGCTCCCAAGAAAACGCTACAAGACAGCAGTATAGCATACTTCTGAGCTTAGTCAATAAACCACACTGAATTCCTCCAAAGGTAGGTGGCACTTTAAAGTACAATAGGACCCAGTATCGACGGATTCAATATCTGTATTGGCTTATCTACAATAGAAAAAGATGATACATAGCGTGTAGAGATGGGCACGAAATGAAATTGTTTTTGTTTCATTATTGGTTTTGTTACGAAACAAAACAAATAACGACCCGAGGGGCAAATTTAACACAAAATGAACCGAAATGAGAAAAATTGGTTCGGTTAGGTTCGTTTTGTTAATGGGGGGCGGAGAGGTCTCCTACCTGGTGCTGGTCCGGAGGTCCATTCGCACCGAGCTGCAAAGACGCAGCGGGCTCGAGCCACAGCCCAGCCCTGGGAGGAGAGATAAGAAGCAGGCCGTGTTTAGACAGCCAGAGCAGCACGGCTTCGAAGCCTCCCCCTTGCGCCTTCCTCCTGCAGCCCGTTATCGCGGGGCCGATTGGGAGGGGAGATAGGAAGGAGGCCGCGCTTAGACGGACAGAGCAGCGCGGCTCCAACGTCGCTCCTCCTCTTTATTCCTCCCACGCCCGTTCGTAGGCACCCCCCAGCTCTGTCCGGTCCCCAGGGGCCATGCAGTGGGCACTGGGGGGGAAAGCGGGTAAAAACGAATAACAAATTATCAAAAGAACAAAATGAATTTTTTCCTGAAAATTTGAAAAAACCAAATGAAACAAAATGAACTTAACGAAACGAAATGAAACACGATTTTTTCGATTCGTGCCCATCTCTAATAGCATGGTATCTGGTAACCTCTAGTGGCCAATTCTGGTAATGCATGTTAAAATATTTCTGGGGCTTTTTTACCCCTTTACAGTACTATATTTAGCATCCTGTATTATCCGCAGGTTTCAGGTTTCTGTGGGGGAAGGGCGAAACCAATCCCTTACCTGGATATAGGGATCCTACTCTGTTCTCAAAATCCTCTGAGCAAAAGTGTGTTGATTGTTCATTTCCATAATGACAGCCATTGATACTCTTATTCTCCATCAACTTGACTAATCCTTTCTTAAACATGTCAAGACTTACATCTGTCACCACCATAGATCAGTGATCCTCTTATTTGTTTGAGATCTAGCACCCAAAACATTCATGGAGAGCCCCCTAGTTCTAGTGCTGTGCAATAGGGAAAACAGTTTTTCCTTATCTACTTTGTCCACACTGTGTATGATTTTATAAACGTCAATCAGATCTCCTGAAGATCTCCCAACCATTGCAGCCTCAGATGGTAAGGAAGGTGTTCCAGTCCCCTAATCATTCTGGTTGCCCTCCTCTGCACTCTTTCCAGTTCCATAATATCCTTCTGAAGGTATGGTGACAGAAGTGTATACTATACTCCAGATGGGGGTAGATTTATAAAGAGGAAAAATGACACTTGCTGACTTATTTTCTATACCGTTCCTAATGATCCCTAGCACTGAGTTTGCTTTTTTCACTGCTGTGGCACACTGGGTTGACATCTTCATTGAGCTGTCCACCAAGACAACAAGGTCCCTTTCCTGGTTTCTTGCAAAGAGTTCAGATCCCATCAGTTTATAAATGTAATTGGGTTGTGTGGTTTTTTTGGTGGGTTTTTGTTGTTGTTTTTTGCCCCAATGTGCATCACTCTACACTTACTCATGTTGAAACTCATTTGCCAGTGGTTTGCCACTCACTGTCCACCTAACAACCTATTCAGACCAAGGTTGCATGAAACCAAGGTGAACTATAAATTGGAAGCCTTGCACCAACCTTCCTTAGACCAACGAAGCTACTTGGATGAGTAGGGAAACATTTTGATCTCACAAGAAAAGAAGTCCAGAGGCCATCTCAACTTCTGGATACCCTCACCTGGATGACTGAGAATCTTCACAGACCCTCAGAACATAAAAACCAATTTTAAAAAGCCAACATTCCATGAAATCAGCAACTCTGAAAGCCAATGGAAAACAGCTGTCCACATAGACATGGATGAATACATCTGAATTTGTTCAGTTACCATGTCATTGGACTATCTCCTCTTTTTGTTAACCTGAAAGAACAGAGGGTGACTTGGATGGCAACTGATTTTTAGGAGGGCCGTTCTCTACAACATTGTTATTTAGTACATTTATTGTTGGATAGATAGACAGACAGACAGACAGATAGATAGATAGATAGATAGATAGATAGATAGATAGATAGATAGATAGATAGATAGATAGATAGATAGATAGATAGATAGATAGATAGATAGATAGATAAGGTACGGTACGGTATGGTAAGGTTTATTATTACGGCATCAAGCCAGATATAAGATAAAATAGGAGAGAGCAGAGTAAAATAAAATTTGAAAAACATTAGCTAGAAAGTTTAAAAACTGGCAAACATTACAGCGATCAATATACAAAACAAAAAAGTTATATTTTAAAATGCCTTTAAGACAGCAAATATAACAATATAAAACCAAGGTTTAAGAGCTTAGCTATCTATCTGTTGCTGTGACATGCCGCCCAGAATTTTGCCACCAGTTCAGTAGTAGTACGACTTTGGTCAATTAGCAATTGATTACAATAGTCTGAGTCCGATTGGCCTGCCATATCTTTTAAGAGTGGTGTGATGTATTTTGCCCAGGTCTTTTTATGCCTTACAAGTGGCTCTAATTATGAGCAATTTGACTTAAGAGCAGAAAACCGTTGGCATTTTTATTGCTGCCTTACAAATTTTAGATGCAGTCTGCTATTTTTTATTTTTTATTTTCAGATTATTTTATTTTATTTTATTAGATACTGCTGCTCTACTTATGAGTTGCTCGGCTTATGAGCATGCATTCGGAACGGATTAAACTCATAAGTAGAGGTACCACTGTATAAGTATTTAGAGTCGTATGTGTGTGTGTGTGTGTGTGCGCGCGCGCGCGTGCGTGTGTGTGTGTCTATCTACAGTGGTACCTTGTATAAAGGAATTAATTTGTTCCAAATGAAATTATGTTAAGCAAATTTTCCTTTTTACAAGTTTCCCACAGGAATGCATTGAAAATAGAGTACTGTAATCCCTAATCGCTACCATTTTTATGTTGTATGGATTTGCCCCATAGGCGATTCTGTTAAGCAAATTTTCCCTATCTCTGGAATTTTTTATGTTGTACAGATTTTATGTTATACAAATCGTTTGTTATACGAGGGTCCACTCTATCTATCTATCTATCTATCTATCTATCTATCTATCTATCTATCT
>JAHTLZ010000017.1:2210848-2240564 GCA_023846285.1 Phrynocephalus versicolor
TCTATCTATCTATCTATCTATCTATCTATCTATCTATCTATCTATCTATCTATCTATCTATCTATCTATCTATCTATGCAAAATATTATTTTTAGAGCCACATTACCTTTTGCTGTGCAGCATTTGACCCAAGCCCGAGAGATAAGCAAAGATGCCGAAGGGTGAAGCTCTCCAGAAGGCTAAATCTGTCACTCGGTTCAAGAAGGCATCCCCGACCTCCGATGCCAGCAAAATGACTCCTGAGCAGACCGCTCGCTACTTGGCGTTCGCTGATCCCAGTGATCCGGAGGTGAAGGAGATGTTGGCTGCCGCCCTGTTGAAGGACAGGAAGGTCATCAGGGACCAGGAGAAGGAGGTCGAAGAGAAGAACCTCATTGGGGTCCTTAAGGCCGCCGAGGCTCGCAACCGCCTTCGCAACGCACGGCTCCAGTATCAGAATTTGAGGGTAAGCGTCAGTCTGGGTGATAAAGAAGGTGGGGGGAAACTGGGGAGTCTTTTGAGGTCTTTCTCCACTATACGTCATTGCTGCTTGCTTACAATGCATGCTTCAGAAGTACTTTTCACATTGCCATTGCATGTACATAAAGCTTGGAAAAGTTACTTCCTTTTCCTCCCAGAGTTAGGAAAAAGTTACTGGGATTCAGGAATTCTAACCCTGAAAATTCACACTTACAGCTGTTCACCTTCAGTGATCAGACACAGGGCAGCAGGGTTGTGGTGGCCACCTACAAAGCTTCGGGAAGTTATTTTTACTGTCTTCCTAAAATCCTCCCCCATCCCTACAGGTTAGCACGGCTATGGGTTTCTGGGAGTTGCCATCTATAAAAGTAATTTTCTCAACATTACAAAAAGGAATGCTGTCAATCGACACATAGTTCTCCAAATTGCAGTGTCCCTGTGTACATAAAAACAAGGTATGCATGGGCTCTGCACTCTCCTGACAGACACCAGCCATATCTACACTCTGTACATGCATAGGAGCCATACGAGAATGTCCTCCTCTGAAGACCTGGGTCCAGTCCCCAAAATAGAATCATAGAATGATAGAGCCGGAAGAGACCTCAAGGGCCATCTAGTCCAACCCCCTGCCATGCAGGAACCCCCATCACAGGACTCCCGACAGACAGCCACTACCTTCTGTGACAGCTTATTCCACTCCTGAACAGCTCTAACCATCAGGAAGTTCTTCCTAATGTTCAAATGGAATCTCTTTTCCTGCAGTTTGAAACCATTGCCCTGAGTCCTAGCCTCTGAAGCCATGGAAAACAAACTTGTTCCCTCTTCAATATGACATCCTTTCAAATATTTAAACATAGATATCATATCCCCCCCTCAGCCTTCTTTTTGTAAGGCTAAACATTCCCAGCTTCCTAAGCTGTTCCTCGTAAGACATTTCTTCCAGACCTTCAACCATCCTGGTCGCCCTCCTCTGGACCCGCTCGAGGCTGTCAAAATCCTTTTTAAATTGAAGCGCACAGAACTGGACACAGGACTCCAGGTGGGGTCTGACTACAGCAGAATAGAGTGGTACTATCACTTCCCTTGATCTAGACACTATGGTTCTCAACCTGTGGGCCCATAGATGTTCTGGACTGCAACTCCCAGAAACCCCTTCCAGCACAGCAAGTGGTGGAGGCTTCTGGGAGTTGCAGTCCAGGAACATCTGGGGACCCACAGGTTAAGAACCACTGATCTAGACACTATGGTTCACACACACACACACACACACACACAGAGGGTTCGGACCACGTTGCTGGGTGGGTGTGATGTGTGGGGGGGGGTGGCAGGAAGGGTGCAAAAATGAACTTTGCCCCAGGCGCTCCAAATCCTGGCTACGCCCCTGGAGTCTTGCTCGCTCACATTTCCTCCTCCTTCTCCTGGTTGCAATTGTCATCCCCAGGGGTTTATAAAAACCCTCTATAATCCTCGTGAGAAAGCCAGTTCCAGAAAGGGAGAGGTTCAGGGGAGAAGCAAGTTGCTTATTTTAGCTCAGACTGCCCTGAGGAAAACATTTTCTGTTACATCTCAGAACAACATGATATCATAACTTGGCTCTCTCTGTAATTCTCCGGCTGTCATCATTTACAACTCTCCCAAAACATACGCTATAATTAGCAACCTTGGGGTGGAGGTTTTCTGTAGCTACTGTCCAACATTCCGTCGTGCTTCCTCGTCCGGCCTGAGGCTTTTCTGGCCTCGCCAGATGTAATACTGTTAGAGGGGCTTTAGCTGGCAATAAATAGCACCTGGGCTTTGCAGGTTTCCATAAAGCAAGTGAATACGGACCAAGGCACATCCCCAAAATAACATGGACCGTGTTTCTGAGACTGTGACCTTGGTGTTTATTTATTTATTTATTTTAGAGTATTTTTACCCTGCCTTTCTCCTTGGGAAAGTACCCGGGGCTTACAGTAATGAGGGATCATATAAAATCCAGTACAATTAAGACATGTTCAAGTATTTGAGAACAAGGAATTGAAGGACATCTTACAGCATTAATAGACAAACATTACTTTGTCTATTACTTTAAAGCAAAATGGTTGTAAGTAGTCATAAACACAAAATCTATGTTCAATTATTTTTGAACAAGGAATTGAGGGACATCTTACAGCATTAATAGACAAACATTACATTAAAGCAACATGGTTATAAGTAGTCATAAATACAAAGTCTATGTGAACCCATAGATTGATATAAAATTTATGTTATGGTAGTCCATCATTCAGGGAAAGCTTGCCTGAAGAGAAAGGTCTTTGCCTTTTTCCGGAAGGACAACAGAGATGAGGCAGTCCTGGCCTCTAGTGGGAGGGAGTTCCAGAGTCTGGGTCAGGTTCAGGTCACATGGTATTTAAACCGGTGGCCACATCTACGTGCACTGAATGGGAACTGATTTATTTCTGGGGATAGGAACTGGGTTTGACAGGTACACTGCTGAAATCAGCTAATTTCTGCAAAACTGCATTGAACTGAATCAATTTTAGAAGCAAAGTATTTTTAAAAGCCCTGGCAGAGCAGTTTTTTTAAAACAAAAAAACTAGCTTTGCCGCCCATATAAATCAATTTCACCCTTGCACAGTATGGATAATAATAACATCTAAATCATGATGCTTAAAGGCATTTCTCACTGGCAGTGTGACAGCAGTCTTAGTTGCATATAAACCCCATAAATCTGGTGGCATAGTTGGCACTAAACTAGTTAATTAATCATCCCATTCATTTGTGGAGCTCAAATGCAAATTCTTCCATTAGCATTAAGGATGGGACAAGTAATTATAAAATGGCACATAGCAGTTTTCCATGTCTTGCCATATAAAGATTCCCTGCTCCTAAACACTGGTGAGATTTCATAACTTTCCATGAAAATGTCTGTGAAGATTATCAGTCATCCAGGTGAGTTCTGATGAACTAATGGCCCACTTTGGACAACACCAATTTCATGTAGTCAAACGCTGTATTTTCTTTTCCAACCCAGGCACAAGAGATCAATTTCCTAATCTCCTTCCAGAGGAATGCAAAGGGTGCTGTGAGACTAGAAGTCTTCCTTCCGCCTAGGAGGAACCTTGCAAAATTATCGGATTGCATGGACACCGTTCAGGTATATGTCGGGTGGGCAATCTTTGCCAGCACTCCAGTTATACAACATCCAGGTCTCATAGAATAATTAGGTTGGAAAGACCATCAAGTCCAACCCTCTGCTCAACCCTCCTGCTGAATGCAGGTATCCTCATCCAAGCAGATCTGACAGATGGTTGTCCAACCCAGCGTGTTGTTAGTCTGTGGAACTCCCTGCCACAGGAGGTGGTGATGGCATCTGGCCTGGATGCCTTCAAAAGGGGATTGGCCAGATTCCTGGAGGAAAAGTCCATCACAGGTTACAAACCATGAGGGAGACAGAATCGCTGTCCAGGAAACCAACTTTCTCAAACTCTGCATCTCTCACTTGCCATCATCAAACTTCAGCTCTGCTCCAGCAACAACACCAGCAGGCAGAAATCCAAAAAGCAGGATGCTGGACTTTCTCCAATGTGGTTTAGTGGTTAGAATGGTGGAATGGGGTTTAGGAGAGTGGGTTCAAATATAATAGGACTGGGAAAACAGGCTGGGTGAGCAGAGGCCAGTCACACTTGCAGCTGGACTAATGCCACAAGTCCATGTGTAGTCAAAGTGCTGAGAACAATAGCCATTATACTGCCTTGAGCTAGGAAGGAAGGAAGGAAGGAAGGAAGGAAGGAAGGAAGGAAGGAAGGAAGACCTTTTGTGTATCAGGACTAACACACAGCTTCTGTCTTTTTCAAAAGGAACCTACAGGGAACCTTCCTGGCTCAGTTTAAGCCTCATCTACGTGTCTCCTTGCTTAACCAGTTCTGAGTTCTGAGTTGTAAAAAAAGCATTTTGGAGACCCAAAGAGGATGTTTTAAATATTGTACAGTACCATGTTCTAAATTCAATGCTTTTACGAGTTATCTCCCCCCCCCGCCCCTCAGAATGATTTAACTTCTGCTATTCATCTGCCAAATGCCTTTGGCAACAAATCAAAAATTGTTTCTACTAAAAATACGTAAAAAGAATCATATGACTAGATGAATGTGATGCCCCTGTTTATTTCAGATAAATGCAGCAATCCTGGTTTTCTCCCTTTGATGAGCATTCTTTTGTCCCAACCCAGTAAAGATTTTGAATGAATAAGCTTCGAAGTATATATCTGGGGATTCCATTGCTCTCAGCCATTTTCCTTTGATTCTTTTTTCCTCCCCAGAGAAGTCGAATTGAAGAAATACTTGAGGATGAAACAGGCGAGATCTTTATCAGAAGGCACTGAACTCTTGAGTAGAACAAGGCGGTCTAAAGGGAGCAAGATACGGATGGGAAGAAGCCAACCAGATATTAAAACTCTGGAGGGCTACAACTGTGGTTCAGTAAACAACCATGTGGATAATTATCAGTCCCTGAAAACCGGCGTTGTGTTGAATTTTTCCTCCATGCAGGTTATGACCACACACGTCCCTTTTTTAAAAAAAGGAGTAGTTGCTTTCAGAAAGGAATTTGGACACAGGTGGCTAGAACTGTGCTATTTTGTATGGCCTTTGGCTTTTAAGTTGGCTGTAAAAATTGTAGGGCTCGGTCCCACGTCCCTTTAAAAGCAGTTTAAATTACTAAATAAACCAAGTCCAAAAATGCCATCCCCACAGCCACCAGGCTTTTTGGAAAAAAAGAAAAAAGAAAACCCGGTAATGATCCCTTAAGTGAGGTTTCTGTGACTCACCTACGAGGTAGAGAATTTTTTGCCTCACTTTGAAAATCCACCTTTAAAGAGGCAGACGCCGTGGGACCACGCTGATGATCTGGGTTTCTTTTTCTTTCCTTTTTTGGGCTATTCCTGGGGCTGATGGGCTGTTTTTTTTTTTTTTAATTTTTTTCACCTTTGGAGAAACAGGAAGCTCCATCCGGTCCTACAAGCATTAATTTCCCCCAGCAAAGTAGTCCGTTTTTTCAAATACTAGTGCCACCTGCTGGCCAAGGGGGCTGAACTGCACTTTAAAATAAAATAAAAACAGCTTTTTACGTGGGAACTCTTGTCCCACATTTAAATCACTTGATGGGCTGAAGAGGAAAAGCCGGACCTTCAGAAAATCAGGATCGAAACCCAGGTGTGACCACAGCCAAAGAATTGTTTTCAAACACATGCCTCTGAGCATTACACTCTGCTTTACATTGAGGCTCCTGCTGGGCAGAAGAGTGATTAATAAAATAAAGAAAATCATTTAAGAGTGGAAGGAAATTTGGGGGAATCCCCACCGGTATAGTTTTCAGGTTCTTTGGACCAGATGTGAGCTGGCAAGGAGTACATGTGAATGCCTTGTCTTTCCTTGCACTATCCTCCTCCCAGCCGTTGGCTGCCTCCCTGACTTCCTGCACTTCCCTTTCCCATGGGCCTTTTCAAATCAGAAGGTGTGAACATCCAGGAAGGCTACAGATGGTTAAATTTATTTTACTTATTGATCTGATTAGATTTACAGTCCACCTCCTTGGATGCATTTTCCCCTTTGGCCTGGTTGCAGCTTCCCAAGATAGCTCCACTCTGGTGCTTCTGATTTGCAGCAAGCACAGTTAGAGCAGAGACAGCATAGAACTTCCTCCCAGCTTCTGTCCCCTCTAGGCCAGCCAACTTTTAAGGGGGAGACGTCTGTGAAGATTCTCAGTCATCCAGGTGCGTTTATCTGGGAGTTGAGTCATGGCTACTGGACTTCTTTTTTGAGAGATAGAAACGAGCCTATTCAGGCTTTGTTCATCTTATGAGCCAATCAGACCAGGGGACAAGAGGTCAAGCTGACTATAAGAAGGTCTCTTGCACTAGCTGTATTCAGACCGATGAAGCTGTTTGGATGAACAGTGAAACGTTTCTATCTCTCAAAAAAGAAGTCCAGTAGCCATGACTCAACTCCCAGATATTTTAAGGGGGAGGGAGAGAAAGACGCAGAACAGGAAAAAGAAGAGGGGAAACAAGGAGACCCAAGCACCAGGTGCAGGGAGGATTCATACGGCCGCCTCTTTCCTCCACTGCTACCAAAGGTGGCTTGAAATACAATAGCTGCAAACCACCCCACATCAGTTAAAACAATGGCTGCTATCCCACGACCACTAAAAACCGCTTCAAACTGCTTGAAGAAGCGGTTAATAAAATTGTGTGTGTCCCCCCCCCCACGACCAGCAGACTTTAAATGGAAAAAATGCGACCAAACCCACTTAAGCGTGACCCAGCAAGTTTTGCAAGTATCTGGTCTCAAGGTGGTACAAAGCTTGTCTCAGTTCCAATGCGGAATTTTAACTGGTACAGTGGACCCTTGTATAACAAACAGTTTGTATAACATAAAATCTCTACAACATAAAAAATTCCGGAGATAGGGGAAATTTGCTTAACATAATCGCCAATGGTGAGAATCCGTACAACATAAAATGGATTACTCCATTTTCAATGCATTCCTGTGGGAATTTGTATAAAGAAAAATTTGCTTACCACAATTTCATTTGGAACGAATTAATTTCTTTATACAAGGTACCACTTGTACTTGAGTCTGTGGGGACTCACAGGTTACAAACCATGATGGAGCTGTGTCATTTCCAGGCTTAAAACCAGGGTACTTCAAGGACCAGATGCAGGGGAGTGGTGTCAGGAGACAGATATCTACTCTCGTGCACTCCCAGACACATCTGGTTGGGCCACTGTGAGATACAGGAAGCTGGACTAGATGGGCCTTTGGCGTGATCCAACATGGCTCTTCTTATGTTCTTATGACTCAGAAAATTCGCATCAAAACCTTTTTGTTCTGCTGTGTTGTGGTTCCCACTTGTTGGAACATAAAAGATGTAGTTCTTCAAACTGTGCCCGTGGGGACACAGGAACAGCATTTTCAACCACGTGACTGTTCCGGGGGGCAAATCCGCATTTGACTTTGATCCGGATTTTCTGGCCATGGGATAGCAGCCATTAATCCCACTTGCTGAACCGATGTGAATCAATCATCTGTCACAAAAAGAAGCCCCAATGGCAGAGGGGGAAAAATAACAGATTGAGTTGGGGGGGGGGAGTTGAGGCTGATACGTGTCGGCTCATATGTCATGGGGTCAGTGGAAGAAATGAAAATCAGATCATCTCAGACCACATTACATGTCAATGCAGTCATACCCCGAGACATTAAATTGTCACTATATAAAATGATCACCTTTGAACTGCAAATTTGGAAAGGACCCTATGGATGATCAAGTCCCGCCCTTAGCACAGAGGCACAGTGGGGAATCAAACTTCCAGCCAGATGCCGAAAGTACTGAGCTATCCAGTTATTCTACTGAGAACGAAAGCATTCTGGAAAAAAATTATACTGCTGTTAAAACAGTGAGCGAAAGATGGACAGTTCAGTCTGCTTCTCTATTTCCTCTTGCATTTGCCCCAAAGTCCATCAAGTCCCTCTCCTGTATTAATTAGCATCTTCAAAGCAATCTGGACAATTGAATTGAACAAGCTGGAAATTCCTTCCAGAAAAATGAGGAAAGTCTTGACAAACTGGGACTTATCTATCAGACTCGTCATACTTGAATATTTCAATCCTATGTATTCAGCATACAGTATTTTTCTGTGGTGTCGAAACATGGACCCTTACAAACACATTATGCAGGAAGATGGAAGCATTCGAAATGTGGATGTACAGACGAATTCTGAAGATACCTTGGACAGGCAGAGTCACTAATGTGGATGTATTACAGCATATGGATAAAAAGTTAGAAATCCTCAATGCTGTAAAGAGAAGAAAATCGCAGTACAGTGATACCTTGTATAAAGGAACTAATTCGTTCCAAATGAAATTCTGTTGAGCATATTTTCCTTTGTACAAATTTCCCATAGGAATGCATTGAAAACAGATTAATCCCTAATCGCTACATTTTTCTGTTGTATGGATTTGCCCCGTAGGCAATTCTGTTAAGCGTTTGCCCCCTATCTGCAGAATTTTTTTCCTTTAAGAGGATTTTCTGTTAAACCGCTTGTTATACGAGGGTCCGCTGTATTTTGGACACATAATGTGCAATAAGAAATACCATCTGCTGCAGGTTATCCTTCAAGGAAAAATAGACGGGAAGCGTGGCCTGTGGTGTAGAAGAACATTCTGGCTTAAGAACTTAAACCAGGCCTGCCCAAAGTCCGGCCCAGGGGCCCAAATCTGGCCCGCCAGGCCATTCTGAGTGGCCCGCGGCTGGCTGGCCCACCCTTCCCTCCCCCTCCTTCACCCCATGTTTTTTTAAAAGAAAGTGGGTGGGGCTTGCAGTGGGGTGGCAGGATTGGGGAGCAACTGGCCCCTGACACATTCTCAGCCACCAAATCTGGCCCTCCTTACAAAAAGTTTGGGCACCCCTGACTTAAACCAATGGTGCAGTGAGCACAGCTGCTTTGTTTAGAATAGCTTTAGATAGAAGCCAGTTCAGGCTACTATCACCAACGTTCTACAAATAATAGAATCATAGAGTTGGAAGAGACCTCAAGTGCTATCTAGTCCAACCCCCTGTCATGCAGGAACACCATCACAATATTTCCAACAGATGGCCATCCAGCTTCTGCTTAAAAACCTCCAAAGAAGGGGACTCCACCACCCTCCTTGTGGCAGCATATTCCACTGCCAAACAGCTCTAACTGTCATGAAGTTCTTCCTAACGTTCAAATGGAATCTCTTTTGAATAGGACATGACACTTGAAGACGAAGAAAGCAATCTGAATAAATATCACACTGAAGAATTATTTAAAGGTGTCCTTGCAATCTGCCTTCTGTTTCAATGTATCTTTTCGGTATGCTTCACCCCAAAGTGTGCATTTGAACAAAAGGATTCCAAGGAATCTTTGAGAGTTAGTAGCGCAGTGTGTCTGTGTGGTTTTGAAAGGGGTTTCTCATTGCCAAGCTTTGTTTCAATTTTTTTCTTTTTAATGCTTCTTCAGTTAAATGCCTGATGAGACTTGGATCACGAGTCCATTGGCTAGTTTTTTTAAAAAATGTATGCCCGCCTTAAACGTCTCATGGGGCTCATTGTTTCTATTAAAGAAAACAGTTCTTCATCCTTCCCCTGTTGAAGAGGAAACCCAACTTAAACATCTTGTTATAAGGACTGTTTGCATCAATCTGCTATTAGAATTGCAATTCAGCATTGAATAAGCAGGGGAGCCTGAGGGGAGTGGTAAGTGATGCTTCACCTCCTGTAAATCAGACACCTCTACAGCTTCAATTCTGCCAGCGCTGCATCTACAACACCATGGCGCCATTATTCTCTCCTGCTACCTGGCCCTCCCCATGCCACCTGTTACTGTTCTTCCACCGAAATAGTTTTCTCCTTTTTACAAGGCACCCACCCAGCCAAGTAAAGCAAAGCATTCTGCTTATATACCACCCCGTAGCACTTAAAGCACTCTCTGGGCAGTTTACAATTTATTTATGACGACTACACATTTTCCCCACCCCACCCTCACCCCAGGAACCCCAGGTCGTGAGCACAGTTTTAGCTGCACACCTGCAGCTGAACCACTGCGCCACGAGGTTCTGCATCTGAAACAGAAGTTTCTGGATGCTGCTGGAAATCTTGGCCAATCTAGTGGGTGGGTGGATGGATGGATTGATGAAAGCAAGCAAGCGAGAGAGAGAGAGAGAGAGAGAGAGAGAGAGAGAGAGAGAGAGAGAAAGACCTATACCTTTCAGCTGTTCTTAGGTCATACATTTTATTTTTGCATGGGTAGGAGATAAAAGACCCCAACCCCACCCTGCCAAAACTGGTAAAAGCAGTCTGAAACTCCAGGAGTGATCACGGAAGAATTCGGAAACCAGCGGTAAGAGCAGAACTTGGCAAGATTAGTTTGGGAATTAAAACAGCTCATGTCCGCCAGCCGCTGTGCTGTTTGGGGACAGGGTTTCAAAAACCTGAACATAAAAGTTCCTTAGATATGTGTTGTACATTCCCTCCCCCATCCCCCTGATACCCTCATCATGTTGGCCTCTTATCAAATAAAACAGAGATTCTCTACAAGACTAGATCTTATTTTCTTAGTGTTTTGCATTTTATCTTTTCTGTATTTCAAGGGAAAACTGAAAGCAAAGGAAAGGAAAGAGAAAAACAATATATTTGGAGGCTGAAGGAGGAGTTCTTAGTGGCTATTTAAATTTGCATTCTATCAGTATTCCTAATACTTCAGAACAATGTTGAGCATCTTTCCCTCCCCAGCCAGATTTCAGCAGAATCTTTCAGGGCTATTTGAAAGTTTCTGCTGAGAAACTGTCCATATGCCCCAAGGAAATCAGATTAGATTGTGAACTTGTCAAATATATTCTGCCCGGGTTTAAAATGCACTGCCCTTTCAAGTCTGTCTGTGTTTTTTAACCTCTCCTCCTGGGTTGACGGAATTGTGGATAATTAGATTCTGCCCTTTAAACTTGGCTGCTTCTAACTTTTCATTTCTTTATTAAATGTGTTTGTGATTTAATGATCTTGGATTCCAAAAGGATCTCTATGAGGCCTTGATCATGCTGCCAGCTCACACAGATTCCAGTCTTGACTTCTTCTATATTGCTGAAAATACTAGGTGTGTTCACTTTGACTTAATGTACTTCAATGTATTTCTAATGTTTGAAACCAGTTTGGGAAGTTACATTTGAACGGACTAAATTTCATTTCTGTTTAAGGAGCATATTCTTGTCTTTTTTTAAAAAAAAAGTGAGTGATATATTGTTAAATTGGTGGTTGTGTTTCTCTTTAATATCATTAAGTCATGCATCGCTAAACATTTTATTAAAGAGTTTAAAAAAAAACACAGAAAAATTGTGGTATCCCTGCTGCCCAAAATTCACACACACACAAATTAAAGTGACAGTACCATTCACAACCACCAAGCTGATTTTAATTGAATCCGTTTAGGAACTGGGATAGTTTAAGAAGCTCCTTCTGGTCAGTTAGCCCACCGAAAAAAAAGCATTGCTTTTTGCAGCCCAAATAAATCAAGTTTCCCCATGCAGCACAGAACCATAGGATAATGAAGAAGGAAGGTGCTTATAAGCCCACATTGAGACCAACCTCCAAAGGATCTCAAAGGGTATATATGGATTACCATGTATGATTACACTGACTGGTTTCATAATAACACCAGTGTTTTCCATGTTGGTTTCCCCCCCTCATAATGGATGGGTTGGGGTTTTTTTTTTGTTTTTTGTTTTTTGTTTTTTTGTGTGCTCTTTGTTGTGGCTTTAATGTTACCTTTTAATGTTTTAAGATGCCTCTTCTAATTCCCTGTTCTTAACTTGAATGTGTTTTAAATGTTCTGGGCTGCATATTGTCCCTTATTATTTTAAGCCACCTTGGGTCCTTCTCCAGGGAGAAAGGTGGGGTAAAAATATAATAAATAAATAAATAAATAAATAAATAAATAAATAAATAAATAAATAAATGGCAGGTCGTTGTCTAACTTTCACTTCAATGCCTCCAGTGTTGGATCACTCACCACCACCTCTTGAGGTAATTGGTTCCATTGTCACACTGCTCTAACAGAGCAGTACGACATTGGTCCTTTTCACACGACCCCTAAGATCCACTGGCCACTTAAATTCGGACCAGAGATCTTGGGGGTTCGTTGCTCTTCCTGCGTCCCCACCCCTCCGCACTTCCTTGCTCCTGTCTGCGTGAGGGGAGGGAGAAAAAAAGGGACAAAAGAGGCTCACCTCTGTCTGCCGGTCCAAGCCGCCCCGTCGTCATCCTGATTCCTTCTCTTAAAGGGGCGGTAGGAAAAAAAAAAAAAACAGAAGCGAGGAGAGCCCGGCACTCACCAGATTACATCCGGATCTGGGGATTTTCACCCTCCAAGAGCAGGTGCATGAAAAGTGCTCTGGGATGTGCTTAGGTGGGCATGGTCGCACTTAATTTCCTGCAAACTCTGGAGCTGGTGGGGAAACAATTGTAAGCTCCGGAGCTGGCAGCCATTTGCGGCGGAGTTTAGGGGTTGTGTACAAATACCCATTGATATTCAACCGAAATCTGGCGTCCTGCAACCTGAGCCCATTGCTGCGTGTCTTGCACTCAGAGATGATTGAGAACAGATTGTGCCCCTTCTGCCCTTCCTGGGAAGGAAGGGGAAAGAAGGCAGGAGCCACCAGTGGTGATGGTGCTCAGGGAGGGAGCGTGATCACCCCACTGCTACCCGTCTTCAAATGCTCTGAGACTTGCACCTGCCCAGGTCTCGGGTTCGTTGGCAGCTTCTTCAAGCCATTCACCCTTTCTATCACTGGCTGAGAATAAGACATTGATCTCCAATCCCTTTGGTGAAATCTCAGAGTAAGAAGGAATGTCAAAGACCACCTAATCCAGCTTTGCTGTTAATGCTCACGATGCTATGCATGCATAATACAGCTATTGTTGCAGACCAGCTTCTGATATCTCCCGGGAAGGACAGTGTGCATCTAGTATCTCTGGGGAAGACTCTTCTCCTAATGTTTACTTCTGGCTTTCTTCTGTTTATACTCGTCAGTCTAAATCTGTCCCCTGGAGCAACGGAGAACTAATCTGCTCCATGATATGCCCATCAGTCCTTCAGCTATTTGAAGACTGGTGTCATGCCTCTTCTAATCTTCTTTTCTCCAGACAAAGTATACAATGCTCTTTCAAATATTCCTTATAAAAATCTTTTCAGCTCTTTCCCCATGCTGTCTTCCTCACCAGGATATGCTCCAACTTGTCAGTGTCCTTTTTTAAAATTTGGGTCTCCCCTCCCCCCTTCTTCCCATTACTGGATGCAGTATTACAAATGTAGCTTTGTTGTTGTTCTGGGAGTTAAGTCATGGCTACTGGATTTCTTTTTCTTGAGAGATAGAAACGTTTCACCACTCATCCAAACTGCTTTGTCAGTATGAATACAGCTATTGTTCACCTTAAGGCTATGGATACTGTTGCCTACCTAACAAGCCTTTTCAGGCCATTGTTCATCTTATGACCCTAATTCAGACCAGGGTGACAAGAGGTCAAAGCTGACTATAAGATGGAGGACTCGCCATTCGCTGTATTCAGACTGATGAAGCTGTTTGGATGAGCAGCAAAACATTTCTCTCTCTCAAGAAAAAGAAGTCCAGTTGCCATGATTCAACTTCCAGATTAAACTCACCTGGATGACTGAGAATCTTCACAGACATTTTGTTGTTGTTGTTATCTACAATCCAGTTGTTTCTGGTCTAGTAAATGCAGGTTGCCTCAACTGCTGGATAGCTCAGTTGTTTACATAGCTGCACAGCAGGGCCAGAAGCTGGGAGTTCCAAGTCCCTCCATCACAGGGATTAGACTCCATGATTCACAGGATCCCTTGCAAGCTCTACAGTTCTAAGGCAATGAGGATGGTGCAGAACAAAGTGATAGTGTTACCTCCCATATGGCTGTGTTTCTATTAGGGAAGCCTTTCTAACAGCTGTATTAGACTCCTGGTCCATATTTGACTTGTGATCCAGTATATTCTAGATTCTTTCCACATTTAAATGCAAGACTTGCATCTATCTCTTTTTTTGAATCTTATTGTGCTCTTTAAAAAAAATCAGCACACCAGCTTCTCTAGAACCTTGTTGGCCATTTCTCCTAGCATTTAATTACTTGATTGATTGCTATCCAGTTAGTGAATTTGCATTACTCTAGCCAGTGTACAAATAAGCAAACACCCCACAAACATCACCCATTTCATCCCGATTCCTCTCATCATCAAGATGGTGCTATAACCAACTTTACAGTGGTAATCTACTGTCAAGTACAAATATCAAATGTAATATCATCAAGAATATCACGATATTCTTGAAATATGCCTTCCTCATTTGAATCCAATCCCATTTATATGGGTTAGCCTCCCCCCCTTCTGTATCTGGTGCCAACTATTTTACCAATCTTACTAATCCAGTATGGTGCCTGGCATTTATGTTAGCCAGATTTAGCATCTTCCTTTTTGCGGTCCTATCTGGCAGGTTTTGTAACATTGTAGTTCCTCTAAGAACCAACTGTGCAAACACTGTCTAGTGCTGTGGTTTGCAACCTGTGGGTCCCCAGATGTTCCTGAAATGCAGCTCCCAGAAATCCCAGCCAGCTCAGCGAGTGATGAAGACTTCTGGGAGTTGCAGTCCAGGAACATCTGAGGACCCACAGGTTGAGAACCACTGGTCTAGTGGAACCAGATTCAACCCTACATATTCTTCTCTACTGCCAAAAATTTAACCAGTCCCGCCAATTACTACTGAATTCTGTTATTTCTAACTTTTCAGGTACCCTTGGGAGCTTACCTGATTATACCTATTTTGTATGAAATACGAATACGAAATCTTTAATACGGCCATAGGCCAACATCCAAATACTACATACAAGAGCAAGTTAAAGCATACTACATTTATAAAAGAATTAGGTACAAAGTTAAAATGGTCTAAGAGAAAAAATAAACACCTTTCACTCACATCTTAATTTGCAGGGGAGCAAGAAGGGAAAAGAGAAGAGAGGAGAGGAAAGATCCCACTGATAATTAAGGTTCTATCCTTATTTTGTTAAAACCTTCCCCTCCCGGATTTTAATAGCAGCAACTAAAAATTTTGTATGATCAGCAATCTATAAGCCAGGCTGTTTCGTTTAATGCCAATAAAGGCTTGAATTGAATTGATTGAAAGCTGCCTTATATAATGCTGGGTTTTTTTTTTGCAATTTTTCAGAATATGGAGAGGACCATATCCGGCACCTTGACTGACAGTTTGTTTCACAAAAGGCTTCCATCAGCATAGCCACCTTGTGGAACTGGAGGAGCGTATGGCGCAGGAAGCTGTTTTTTGGGGAGATATATTTTGACAAGGATCAGGGTCCTGAACCATTTAGGGCTTTAAAGATCTTAAACAGCACCTTGAATTGAACTAACAGGGAGCCATTACAGGAGGGGCAAGACCGAGGGAATACAGTATATGGTCAAATTTACTTGTTCTGGACATCAGTTTGGCTGCTGCATTTTGGACCTGCTAAAGGATTTTCTATTTGCAGCTTTTTTTAAACAAGCAAACTTTCCATTAGTTCAAAACCTGATATATAGGCCCCTCTGTTTTCCATGCCCTTATAAATTCTCTTCTCTGCTCTCTCCAAGTTATGCCTTGGATGCGATCCTGCCCAGCTGGCATCAGCATAAGTTACAGATTTTGTTTTAGCAACACAGCCGGCAAATATTTTCTCGAGTATTTTGCCACAGATTGTTAGAATCTGGGAACTGAAAGTACGTGGATGAGCAGCCGTGAGAAGATTATTGCTTGTAACTATAGGAATGCACTAAAATAAGGCTAGTTCCTTTTTTGATTCCCCAGGAAGTTTTAAAAAATAGGGATGCAAACAACCAGCACAACCAAGCCCACTGTACCAGGGAAACAGAGCCTCTGGAAGGTTGTTGAATCATTGGCTGCTTTTACACGACCCCTAATATCCGAGGCAAAGAGCTCCTAGATGCGGAGCTTAAAACTGTTTTCCCACCAGATGCGGAGCTTAAAATAAAGTATGACCATGCCCACCTAAGCATGCCCCAGCGCACTTTAGAAGTACCTGGTCTCCAGAGGTAAAAAAAATTCCGATGCGGATTGTAAAGCTGTGGATGCCAGGCTCCCCTTGCCTTCTGTTTTTTTGTTTTTTTGTCCCCGCCGCCCCTTTAAGAGACAGGAATCCCTACGGGGCTGCTCTGCAAGGCAGACGGAGGTGAGCGGAGGTGAGCCTGCATTCTTTTCTCCCTTTTTTCTCCCTCCCCTCACCGCAGACAGGAGCAATGGAGTGCGGAAGGGTGGGAACACAGGAAGAGGAACAAACCCCACGATCTCCGGTCTGAATTTAAGTTGTCAGCGGATTTTAGAGGTCATGTAAAAGCGCCCATTGTGATGGTGAAATGGAAATTGCTTTTTTAAAAAAAAAATGGGTAAATATTTATTTTCATGACTGGAAACATACATTTTAAATTAGATGTCAAGTTGTGTCTACACTTAAAACAAAGCATTTTTTTTCAATTTTCTTGAGGACCAACACATTACAATTATTTTTCCAAAATATCAACCCTTATACAATTCCCAAAGATTGTTTGCCCTTCTTCTTTTTTCCTCCCTCCCCCCCACGCAAGCAACTAGTTACAGTTCCCTGTCATATTATAAATTGTCAAAGCCTGATGGAAAAATCTAGCCCATTTCTCATTCTCAGGTTTTCCTTCCAGGCATTCTATGAATTTCTGCCGCTCTTACAAAATTCTATTTTTCCCTACAATTTTTTCTTCTTGCATTATTTGCATCCATTCATTTTGAAAAAAATTGATATACTGTACATAATCTTTCCATTTGTCATATTTCCATTTTCCTTCATCCTCCCATCCAATTTCCTTTTCAAAATGGAAATTGTTAACAGGTGGCCAGCAGGAAGAGGTACCACTCAGTTTCTGTTTTGCTTGAGTATTTTCCTGGACAGGTAGTGGTGTTCAATCTGGAGCCAAGAGAACAAATGAGAACATCCTTGCCATGAGGTCTGAAAGACATTCTGACCTCAGAAGGATGTTACAGTGGCACCCTGACTTAAGAGCAGCTCGACTTAAGAGCAATTCAACTTAAGAGCGGGAAACTGTTGTTATTTTAACTGCCGCCTTACAAATTTTAGATATGGTCTGTTCGACTTACAAATATCCCCCCTCACCACATGTTTTTGATTTTTAACTTCTTTTTTCAATTTTTTAGATAGGTACCCCAACTTAAGAGTAGTTCGACTTAAGAGCATGCATTCAGAACGGATTAAATTTGTAAGCCGAGGTACCACTGTACTCTGTTAAGGGTTAGCAGTAACATGGGATCAAATAGGAATGGTTATAGCCTGGAGACTAGGGTTTAAGATTGAACGTTACCTGTCTTGAATCTCCGGTTCTTATTGTGTGACATCAGGTTGGAACAGACTTATAGCAACCCTAAGACAGCTCTCAACGGTTGGGAACTGACCTATGACAATAACAGAGAAACAAAGGCCACAGTCCATTCATTCTGGCATAACATAAAGGCATACCAGTGGAAGCATCCCAGGGGTTAAACCCAGACAGACAGCGCAGGGCAGTTCAATGGTGACAGTGGTTGTGTGGGTCCAGATGCAACTGCTGCAGAGCATGCATGCAGAACGGCTTCATGAACATTTCTCCTGCCCTACCACAGTTTTGTTTCCCCCATCTGCTTTGACAGTTTTGCATTAGGCAGGCAGAGCTGCACAACAGGATTCCAGTTGCTGTTTGGAGATTATGTTTTCTGGACCAACCCTGGGCCTTTTTACACGACCCCTAAACTCCGCCGCAAATGGCTCCCAGCTCCGGAGCTTAAAATTGTGTCCCCACCAGCTCCGGAGTTTACTGAAAATTAAGTGCGACCCCGCCCACCTAAGCGCGTCGCAGCGCACTTTTAAGGTACCTGCTCTCGGAGGGTGAAAAATCTTGAGGCGGATGTGCCGGGCTCCCCTCGCTTCTTTTTGTTGTTGTTTTTTGCCTCCCGCCCCTTTAAGAGAAGGAATTAGGAGGACGACGGGGCTGGGAGTGGCATCCCCCGGCACTGGAGCTAAGCCTGCATTCTTTTGTCCCTTTTTTTCTCCCTCCCCTCACGCAGACAGGAGCAAGGAAGTGTGGAGGGGTGGGGACGCAGGAAGAGCAACGAACCCCCAAGATCTCTGGTCCGAATTTAAGTGGCCAGCGGATCTTAGGGGTCGTGTGAAAAGGCTCCCTATCAGGATTCCCCCCAGTCAACATGGTCAGCGGTCAAGCTGACGGGGTAGTTTTGAGGAGCTGCAGTCCCAAAGCAGCACTTTCCCTGAGCAATGGGGATGGGGTGGGGGAAGCAAAAAAGGGGCATCTAAAAGTGTCTTCGGCCACACCCAGATTGGAACTTTGTGTGTGTGTCACTCCGAGCATTTACTCATCGAAGAAGCTATAAAACGATGAGTAATTCAGATACCCGGGGCAGGCAAGATCAAGGAAAGCAAAACCCAGAGACAACATGAATGAGAAATCCAGGCTTCGTTCCTCTGCTGATCTTTGTCAAAAACTCATTTCCAAGGGACCATCAGAGAACGAGTTAAATAGAGCTGCTGCCTGAAATTAGATTCAAGCAAAACACTGAATTTTCAAGAGGGAGAGTTCCAGCATAATTGAAAAGATAAGACCTTCAGGGGGAATTCTTGGCATATTTCTACATTCATAGCAGAAGCCTGGTGTCAGTTATTCTAAGATGGAAGATTTCAAGCTGTGCTGGGATGAAAAGGTCCTTTAGACACTTACCCAGCTTTTCCCAAACAATCCCCAAACTTCTGGGCAACTAACAGTTCTTGTCTGCCTGTCAAAAGCTCAAGAAGGATGAAGGCTATTTGATGGCCCTGGAGAGGAAACTCAAAGTTGGGTGCTCTCCTGTACTTGCTGAAGGCAGGCTGTGGCCCAACAGGGTGTACCCCCCCTCCAAAGTTTTGGGGTGATCTCCCCCCTCCTTGCTCCACTAGTTGCCTGCAGTACTCACCAACCTAATTTTCTCAAGGTTGGAGAGACATACCACAGGGGCTCAGGAGAAGACCTCAAAGTCCAGGCAAACTAGGAGATACGCCTGCTGGTGTCAGTGTTAGGACTCCTCCCAGCAGACTGCATATACTGTAACCAGTGTTCCTGCATCTATGGAGTTAACCATGGTGGATCAACAGACAAGAGGTGAAACACGTATTTGGCTTGCTTAATATGACCACTGGTTTCAGAAGCCTGACCTGCCCCATCATATATTCAGGAGTGGGAAAAATGGATAGGGAAAGAGGTGAGAAGCTGATATCTTGGCACTCCTGCCCTCATCGTGTAACCCATTCACACATAACTGAGAATGAGGGCCAAGAGGGATGCTGGTTTGCACCAAACTAAATGAGCAGTTTCATCCCTTCCAAAGCAAACAGAACTCTACTTCTTTACAATTTAACCAGGATTAGCATGCATCTCTCGTGAGTGGGGAAGGGTGGAACCAGGAGGCCCATTTGCTTGCTGAGTCTACTGTCTATGTATCTTCAGATCCATCAGATCTTTATGGGAAGACCTCTCAATTCCATGGTCCTAACAATAACTGTTGGTGGGAATGTGAGATGTAGCCTTCTCTGTGGCTGCTCCCAGGTTGTGGAGTGCCAACACTCAAGAGGTTAGGTTTCCACCCTCTCTTTTGTCTTTCCTATACATTTCTTGTTATCAGGCTTTTAGCAATGACAGTGATTATCCAAGCTAGACTTTCCATAAAATAGGACTTTTAAAGCATGCTCTTAAAGGTTCTTTTAATATCTTCCATGATCAAATTTTCATATTTTTTCATTGGTATGCATCCGTATGTGTACACAGCACTGTGTGTGTGAGTGCACACGCGCGCATGTGCGCACGCTACACACACACACACACAGAGAGAGAGAGAGAGAGAGAGAAGTACTTTCTTTTTAATTATTGTGAGCTGCCCTGTGTGCCTTTACAGGAGAAAAATAAATTCACAAATAAACCCATGCGAATGAGAATTTTCAGGGTCCTTGACCTCTCTCCCCATTTTGCATATTTACACCGTATTTTTTGCTCTATAAGATGTACTCCCCCTCCCTCAAGAGTAAGGGGAAATGTCTGTGCATCTAAGAGTGAATACAGTAGTCCCCACTACATATATATCACAAATTTTCATTTAGAGAGAAGTTACCTGCACGGAGCCTCTCCCATCCCCTGCTGCAGCCGGGATTCTGCAGTTCCAATCACCTCATTTGCAAATAGGACTAACTTCTGCCCTCCCCTTCTGCAGCCCGGACTCCCCAGTCAAAAATCACCTCGTTTGTAAAGAGGTCTCCTCCACGGAACTTCTGCCCTCCCCTTTTGCAGTCAGGATCCCCCCACCATGAAACCTTAGGCTAAACATTTTTCTTGTTTGGCTCCTCTAAAAATTAGGTGTGTCGATTTCGGAAGCTAAGCAGGGTTGGCCCTGGTTAGTACTTGGATGGGAGACCACCAGGGAATACCAGGTGCTGTAGGTGCCTGGAGGAGGAACTGGCAAAGCGCTCCAGTATTCCTGCCAAGAAAACTCCATGGACGTGGGGTCATGAAGAGTCAGTCATGACTGTAACGACACAACACACCCACATACACATGGTCAGGTGCATCTTACAGAGCGAAAAATACGGTATTTGATGGATCAGATTTGAAGCAGACAGCTTCAGGCCTTTGAAAAGAGAACTCTCCATTGTAAAGGAGGAGACACAGCCACCCCACCTGCCCTTCTCAGCCCAGCTTTACTCTCCTTCTGTTTAGCTCTCTTTTGGGGAGCTTGGAAGCAGAACCACTCCAACCATACTCGTGTGAAATCGCTCCTGCGTATGCCATACAGCAGTCATGTAAACAATGAAGACTCCTAAAAGCACAGAAGCTTCTGCAGCTTTTCCCTTTGGAAAATCAGCACTAGAGATGGGCACGAAACGAACAATTTTTCATTTCTGTTTTAATTTTTTCGTTTCGTTACGCAATGAAATGACAAACGAATTTTGTCTCTAAAATGAAACGAAACGAACAGAAACACCAGGAATTTTGCCGTGCGTTTCGTTTCCGTTACTGCAATATGAGTGAATTGCTTAAAATGCTAAAAAAAATCACAAAAAAATCAAAATTAATGGTAACGAAATTGTAACGAAACGAACAAAAATGAAAACGGTTTTTTTGCAAAAATTCGCAAAAAATGGAAACGAAATGAAACGGACCCTCCAAACGACAAACGAAATGCCATTTTTTTAATTCATGCCCATCTCTAATCAGCACCAATTGAAACACTAAAAAAGACTCTGCATCAGAACAACTGGTAGCCGATTGCCCGATGCTGCTCTGCGTGAAAAGGAGAGAGTGAACCTTGCCAGAGATAATGTCCCCTTCAGAAGACCCATCTGTCTCAGGGATGACAATGAACTCAGGTTCCCGTCTTGGTGGAGTTGAGCGACACCTGCTGGATCCTCAGAAGAACACAGCCTGGAGTGAAATCGGTATTTTATTTTATTATTTCAAGAAAAAGAAGAGTAAGGTGATTGTGCCAGCTTACCTTTATATCATTTTATTTCGGAAGAACACTGTTCTGAATACACATCAAAATCCTCTTTCCCAATGCAACCAGACGGGCAGAGGTTAGAAAAGTTGGTTTTTTTATGCCAAAACGCCGACACAATTCCTGAAACTTTAATTGAGGCAAAAAGGAGTCGAGCCGTGTGGCCATCACAAAACACAATTGCAAAAATAGGGTGCAGGGGATACCTTCATAGGCCACTATTAAAAATAAAAAAGGAACATTACAAGCTTTCGAGTGCAGTCAATCACCCTTCTTCAAGGCAGGTCCCAGAAATTCAGACATGGTGAAAGATGTTCTTCAACAGGAGGTTACTTTTAAAGTCCTTAGTTAGAGGATGTTCTTAAAACCATGGCTAGGTGATGTTGAAGCCAGGGCAGGATTCTTGTTGGAGTCAAGAAGGGCAGTTGTAAAAGGCTGTTTCTTAAGTCACACCCCCGTTCTTCAAACAAAGAAACATGGGTCATATACCACCCCATCCCTTACCCAGCGCTATTTGGCACTACAAGACATACAAACCCCTTTTGGCCTGGGCACTATTCTGCCCATTTTCTGACTGTTTTGCAAACAGACAGGTTGCAGGATGAAAACAGGTGGCCAGCTGTCAGTGCGGCACCGCCCCTGACAGGACCATTAGGTGGAAGAACCTTAGAAGCCGGAAGAAGAATTCAAGAGTTTTTCACACACGGTAGGATTTACAAGCACTGGAAACACAAATACACCTTGCAGGTCACAGCCACGAACCATTATGCCCATAGGCAGATAACTGGGCTGTTGCGGAGGGCAAGCATTTGTCCATGTTTTCTAAAAGCCAGTCAACACGCTCTGGCTGGTATTTACCTGTCATCCTGGCAGTCAAGAGGAACTGAGGTATTTGGGCAGGAAGGCTACTGCAGATGTGAGGGGCTGGGGGGAGGAGACTAATGAACTTTCCTATGGCTAGGGAAGTCTGACCCTCTGCATGTGCACGCCGGGAAACCCATCTGTGCGAAGGTCCACTTGAAGAACCACCTTTACAGGTAAGTAAATGGTTCTTACTGATTTGACGCGTGTGAGTTGATCTGATGTAATGTATTGTATAATGATATAGTCTGATATATACTGATGTAACTTGATATAATATCCAACGATGTAATGTATTCTGTGATTCATACAAGAGTGTTATATAAAAACTTGCAAACCACCCAGAGTGATCTTGCTGCCAGATGGGCGGTATAAAAATCCAATAAATAAATAAAAAAAGGGATCTGATAATTAGGCAGCATCTAATGGTTCCTGAGCTGGCTGGATGTAGCTTGGTGGATTGGCTATCTGGCCACTAGAGATAGGCACGAATTTAAAAAATGGCATTTCGTTTGTCGTTTGTAGGGTCCGTTTCGGTTCGTTTCCGTTTTTCGTGAATTTTTGCAAAAAATTCATTTTCGTTTTCGTTCATTTCGTTACCATTTATTTCATTTTTTTGTGATTTTTTTTTTGGATTTTAAGCAATTCATTCATATTGCAGTAACGGAAACAAAACACACGACAAAATTTCCGGTGTTTCTGTTCGTTTCGTTTCATTTTAGAGACAAAATTCATTTGTCGTTTCGTTACGTAACGAAACGAAAACAAAAACGGAAACGGAAAATTGTTTGTTTCGTGCCCATCTCTACTGGCCACAGATCCACCAAGTGGAAGCCTCATTCCCCACAGGGCCTCCTGGGAGAAGAGCCAGCCTGGGTAACCTTGGGCAAGCTGCATGATCCCAGGGTGCCCCCAGAAGAAGGGAACTGGAAACTGCCCTAATGTAGAACACCCTGAAAAGGGACACCATAACTCATAAATGACATGACAGCACATGATTTAACCATGGTTCCAGGAGAGTTTGGGGATGCTGCGCCTAGAGGGACAAAAAGGCATGCATTATTAAAGGATAGAAGCTGATCCACAGGCGAAAGAATGGGGGCAACTGCATTTTAAAAAGGCAGGGACGCCAGTCTGAGTCTGTCTTGTGCTAGGCAACAAACAGACATCCCAGTTGCATGACTGAGCCCCCTAATCTGCTTCCCAATACTGTCTCTGAAATAGGTAAGCCACATGCTTGTTAAACAGCCCTAAAATGTTTTTGTGACTTTAAATCAAGCCCCTAAATCAAAACAGCACAGGGCACTAAACAAGTTGCATGCATGTTCACTGGAAGGACAGATTTTGAAGCTGAGGCTCCAGTACTTTGGCCACCTCATGAGGAGAGAGGAGTCCTTGGGAAAGTCCCTGATGTTGGGAAAGATTGAAGGCAAAAGGAAAATGGGACGGCAGAGAATGAGATGGTTGGACGGTGTCATCGATGCAACCAATATGGATTTGACCAAACTCCGGGAGGCAGTGGAAGACAGGAGGGCCTGGCGAGCTCTGGTCCATGGGGTCATGAAGAGTCAGACACGACTGTACGACTGAACAACAACAACAACAAATAACAGAAATAAGCCTCCCCTTTTTAAATTCACTGTAGCAAAAGGGACAGGCATTTTTTAAAATAAGGACAGGCTGGGGAGGAAAGAGTTTGAATCTCTCCTGTTTGCATACATGATCACAATCCAGACGAGGGCTGCTGGAGCTAATTTTTAAAATTAATCTTTAATTGCACCCCCCCCCCCCAAAAAAAAGGAAAGTAAAAACCCAGAGAAGAGGAAAGTACATAGGATATAACCAGACACCATCAGACATGCCATCAAGTCACTTCTGATTTGTGGTGACTCTATGAAGGAAAGAATCATGGACCAGGGGGAAATATAAATAAATGTTAGCTGACTGTAGGACTCAAAAATTCATATCTAGGTTAGTATCTCTAGGACAGAGCTGCCTAGATGCCCTAGGCACATACGATCTCGCCTGATTTCGGAAGTTAAGCAGGGTCGGCCCTAGTAAGTACTTGGAGGGAATACCAGGTGCTGTAGGCGCCTGGAGTAGGAACTGGCAAACCACTCCAGTATTCTGCCACGAAAACTCCATGAACATGGGGTCACAAAGAGTCGGTCACAACTATAAAGACACAACACACAACACACACATCTCTAGGATATATATATTTGTGCAGGGATAAAACAGCTCCAGTCTCTGGCCACTAGTAGGATGGTAAAGCTCCAGCTCCCCGAAACTTGCAATACAAAGACTTCCTACAATAAAGGGAGGCTAGATCCAGGCAGAGATGACCATAAGTGAAGTTCCAAGTGAGAAATCACGGGAGTATAATATAAAAGTATATGAGCATGCAGAAATGCCAAAAGTATTTCTAACTGAAGAAATACAGACTTATAGCAACCCTAAGGAAAAAAAATCTAAGCCCTCGGTCGCACAGCTATAAACTGCGCATCATATTTTGATGCGTACTAAAATAGCGGGTGATCACGTGACGTTTGGTGCGCAGTTAACGCCCCGACAGCAGGGGTGTAATATACCTCTTTCTGTGCATCCCATCTTGCTAAGTGCACATTCTTTCCCTGTTTATTGATCTACTTTTCTCCGTCATGCTCACGTATATATTAAAAAAGGGATTTGTTTGTCGATTACTGGCATGTTGGATTTTTTTTTATTGTTTAGTTTGGTTATTTGTGTTAAATTGTTTTTAAACTGTCTAATTGTTTCTATTTAATAGTTGTTATTAGTATTTTTTATGTTGTAAACCGCCCGGAGTTCCTTCAGGAAGAGGGGCGGTATATAAACCCAATAAATAAATAAATAAATAATAAATAGTATTACTGCAAGAGTTTGTACGAAAGTTTGAGAACGTGGCAGTGTATCCCTAGTACCAGAGCGCCTTTATAGTATCTCCTTTGATTTTCTCTCATCTCTTTCTTCCTTTCCCATTGGTCACTGTACCAGGTAATTTGCAGCTTGTAGAAGTGCTCAGTCACCGAAATGCCAGCAATTGATTATTAAAGTAGGACAGTAGAAAGAGGCAGAAAAAAGGAGGGGGGGGGTCTGAAATGGTGTGGATTTTCACTGGTCACACTACAATTGCTGCGGTAAAAACTGTGCATCATTAAGAGGCGTTATTTGATCGAACCCCTAGTGGTGGTATAGGATGATGCGGTTAAAGTGCGCTTCTGGGGGCGTGGTCGGCTGGGGTGTCAAAATGCTGCGCCTTGGATTTGAGGCACAATCTTTTGCTACGCAGTCATTCGCAGCAAACACAGCACCAAGAGTCATGTGACCGGGGCCTAAGCATGTTTTCCTATTTCCCTTTCCCTTTTCTTAGTTCTTTTTCTTTCCTTGAAATGTCTGAGATGTCTACATGGTATCCTTCAAATAAAGTCAGCATAGGTTCATCTACTAAAAGCAAAGCTATACAACACGGCTGTCCAACTTTGAACAGGCCAAGGTCTAGTTTTTCCAGCCCCAAGTGCCTGAGGGCTACTACACTAAAACCTCTACTTATGAATTTTATCTGTTCCGAGCAGATGCTCATAAGTGAAAACTTTTGTAAGTAGAGCAGCGGTTTCCCATAGGAATGCATTGAAAACCAATTAATCTGTTCTGGAGGGGACAGATTTCAATGCGTCATGGCCCTTGAACTGCCCCGTTCGGCTGAGACAGTGGGCTGGCAGACCCAGAACTTTGCTGGGGCAGTGGTGGTCCTTGGGGTGGGGGAGAGAGTGGGGGAGAACTTATTCGCTAACTTTTTAAATTGATGGCCGGTGGGCTACTTTTGAACCCTTTACGGGCTACCAGCAGCCCATGGGCTACCTGTTGGGCAGGCCTGCTATACAATATGCCGCTTACCAGGTACACTACATCTTCCAGGTCATGACACTGTGAGAAAAGAGCAAAGGTCAACGAATAGAAGAGCAACGCACTGTGATACAGCCGGACTGGAAGAAATCTCCATTTGGCGGCCAAAAGGAAAGAGGACTTTAACGGCATTGTCATGTGATTATTAACAGAGCAAATGGCAACCTTTTATAAATTGACAGAACATCCAAGATGTTGTTTTCAGTACCAAAACAGAGCTCACAAAACTGCACAGACAATAATCCACACTTGACTTCCCTGCCAAGGTTTTGATTTGTTTCAACCACCTAGTTTGAAAGGGCAATGAGAAGGTTTCTAGGTGTCACTGTCGTACACCTGGGACGTGGATCAAACAACCCCAAAATTTGCTAGGGGATCTCCATACAACAACAACAACAACAACAACAACAACAACAACAACAACAACAACAACAACAACAACAACAACAACAACAACAACAACAACAACAACCAATCCTAAGTTAGTGACCTAAGCCACTGAGCTATCCAGCAGCTGACTTTCAACGCACCCATTTTCGGCATCTCTGTCCGCCACCAACACCCGTGAGAGCAGTTCTGGGAGTGAAGTTTAGATCTTAGAAGGAGCTAACAATTCCTTCCCCAACATCCTTCTGATTCAACTCAGAGCCCCTGCGTGGCCGCATTAACAGAATTTCATCAGCGCTTGGAAGGAACATGTTTGCAATGCTGATGGTTGCGTCTTTCTTTTCAAATCGCGAAAGGCAACAGGTGTTATATTTTTAAATACTAACGGTAAAAATGTAATCTCGTGCTATTTCAACAATGGATTATGGCTCGTCCATTTTGCATGGGGTGGGAACCATGTTTTGCACATGCCTGGAGCAAGGGTGGGCAATCGGCAAAGGTCTTCAAGCCATTTTCTCCTTTCTCTCACCTCTAAGGGGCCATCAGAGAAGCCCATCTAAACACAAACTGCCTTGGAATGTAAATGTACAGCTTGCCCTACACACACAACTCACTGCAGCCTTAAAAGTGTCACCTCCATTTTTCTATTTAAGAAACAGGAGAGGACCAACTGAAGTGGGACTCACCACTTTAAGTGGAACTAAAGTCTGTGGAACTCCCTACCACAGGAGGTAGTGATGGCATCTGGCCGGGATGGCTTCAAAAGGGGATTGGGTAGATTCCTGGAGGAAAAGGCCATCACAGGTTACAAGCCATGATGGAGATGTGTAATCTCCAGGCTTAAAAATGGAGTACTTCAAGGACCAGATGCAGGGGAGGGGTATCAGGAGACAGATATCTAGCCTTGAGTGTTCCCAGAGGCATTTGGTGGGGCTACTGTGAGATACAGGAAGCTGGACTAGATGAGCCTTTGGCCTGATCCAGTATGGCTCTTCTTATGTTCTTAGTGCAACACTGGGGTGATGAGGGGAGGGGTGTCAGAGGCCCCTGCCTCCTATACTTCCTGAACTATGGGACACATCGCAGAAGCAAAACCGAGTCCTCCACTGTCCGTTAAGAGAGACTACAACACAACACAACACAACACAACACAACACAACACAACACAACACAACACAACACAACACAACACAACACAACACAACACAGGGGGTTGGACTAGATGGCCCTTGAGGTCTCTTCCAACTCTATGATTCTATTCACACACACACACACACACACACACACACACACACACACACACACACGTACTGTGCTTCGCTGATAAGGGATGGACTTCGTGATCATTGTGTTCCTTCCATCTCTTCACTTCTAAGATTCTCAGATAGCTACCTCTCATAAGGAAGGTAGGTCCTTTTCCAAGGAGAAAGGTTGGGTAAAAATATTCATAAATGAATGTATAAATAAATAAATAAGTGAAACCGAAGCAATGCAACGGCCAAAGCAGCAAACAATCCAGCCAGCTACACTGATGTACGCACCCTCAGCAGCACCACGTCCTTTCGCTGACAAAATGACCGATGAGATGAATTCCTTTTTGCTAAGCCACGTTCCATGCTTTGGGTGTTAAGAGGCAGCTCTACCCTACTCTCCCCAGTGCTGAGATCACCACCCCTGCCTCTCCAAGATGTTCCTCTCCATGGGGTATTGAAGCAAAACCCATTTGGCACAAGGAGGGACGTCCCCTGCTTCTCAGCCTTCTTGCCCCTATGGCAGGAAAGCAAAGTGTGCAGTTTTATATATTGGCCCCATAGCATTTAAAGCACTCTACAGACAGTTTACAAGTATAATTATGCAGGCTGCACACTGGACCCTCCCCGGCAAGCAGGGTGCTCAATTTAGTGACCTCAGAAGAATGGAAGGCTGAGTAAACCTCAAGCTGGCTACCAGAGAGTGAACCCAGGTTGTGAGCAGAATCTTGGCTGCAATACTGCAGTTTAACCACGGCACCATGAGGCTCCTAGTCATAATTGGTCACCCTCACTCCATGTACATATATCAGCCAATGAAACCGCCAAACATAGAAGGACATGAATTCTAACAACTTGTAGCAATGAATGAATATTATGAGCTCCTTACACTTTAGATGAAAAAACCTGTGGCATCCCAGTTACCACCTAGCAACCCTTGCCCTTGGCTGCACCTTCTAAGGCTGATGAGAGATTTATTTATTTATTTATTTATTTATATACTGCAACATCTGGCACAAGTGCCACTCTGGGACGTTTACAAGGTTTTGAGATAAATAACATACATAATATTAAATGTAAATCAAAGATAATATGCAAAATCAGATTACAGTGGACCCTCGTATAACAAATGGTTGTATAACATAAAATTTGTACAACATAAAAAATTCCGGACATAGGGGAAATTTGCTTAACATAATCGCCTATGAGGCAAATCTGTACAACATAAAAATGGGATCACTCTGTTTTCAATGCATTCCTATGTGAAATTTGTATAAAGGAAAATTTGCTTAACATAATTTCATTTGGAACGAATTAATTCCTTTATACAAGGTACCGCTGTATCAGAATCCCTGCAAGGAGTAGCATCTTGCCCGTGCAGAATTCACTGAGAACAGGCAGAAGACTCACTTGGTATCTTTTCTGCACCAGATGCAACTGGCAAGTGAAGAAAATAGACAAGATATTTTTTTCTTGTTCAAGCATTCACCTGAAAAAGGCAGAATGGAATCTTTCCTGTGCTGTACAAAATTTATCTTCTGTAGTAAAGGCAGAAGAAACACCAAGCATTTTTCCTGAAGGATCTGTCTGAAAAGGGCAAAAGAAACATCAAGCAATGGTTTCAAACTACAGGAAAAGAGATTCCATTTGAACATTCGG
>JAHTLZ010000017.1:2240604-2252243 GCA_023846285.1 Phrynocephalus versicolor
TGGTCTAACATAGCAGAAGACTGTTTTCGAAGCGTCTTGATTTTTTAAGATTTCTCGGATTGATAGCCAGGGTTGATAACCAAGTATTCTGCGCCTGATTCACCAGCTCTGCAGCAGAAAAATTCCAAGTGTCTCTTCTTGAGATACTTAGAATTTTTCTGCTGCAGAGCGGGTGAGCATTTCTTGTTTTTTCTCCTACTCAAGGATGAATGCCATCACAGTTATTTTGACTTTGGATGGGGCAGGTCTAAACAACCAAATTGTGTTGCATCTAAGCTATATCTTGAATTCTTCCTATGTGTCTATTCTTATTTATTTCCCTTTGAACACAGGGGTAAGGCTTGTACTTGGCATTTCTTGTTATCATGATTGGAATATTCTGGTTTTCTACAACCTGTGTGCTTTAAAATTTTGTGGTCTTTACTCTTTATTCATTCACATTCGTTCGCCTCTGCGGATCTCACAGAAGATTTACAAACTTCTCCGCATCCTGCAATAAATCCACATTTCAAGCCCATCCATTTTTTACAGCAGCCTGCGCAAAGAACAGTGGCACCTACTCCAACAACTATGACCCAAGTTGCCATGTAAACGTTTATCCCATTCTTTCTCTCGTCTATACCCCCAAACACGCACATCATATGTATAAACTGGAATTGGAAGAGATCTAGAGGGTTTTCACATTTCAGCTTCAACAGAGACAGTACTTAAAACTGTAAAAAGCAAAATAAATGGCCAACATCAGGCCATGTTGATGCTTGATTTCTCTCCTTTAATTCTCACATCTTTTCCTTTTTTATTTATGACTGAACTCCAGCTGAACCAACACTCTCAGCAGGAAAGTCCTTTGTCTTTGTAAAAAAAAATATCTTCTGTTTCTTTTTAAAAATCTGTATAATTTAGTTTGTTAATTGCCACCCCTTGATTGTCAAGCCTGCTATAAATGGGATTTCTCTGTAGCAAGCTTATCCAGGGATGTAAACATCTTACCACTGGAATCTGGTAAAGTTCAACATATTTGCAGCCCATCTGTTTTGATTCAAATTCTGCAGCCCTTAAATCCTCTTAAGAGCCCATGTCTGTTTTTGCAAGGGTTGTCCAAAAATCAAGCACAGCAGCCTTGTAGCACCTTAACAACTCTTATTTGCCACTCCAGCCTGTTTCTTTTCAAATGCAGCTTGGGAAGTTGGTTAGACAGCACAAAAGCACGTGCTGAATAAAAACTCATATTTTTGGGGTGGAAGCCATAAAGCTGTCTGCTGTTTTTTTGCTGCACTGCTACCCCACGGCCAAGTCTTGAGTGACAAATAAATTACTGAACTAAGATCTCCATCCATGTATCCCCCTGGCTCTTGTCTGACCCTACAACACACCCATTCTCCCTTGTGAGCTGGTGGCTGGCACATCCAAGAGGAATTTGCAACTTGAGTAGGTCCGTTGCTTCAGTGGACATTTGATGAGCCCAGTCCTCTGTAAGTTCCATTGATTTAATGGGGCTCTTCTGGTTGCCCCTTACTACGTATCAGGAACCTCTGTGGCACAGTGATTAAAATGCAGTACTGCAGACAAAACTCTGCTCAGGACCCAGGTTCAATCCCTGGAAAAGGTGCAAAGGAGAGCGACTAAAATAATTACTGTAATGAGGAAAAGCTGAAACATTTGGGGCTCTTTAGTCTGGAAAAAAGGCGCCTGAGGGGGGATATGATTGAGACGTACAAAATAGTGCAGGACATGAGTAAATTGGACAGAAGGACGTTCTTCTCCGTCTCACAAAGTACCAAAACTAGGGGACACCCACTCAAACTGGGTTGGGAGAGTAAGAACAGACAAAAGAAAATATTTTTTCACCCAGCGCATTGTTAGTCTGTGGAACTCCCTGCCACAGGATGTGGGGATGGCATGTGGCCTGGATGCCTTCAAAGGGGGATTGGACAGATTCCTGGAGGAAAAGTCCATCACAGGTTACAAAGCATGATGGAGATGTGTAACCTCCAGGCTTAAAAAACAGGGTACTTCAAGGGCCAGATGCAGGGGAGTGGTATCAGGAGACAGAGATCTAGTCTCGTGCGCTCCCAGATGCATCTGGTGGGGCCACTGTGAGCTGAACTAGATGGGCCTTTAGCCTGATCCAAAATGGCTCTCCTTATGTTCTTATGCAGGTAGCCAGCTCAAGGTTCACTCAGCCTTCCAAGGTCAGCAAATTGAGTACCCAAGCTTGCTGGTAGGACTATTTATTTATTTATTTATTTAATATACAGTGGTCACCTAGCCTAAAGGCTACTCTGGGCAGTTTGCAGAGTATAAAATACAAATTATGAAACACACACATTATATACAAATAATACAAAAGTTGTACCAAACTTAATACAAAAATAACCGTAACCAGTGTAATCATAATAGAAATGAACAAAATGAACCGTTAGACTACACCTGTCAGCCTGCATATGCAGACTGTAAGACGCCCAGAGAGTGCTTTAAACCCTACAGGAAAGTTGCACACTTTGCTTTTATTGGTCATCAGCCACCATGTGACACATGTTGACCATTTAAGGCCACAAGAATGGTGTTGCTGACTTGTAACAGTTCGACCTGTAATTTATTTATTGTTAGAAACATGGACCTTTTAGTTGGCTGGGTAACCTGGTGAGTTGGATATCTGGCTGCAGAGGGACAGGCTGGTGAGTTCATCCCCCCCCCCCCCGCGCGCGGGGGGCAGACCCCCCGTGTGGGGCTTTGGGCAAACCCACGTCTTCGTAAAAATTTTATCTTCCATTTCTTTTTTTTTAAAAATCTATATAATTTAGTTTGTTAATTACCACCCCTTTCTGAGAAAGATGTGAGGCAGCAGGGAAAGAGGATGTCCAACTATATGAGATAGACTGACTCCCCAAAGGAAACCACAGGCTTAGGTTTACAACAGCCAATCGGGGCTGTCGAGGCCAAGGCATTCTGGAGATCCCTCTTTCATAGGGTTGCCATAAGTCAGAGGTGAATTGGCGACAGATAACAAAAGATAGATCAGGCCTGCCCAGCAGGTAGACCGGGGGCTACCAGTAGCCCATGAAGGGTTCAAAAGTAGCTCGCCAGCCATCAATAAAAAAATGTGAGGGGATAAGTTCTCCACCTCTACCTCCCCCAACCCAAGGATCACCACTGCCCCAGCAAAGCTCTGGGTCTTCCAGCCCACTGTCTCAGCCGAGCGGGGCAGTTCAAGGGCTATGGCACAGTCCCCTGCAATCCCTACCGACCAGATGATCGGCATGCCACTGTCTTGTAAACAATTGAGTTATTGGTTCAGAGCGGAGGAAGGGGAGTGGGGGGGACAGTGAGGGGCATGGGCATGGGCATGCCCACCTCCTTTGCGTGGTGATGTCCCCCTCTTCTCCCCCCTGGAGAATTCCTTCCTCCCACCCTTCCATCCTCCTCCTCCTCCTCCCACCCCACAGAGACTGTGACCTGCCGCTCCTCCTGCTCCCCTTCTGAGCCATTTCCTCCTCCTTGCGCAGCTGTGGCGATGTGATTGCCCCACTGCTGGCTTGGCCCATCCCATCTGCACAGGGCCGGCGCGTCCATTAAGGCGAACTAGGCAGTTGCCTAGGGTGCCAAAATGGACAAGGGGCGCCAAAATGGAGAGGGGGCGCCACCCCCCCCCACCGGCTAGCTTGCTGCTCCCCCGCTGCCGCCACCCCCAGTGCCGCGTGCCCACCCCGCGCCTCCCCCCTGCTGCCGCCGCCCGTGCCTCCCCCCGTGCCGCGCGCCCACCCCCGCACCTACCCCCTGCTGCCACCCGCCCGCGCCCCCCCTGCCACCGCCGCCTGTGCCTCCCCCATGCCGTGCGCCCACCCCCGTGCCTCCCCCCTGCCGCCACCTGCCCGCGCGGCCCCCCTGCCACCGCCGCCCGTGCCCCCCGCCCACAGCCCCCTGCACCTCCCCCCTGCCACCGCCGCCACCGCCTGCGGCCCCCCGCGCTTCCCCCTGCCGCCGCCCCCACCCCCCCGTGCCCCCCCGCTGCCTAGGGCGCAAAAAGACCTAGCGCCGGCCCTGCATCTGCACAGTGAACACTGCAGAGGTGAGAACTATGGGCGGTAGTTGTAGTGGCAGCGAGGGGGCTGGAAGGGAGAAGGGGGAAAACAGGAGGAGTAGAGTCAAGTCAGGTCCCAGGCAGGTTGGGAGGGAAAGTGCATCTTTTAAAAAAAAAAGTCTTCCAGCAGCCTGGGCAAGTGGAAGGGGAGATCTGCGCAAGCATGCATGAGCCCCCCTTGCACCCATCCACACCGGCTTGAGCAGGTGTAAGGAAAGTGTGTGCGTGGTCAGCCTTCCCATAGGACTGCACTGAAATATGTTCCCTCCAGAAAGGATTAATTGATTTTCAATGCATTCCTATGGGAAACCGCTGCTCTACTTACAGTTTCTTTTACTGTTATGAGCATGTGCTCGGAACAAAAAAAATTCATAAGTAGAGGTTTTAGTGTAGTAGCCCTCAGGCACTTTCGTCTGGAAAAAGTAGACTTCGGCCTGTTCAAAGCGGGTCAGCCCTGAGATAGATCAAACACATTAACAGGATTTGTCACTTGTATCTCCCACCTTTCTTCTAATAAACTCAAATCAGCACACCTGGTTCTGCTCCCTTTATCCGTCCACAACTGAATCTCACCCAAGGAAGGCGGCCTCCTTACATTCTCAAATGCACCTTGGCAAGATGCAGATAATCCGTGCAACTTGCAAAGGGAACTGGGGTGCCGTTAAAAGGGTGCAAAGAACTGCCACAGGAACACCATGCACATAAGAGGGTTCCTCTATTCCCTGCCAGTTCGATGGCTTCCAGTCCCTGAATTAGTCCTAGGGGGATTCCCACCGAATCATGGAATTTGGAGTTCTCCCCCCTTTTTTTTGAAGGTTCCATCCCAATGATGTCATCACCCTTCCATGGGCATCAACTACGCAGCAGGATTTGGGATTTTTTCTTTTTTTCTTTTGAAGGTTCCATCCCAGTGATGTCATCACCGTTCCATGGGCATCAACTATGCAGCAGGATTTGGAGTTCTTTTTTCTTTTGAAGGTTCCACTCCAGTGATGTCGTCACCCTTCCATGGGCATCAACTACACAACAGGATTTGGGGTTTTGAGTTCTTTTTTTCTTTTGAAGGTTCCACTCCAGTGATGTCATCACCCTTCCATGGGCATCAACTACGCAGCGGGATTTGGGATTTTTTCTTTTTTTTCTTTTGAAGGTTCCATCCCAGTGATGTCATCACCCTTCCATGGGCATCAACTACGCAGCAGGATTTCAGCCAGCACGTGGCAAGCATTTCAAGAGGTCTAATTAGCAATTGGACTTCAACCCACTTCTGATATCCCAGGCTCTGATGCTAACACTGTCTCCACAATACACTGCACTCACAACCCAACATACTGACATCTGAAAGCCTGCATGGGCTTGCCTCTTCTCTCTCAGCTTTGCTGCGATCCTCAGAGCATCTAGGGAGGTGGAGAATCCATTTCCCTAGCAACAATATATTACTGAAGACATACAATGTTTGTTTCTAGGTGATTGGCCAGCTAGCTCCGTGGCAATCAGGTTCCCCTCCTGTGCCTCTTCGAAGAAGGGCCAGCCTGTGTGGCCTTGGGCAAGCTGTGCCCTTCTAGGGGACCCTGGTAAGAAGGGAAAAGGAGACCAATACTCAACAGTCTAGAAAACCTTGAAACAGGTCACCATGACTCCAAACTGAATGGGCAGCACATAAGTATTATTCTTGTGTGTACTTCAAAAGAATTTGAGGATCGCCTGGTCTTGAGATGGACAACTCAGACCACAAGCAGGTCAACTTACCTTTTTCTGACTTCAATTAGCTGGTGGCCAGTATGGCCGCTAGCCACAAAATCTTTGAAGCTTTGATGAGAAGACCCATTTTGTTTACCAAAGGGGACAAAACTAAGGCAACTGTGCTGGACCCATCTGGTCTAACAATGTTCTGCACGTTTTGGGATTGTCTTTAAAAATAGTCAGTATGAACACCTACCCACTCCAAAACCAGCCAAGAGACCTCGGTGTCCTAGTGGCCACTCAAATCCATGGACCACTCAGCCTGAGGCCGTCACTTCACGAGGCTCTTCGGTTCGCAGCGTGATTGCCTTCGCTTTGAATGCGAAGGCGATCACGTGGTCTCCCTTCGCCCCCACCCCTTTTTCCCTGTACTCACGCGGGCCGCTTTTCCGTTCGAATCGAGAATGACCTCACGAGCTCCATTCGCATTAAAACACTGATGTTCTTCCCCCGTTTCCCGCGTTCTTTGATTTTTTTTAAAAAAAAGGGACCGGTGTATCGATGCATCAATGCTTGGCTGTCATTCACGACAGAGCGTGGTTACTGTACGATCCTGTGTTTTGTTTCCTGGCATCATTGGCAGCCCCCCGCCGCCGCCGCCGCCGCTACTCGGGGGGAGCCCCGCATGGCACAGCCGCCCGCCCTCCGCCGCTTGCACGCTGCCTGCCCCGGGTGCCCTGCTCTGGCCGGGCGAGGCAGCAGCGGCTCCTCCTGCGCCCGCCGCCGCCGCCGCCGCGCCGCTGCTGCTACTTGAGCGAGGAAGTAACAGCGCAAAGCGGTGAAACAATATAGCGATGCATCGATATCCCTGTTTGAATATTTTTTAAAAAAACTTGAAATAAAAGCCAAAAACTGAGACCACACGTGGCGCTGGGTGCGAAGCGAGATGCGAAGCGAAGAGATTCCCGTCCTCCGCCAGGGGCATCACTTGCCCCGGTTGGAGCACGCTAAAGGGGGCGTGGTCGGGGTGACGTCGCAGCCAAAAGGGAGGAGCGTGCGGACTGAAGCGGTCGGTTCGCACGCAAATGACGGCTTACCGCGAAGCGAGCCGCTCGTGAAGTAACGGCCTCTGATACCTCCTTCCCAAGCTTATGGCAAGGATGAGCCTTGGAGGAGAGGCTGGACACCCTTCACGGAGACTCCATGATGACACTTATATAGGTTTTGCTAAGTCACATTCTATCCAAAGGTGGGCTGGTACATCTTCAAGACAGAGCCACGAATCTTGAGCCATTTTGTCTTCGAAGCTCCAGGTTTTCCCTTCACAGATGACAGAGGGAGCTGGGAATGGGTGATGCCTAGTCTTCTCCAAGAACTCTCTGGAGCAAAAGGAGGGCGCTCTGCACATGCTCAAAGACACTGGAGACCGCACGCATTCTTGCAGGGTTCGGGGCTCAAATAAATAAATAAATAAATAAATAAATAAATAAATAAATAAATAAATAAATAAAAGGGGGTTATCACGCCTTTACCCGTCACCTTCTGCTACAGCTCTCCCTTAAAACAAACAAACAAAAAAATACGGCACCAAGGCAACGCAAGCCTCCCGGGGATGGTGAAGCCCCGTGCTCCGCGCGCAAGGAACCGTCTCAGTGTGTGTGTGTGATGGGGTGTTCCCCAAACTACTTCCCCCCTCCCCATTCCAGCCGGCGGGCATTGCAATGCAGAGGTGAGCAGGATCTGATTCCTTTGCAATAAACAATAATAAGCTTCCGTTTCTTGCCTGCACTAGGGGCTGCCGCGTTTGCACCCGGCAGTTCCTTCGGGACATGGGAGGAAGCAAGCTTGCATGCATGCATGCATGCATATGGGGGGGGGTGGACGCTGTCCAAACAACGACTGCGAGGGGGCAGCCATCAAGCAACGGGCTCCCAATCCGTCTCGTTTTCCTTTCTGCACCCTCGCCCCACTTGCTGCTGCTGCTGCTGCTGCCCGATCCTGCAAAAGGAAAAGGAAAAAAAAGGCAGAAGAGCGGGGAAGGGAGGGGGGCTGCTCTCCCTTGAAGCGAGGAAGTGCAAAAAGCACACACACACATACACACACAAAAACAAAACCAGCCCTTGCTTTTAGGAAGTCAATCGCTGGGGCCCGGGAACGCGTGCGCAGTGGAGACCCTGCCAGCCAGGCTTTTCTCTGTCTCTCTCCCCTCTCTCTCTCTCTCTCTCTCTCTGCATTCTCTCTTACCGCCCCCCCCCCGCGCTCCGCTTTCTCAAAGGGTGTCGATTCTGGAGCTCCAAACAAGAACCGAAGAGGAGGAGGAGGAGGAGGAGGAGGAGAGGGGGGAGAAGGCAGGTACGGATGTCCGCCAGGCAGCGGGGAGGCGGCGGCGGCGGCTGCAGTGGCGGCGGCGGGGGCTTCGGATGCACCAAACGTGAGTCGACACCCCCCCTTTTCCCTCTCCCTTGATTTATTTCTTTGACAAATTCGAGAGATGGGGGGGAGAGAGAGGCGCGCGGGGGGCGTGCGTGCTTTGCAACTCCTCTCCTGGGCGAGGGCGCGCGGCAATGAGGCAGAGGGGGGGGAGGGCGAGATGTGGAGGGGGGTGTTTCCTTGGAGGAAGGGGGAGCATGGAGTGAAATCGGAGCTAGTTTTTCGGCTCCGTCGCACACACACACAAACACACACCACCCCCGACCCTTCTTCCTCTCGGGGATCTTCTTCCTGTCTTGCTCGGCCAAGCTGGGTGGCCGGAACGTTGCAAAAACGGGCTTCCTCCGTTCCTTTCCAGCAACAACCATCCTCATCCTCTACTGGACGCGGGAGGGGGTTCGGGGTGTGGTGGCCGGAGGAGAAGCGTCCCGCCGCCGTCTGGATGCGTGCGTCAAGTGTGTGCGGCGGGCAGGGCGTTGAAGGAAGTGGGGCGGATCGGTGCCCGGGGGGGGGAGCTGCGAGGTGTGCGTGGTGGTGGTGGTGGTGGAGAGGCTGGAGCAGAATGGGGCAGAGGTAGGGGCGTCTTGGAGGTTGCCCACCCCCCCTCCCTCCCTCCCTCCCTCACACACACACACACACACACACGGCGGGAGTGGGTGTAGGGGGACATGGGAGGGGGGTTGCATCCTTGTAATGAAAGCCATGTGCCCGGGCTTTGCAAGAAGGCAGCCCGCGAGAGGCAGGAAACTCGTTGCCCGCCCGCCGCCTTGGATTCAGACGACCGCTGGCCGAAGGCTGCCTGGCAGCGCCTTGGATCCCGAGCCGGGGATTTCGGGAGGAAGGCTCGAGGGCTCCCCTCACACACACACACACACACACACACACAGAGAGAGAGAGAGAGATCTTCGGTGACCCGGGGATTGAGCTCACCTAGGTCTGCTTTGCACGAGGCGAGTGCACCAAATATGTGTCTGTGTGTGTGTGTGTGTGAGCTGTGCACGAGGCGAGTGCACCGTGTGTGTCTCCTGTGCACGAGGCGAATTCCGTGTGTGTGTATGTGTGTACGCGCGCACATGCATGCGCATCCCGATCGGCGCCTCGCCGCCCTGCATGCGCCCGTTGCAAGCCATGCAGCATCGATCCGGGCGCGCATCCTTCACGCTCGTCCTTCGCTGGAGGAGGCTCCCAGAGGCCGGGGGAGGGGGGTCCTACCCGGGGGTTGCCAGCCTTTTCCCGTCCAGGCATCCAGGCGAGGAGGTTGCCCTCACCACTTCCACCTTATCAGGCTCCTGCACCGCTCCGCTCCTTTGCCCCATTGGTGTGCAAGGCTTGGCTGGATTTTTTGGGGGGTGTTGGTGTTGGTGTTGGTGGGGTGATAACATGCCAGGGTTTCCCCTTCCCAAAATGGAAGGTGTAGGATTCCCTCCCCTCCTTGCCTCTTCCAATGCAGAGATTCCACCTCCCTCCCTCCCTCCCGCTGTTGCTGTTGCTGCTGCTGCTGCTGTCGCCCCACCCTAGAGAATTGGCATCCTGATCCTGGAGCAAAGAGGATTCCAGCTTTTGCCTTGGCGATCTCCCACGAGCCCCACATCTCCCCTTGCCAGTGGGAAATATTTTCAGGAGGGGGGGGAATGGAAGGCTGGGATTTCCCTCTCCACCCCCCCTCCAACCCGCCTCCTTCTGGTGTTTCCTCAACGAGAAATAGAGATTAATCCACGAGGAAGCATTGGGCTGGGTAGACAGCCAAGGGCACATAGCGCCTGCAGTCCTGCCTTGGTATTTTGTGGGTCTTCTCTCTGCACGCATGCACTTGAATGCAGAAAGAACCCAGGGTAAACCCTTACTTAACCAACCGCTTGGGCATTCAGCACGACGGGCAAGGACCCAGGCTAGCTGATTGCATTATACAGCATTAAATATATGCATATAAAACACTGATTGCATTAGATATATTTTTTCTCATAATTTCTTGAATACTGAGCCAGATGCATGTTAAAGGTGCCGCGGAAAAAGGAATGGGTCTTTTCACCTCTCTCCCCTGCCCCCCCTTTTGCACTGTGCAAAGATTTGTCCTCTGGTGGAGCTCACGCTATAGCTGCCTGACAGGTTTGAGGAACCAGAGATGGAGAGTGATGACTTGCAGTCTTTGGTCAGTGAGGACGGGTCCCTGCCAGGCTGTATGGCAGGAATGGGCACTGCCCTCCCTCCTCCTGTGTGTCAGGCTTGATCCACAAAGCCTCCTAACAGACAGGTGTGAAATTTGCCCCGGAGCTGCTGCCGGAATTGGGGCTTTTGCTGTAGTGGCATCCCTCTTTAACGCCTTCCTGGGTGAAAGCAGACCTCTTTCCTTCCCTGTACAGAATTCCAGCTTGGTTGAAAAGCTTCAAGCATTTCCAGACAAATGCTCTCCCCACCCCCGCTGCCCCCAAACCCTTCAATTGCAATTTTATTAATGCACTGCTTTTTATTGGTTTTATTAGACTAGTAGAGGTTAGCTATGTTGTAGCAAAAAGGGCATGGAGTCACCTGGCACATTAAAAGACAAACACATTTTATTTAGCAGAAGTTACTATGGACTATAGAGCTGCCTAGATGCCCTAAGCACATCTGATCTTGCCTGATTTCGGAAGCTAAGCAGGGTCGGCCCTGGTTAGTACTTGGATGGGAGACCACCAGGGAATACCAGCGGCTGTATTCACCTGGAGTAGGAACTGGCAAACCACTCCAGTATTCCTGTCAAGAAAACTCCATGTACATGGAGTCACGAAGAGTCGGTCATGACTGTAACGAAACCACACACACACACACACACTATGGACTATAGCCCTCTTCTTCTTCTTCTTCTTCTTCTTCTTCTTCTTCTTCTTCTTCTTCTTCTTCGTCGTCGTCGTCGTCGTCGTCATCATCATCATCCACCATTAAATGGTGGTGACACCTGTCAGCCTTGACAGCTTTAAGAAAGGATTGGACAAGTTCATAGAGAACAAGGGTATCAGTGGCTATCATGATGGATGCCTAAGGATGAACTCCGGGTTGGAGAGAGAGGCAGGATATCTCTCAGTGCCATTTGCAGGGAATCCTAAGCAGGTGAAGACATCTGGTTGGGAATACCCTGAGGCAAATGGTAAGCCACTATGTGAGACAGAATGCTGGACTGGATGGCCTGTGGCCTGTTCCACCATGGCTATTCTTATGTTAAATAAGTTCTGAGTTAGAGTGATCCTTTTCTGGGTATGTGTGTGCTCTATGGGGTGGGAATTTCTTCCCATATAAGAGCCACATCTATGCATGGAGGCAGCATCGTGCCCTTGGCATCCCAGAAAGAATCTGGCTGTGCTCTTAACCCTGTGGTGGAACCATGTCCTCCCAATAGATCTTGATTTATTTATTTATTTATTTTATTATTATTATTATTATTATTATTATTATTATTATTATTATTATT
>JAHTLZ010000017.1:2255873-2268739 GCA_023846285.1 Phrynocephalus versicolor
ATAATAATAATAATAATAATAATAATAATAATAATAATAATAATAATCTGCCTGTAGCTAAGAACTGGTGGGATCATAAGCCTGAAAAAGTAATTGAAAATGAGCATGCAAAATTACTTTGGGACTTCCGAATACAGACAGACAGGGTTTTAGAGCATAATACCCCAGATATTGTGATTGTGGAGAAGAAAAAAGTGTGGATCATTGATGTTGCTATACCAGATTATAGTAGAGTCACTGAGAAACAACTTGAAAAAATTACCCAATATCAGGATCTGAAAATTGAAGTTCAGAGACTCTGGCATAAATCAGTACAGGTGGTCCCAGTGGTAATCGGCACACTGGGTGCAGTGCCTAAAGAGCTAAGCAAGTATTTAGAAGAAATTGGAGTTGACAAAGTCATCATCAGTCAGCTGTAGAAGGCCACCTTACTGGGATCTGCTTGCATAATTTGCCGATACATCACATAGTCCAAAATGCTTGGGAAGTGTTCGACTAGTGATTGGTAAAACAAATTGCAGCGTAGTTTGCTGTGTGATAATTTAATAATAAAAGAAGCAGATGTTTTTGATGGACGTGGCTATTTTTTAAAACTTAAATCATGCTTCTAATTTAAATCAATTTCCTGTTTTTACATACCGTATATACTCAAGTATAAGTCGACCCGAGTATAAGTCGGGGCCCCTAATTTAAACCCAAAAAACTGGGAAAATTTATTGACTCAAGTATAAGCCTAGGGTGGGAAATGCAGCAGGGCCTGGCTACTCCTCCTTTGTGAGCTCGGTGTGTGTGTGATGTTTAAAATGACTTTTAACCACCGAGGCAAGTGTTTGAGTTGGTGGCTAAAAGTCATTTTAAACATTGTTTTAAAAAGACTTTTTTAAAAAGTCATTTTAAACATGGGGGGATGTCAGGAGAAGTGGCACACAATGTTTAAAATGACTTTTAGCCACCACCCCAAACTTGCCTCAGTGGCTAAAAGTATTGACCCGAATATAAGCCGAGGACCCCTTTTTTCAGCCCAAAATTAGGGCTGAAAAACTAGGCTTATATTCGAGTATATACAGTAATCAATTTTTATCCACCTATCCTTGCCTGATAGTTTTTTTCCATCATGTGTGAGATATTTCAGGAATGGTTTTACCTGTTCTGCACTTAGTGAGTTATCACGGCTGAGCTAGGATTTGAGTTTCATTCTCCCAGGTCCTAAAGGGTCATGCTGCGTCCATTCTACCACCCTGGCAAGAGTCCTTCGGACTAGAAGTAAAACAGAAAGAATCAAACACCTCCTGATGTTTGACGTATATTCATTTCCATTTTAAACTGGACAACCTAATTAGGTCTCCTTAGTACTGGACACACCAGTTTCCTGCACATATGTGAGCCAAACAACATAAATTGTAACTTTTCTCTTTTTGTGTGTGTGTGTTTGAAAATTTGACGGCACAGTCATGCTCTCTTGACTTGACAGCCTGTAACTAATAAGAAACAAAGAGCCTCTTCATTTATTAATTTTTTTGGAATGCTTCTCGTCATCTAGGACTGTGTAATCATTTGTCCGTTTACAAAGGGAGTGTCACGCAGTGGATCAGGCCCTCGGGCTACTTCATGCTGCACCCTCAGTAGGAGAATATCAACCAGCACTTAATGAGATGGGCCGAAGCACATATTTGGAACATGGGAATAGTTGTGATTTAGATCCTAGGCACGTGGGTTTCATACCTCCAGAATTTGTAGGACTACAAGTGATATTCACATACAGCTTCCATGGACAGGATCACTTTATGTTTGCTGTGCTATGAAGTTCCGTCTGATGTTTGGCAACTCAGTGTATCAATAACCTCCAGAAGGTCCCATTCTCTCCCCCCCCCGTTTTTTTATTGTTATAGATAAAGGATAAATAGGGGAAAATAACTAGGGGTACAGAAAAAGGGGGGTGCAGGTTGGGCAGAATACCTAAAAATATCAGAGTTGTCTTACAATTATAGACAGTTCAATTCAGGCATATATGTACATATCAATAACCAAACAGGTTTGGCTTTTGTCCTATTTTCAATTTAACTTTGTCTTTTTTCTAACCACATACAGTGGACCCTTGTATAACAAACAGTTTGTAGAACTTAAAATCTGTACAACATAAACCATTCCGGAGATAGGGGAAATTTGCTTAACATAATCGCCTATGGGGCAAATCCGTACAACATAAAAGTGAGATTACTCCGTTTTCAATGCATTCGTATGGGGAATTTGTATAAAGGAAAATTTGCTTAACATAATTTCATTTGGAACGAAAAATTCCTTTATACAAGGTACCACTGTATAAAATTTGTTCCAACATTCCTGGTGTTTCACAGAAAGTCCCATTCTTAACATGCCCTTCTAAGGTCTTCCAGTCCAAACTTAAGACTCGTGGCTTCGTTTATTGAGTCAATTCATTGTATGTTGGGCCTTCCTCTTTTCCTGTTGCCTTCCATTTTTCCCACAACAATGTTTTTCCAGTGACTCTTTTGTTCTCATAGTTCCAAAGTAGGAGAGGATCAGTTTTGTCGTTTTCACCTCTAAAGTAGTGATGGGCATGACCTACTGAACTGCCAGTTTGTACCGGTTCATTTTTCAGCTGAACAGGTGTTCAGCAATTCAAAACTCCACGTCTACCAGCAGGCACCCAGAGATAGTGCTAGGAGGTGGTGGACATGAAAGATGGGGTGTTGCAAAGTGGGGCACCCATCAGAGGAGATGGGGCTTTGATGCTGAACACCTGTTTGGCCAAAAAAATGAACCAGCATGAACTGCTTGTGCCCACCTCTACTTGAAAGGAAGTTCAGACCTCAGCTAGAACCCACCTTACACTACATTGAGAATGAGTTGATCTTATCCCTAGGTCATCTTTCATCCTTGTCCAAGAGTTTCACATCCACCCATTGTAACCAGAAATGGCATTTTCTGAATGATCCTGAACTTGGTCTTCAGCAACCCATCCTTACATCCTGGGAAAAAGAAGTCGGAGAGGGGATGAGATAGCCATATTTAAATATATGAAAAGATGTCATATCGAAGAGGGGGCTGGGTAGTTTTCCATGGCTTCAGAGACTAGGACTCGGGCAATGGTATCAGACTAGAGGAAAAGAGATTCAATTTAAACATTAGGAAGAACTTCATGACAGTTAGAGCTGCCCGGCAGTGGAATATGCTGCCACGAAGGAGGGTGGTGGAGTCTCCTTCTTTGGAGGTTTTTATGCAGAGACTGGATGGATGGGAACACTGCAATGGGGGTTCCTGCATGGCAGGGGGTTGGACTGGATGGCCATTGAGGCCTCTTCCAACTCTATTATTCGATTATTCTGACACTTAAGGATCTTTTCCTTCATTGTTGACCTTCCAAGTCTTTTGATTTCTTAGTTGTCACTAGACATGGGCACACAAATCACTTATGTGCCAAGTCATCAAAAGTCATTGGTTCAGCACCACAGGTGCCACAAATTCCCTCCCCCCCACTGCATGGCCAGTTCCCCCACTCACTAGCTGGTGCACACTGCTTGGCTCTTCCTCCTCCTCACGCAACTGTCCAGTCCTGCCAGGAGCTCCAGCTTCCTCCTCCTCAGGTATCCACCCGCTCCGACAACGAGGTGGGGCAGGGATTCCTGCCATGGATCCTTTGAGTGGGTGCCTGCTAGAGGAGACGGAGGACGGAAGCAAGTGCTCCTACTGGGAATGGACACTCAGAGAATAAGGACGAGCCAAGCAACGCACACCAGCTGGTGAGTGGGGGAGCTGGCCTGGATATTGGGAAACGCAACATTTGTGGCGCCAACACTTTTTGACAACTCAGCGTGAAGCCTCTCGTGCAGATCTCTTGTTGTTGTTGAGTTGTTCAGTCGTCTATGACTTCGTGACCCCATGGACCAGAGCACGCCAGGCCCTCCTGTCTTCCACTGCCTCCCAGAGTTTGGTCAAATCCATATTGGTTGCATCGATGACACCGTCCAACCATCTCATTTTCTGCCATCCTCTTTTCCTTTTGCCTTCAATCTTTCCCAACATCAGGGACTTTTCCAAGGACTCCTCTCTCCTCATGATGTGGCCAAAGTGCTGGAGCCTCAGCTTCAAAAATGGGCCTTCCAGATCTCTAGTTATTAACATTTTGGTAGGTAATTCAGAAAGGGGTACGAAACCACTTCCGAATACTCTCTACCTAGAAAGTCCTACAGGGGATGACACCAAGTCAGAATTGACTTGATGACCTGCTGGTATGAATAAGAAGAATAATTGAAAATCTTGGATAATTTCAATTTTGAAATGTAAGGAGCTGGAGACCAACAAAATGTGTTTGTGACGTGTTTGGCTCTCAGAGTGATTCAAGACAGGTGTTTTCAAGTGTCTTACTGGATCTTGAGATTTCTCATACATGGAAAGGTAAAGTTTCATGGGAATCTTCCTCTCAGATGGGTCTTTTGTAGCAAGGTGTTTTCCAGTTATTGAAACCACCTGTGGCGTGTCGCTGAGGGGATGCAATATATTTGTTTGCAGTTTTATGACGTCATAGGAACGTCTTGGCTATTTCCTCTAATGCCATCAAAATCTGAAGTTGGGCAGGTGCTTATCTGATGAATTATCAATTGCTATATTTTTCCAATTATTACTTGACCCCTATCAAATATATTATAGAGCAGCCTTGTGGTAAATGGCAACTCTGCTTTGTTTTTCATTGTCTTCGACTTGTAACGTTAAAGTTAACCAACTTTAAAGCAATGGAGCTTATTTGCTGTGTTTTAAAATCTCTTTTGTGGTACATTATTTTGGGAGCCTCAATTCGTAGAAAAGTAATGCATATCTCTAAAACTGAAGAAATTCAGCATGTTTTCTGGTACTGTGATGGTAAGACTGAAAGTCCCATGTATTGCAGTCCTTCCAAAAGATGTAAAATTTCTGGACATTTTGAAGCTGGGGGGTGGGGGAATGTTTTTTCCAGGGTTTTTTTTCTGGGGGGAAACAGATTTTTTTTTCTTTGGAAAAATTTAAAAATGCTACATTAGCATTCCCCACCCCCTTTTACAGCTGGAAAGTCACTCAGTTACTTTAGGAACATAAAATATGACTATGGTCAATTTGACTTAGCATAAAATCACCACAACTAGCATATTAAAATACAATGTATCCAAACAATTATTACAAACAGAATTTACTTTTTTAAATAATGTTTATTTGTAATTGTAATTAACAAATGGAGTAACAATCCCCTGAACTGTTTACTAGTTTATGGGGAACAAAAAAAAAACCCTATACAAAACAATTTTTTAAAAAAATCCGAATTAACAATTCATAATTCCTCTCCACAGTATTAAATAAAAATAAAATAAAAGCCTCATTCTGGTAAAAAGACTTGAAGGTGGGGAAAGGATAGATGGAAGTGGGACTAAGTTTCAATGAATGGGCATGAAATTTAATCAGAATCATTTTTGTTGCTCTGTATTTTTTCCCAGCGCTTTGAGGCCTAGTGAAGAGGACAGAACAGAACCAAACACACTCACCCACATGTAAAAACAAAAGTGAAACCTTTTCCTTGTGACAAAAGCAGCACCTCCTAAAGGAAGAAATGCATCTTGTTCTTGCATTGGATAGTTCAGTTTGTAACCTAGGTCTTGCTTGTCCTCAGTGCACAGAAATCAGAATAATCTGATCCTATGCATATTTTTTAGAAATGACTTGGAAAATATTAAAACACCTTGCCTTAAAATATTTTATTCATCATGTTAAAATAAAACATTTTCAATGTTTCCATTTTTTCCTGAAAAAATACCCCAAAAAGGCTTTCATGAACCCCCCCCCCCAAAAAAAATCTGCTTTTTCCCCTGGCCTTTACATTTCTAGTCCTTCCTCACTCTGGTTGCCCCATGAAAACCCTATTTAGAGGGATCTCCCTCCCTCCCTTCCCTTCCACTCCCGTGGGCTGTAACTTTTTAGGCATTTCTGAGCAGAAACATGGGAAAAGCAGAGAAAGTAAAGATGGCATTCACAACAGGAGCACCCAGGCCAGGTTGGAAGTGCCAGGTAAAATGAGAACACTGTTAGCCCGTCGCAGCAGAGGAGAAAGGCCATCACTTGATCCGCTAAGCTTCCAATTCCATTATTCTGTGATTCCGAGAAAGAATCTGGGATTATGAGGGCAGTCATTGCCATTCGGATCATTCTTGCTGTTCTGCTCAAGGAAATCCATGCATTAGCGAGATGTCTGCTTCAGGAAGAACATCAGGCAGGCCAACAAATTTCGGACGCCAAAACATTTTCATTCTTTGGGCGCTGGTCATAGTGACAAATATACTGTATATACTCAAATATACGTCTAGTTTTTCAGCCCTCATTTTGGGCTTTAAAAAGGGGCCCTCGACTTATACAGTGACCCCCCCCCCCGCTATTTTGCGGTTCCGGTATTGCAGTCCCACTACATCACGGGACCGCAGTACCGGAACCGTGGGGGGGGGAGCGGCCGGGGTACTCCGCGCCACCCCCCACCTCCGAGAAGCCTTCGCGGTGCGTGGGAGGATGACGGTGGGCGATCCAGTTGCTCCGCGCAGCCCTGCCACACACCCCGGAGTAGCCTCCGGGCCGATTGCTCTCCGCCACCCCCAGGCCCCTCTGGGAGGCCTCGGAGCCACATAGCGGGGAGTGATCCGATCACTCTCCGCAGCCCCTCTGCCCCTTCTGGGAGGCCTCCGAGCCGGGCGGGGGGCCGCCGGGAGCGATCCAATCGCTCTACGCGGCCCTCCCACGCACCCCGGAGAAGCCTCGGGGCCGCGCGGGCAGGCAGCGGCAGCGGGAGTTAAGATCCCCCTGCCGCCGTGGTGTGCCGCACAATCGCCCCCCACCCACCCACTTCCGCATATCGCGGATTTTCATGCATCGTGGGTGGGGTGGGTCCCTAACCCCCGCGATCGGCAGGGGGTTACTGTATTCGGGTCAGTGCTTTTAGCCACTGAGGCAAGTGCTTGGGTCAGTGGCTAAATGTCATTTTAAACATCACACACCGCTCCCCTAGTACACAAAGGAGTAGCTGCCAGGCCCTGCTGCATTTCTCACCCTAGTACTCGAGTCAATGAGTTTCCCCAGTTTTTTGGGGTTAAATTAGGGGCCTCGACTTCTACTCGGGTCAACTTATACTCGAGGATATACAGCAGTTGCTTCCCGTTCCCTGATGCTTCCGTCCTGCTAATTAATGCATTTATTTAGTGTTGTTCTTTGCAGCTACTGCTTTTCCCCTTGAGAAACTCAGCTAACGACGCTCAGGTGTCCATATCTTTTCATCAGGCTTGGTTTCCTGCTGGTTTGATACTTGTGCTCACCTCTCTGTCTGTTCCTCCCTCTGGTTAACTGGGCAAGTCATTATGTAGCCTACTCCCCCTTCCCTTCAACTTCCCCTTTCTAGGAAAACTTAATTTTTGTTCTTTTCACTTAATTGCTATGAACATGTACTGTATTGATCTTTTGGTTTTGTAAATAAGTGAGACCTTATGCAGCTTCAGAAGTCTGGGACTGCTACGAGATTGCTTGGCATTAGCATTTCTGCAGCTTGCCTGATCTGTTTCAATGTGTTGCTGCCTTAAAGCACAACAATTGAGCATTAATGAATTAGAGTGCTTTTTTTAATGAGGCATCAGTGGGAAAGCAGAGCATCAGTCATTCAAAAATCCTTTTGATCTTGGCATGGGAGTGCCAGGCACTCATGAACATTTTTGCATTGCAGGATCATGACCCAGATCTGTGTCTAGAAGCAGAACAAACTGTTGCTGTGCATGCACGCAACTCCATTATGGATTCACAGTTCCCTGCCTTGGATTCCCCCAGATGGGGTGAGACCTGGGCAGTTCGTCTCAGCATTCAGAAGACAGTCACATTTGTCTTCGTTTCTTACCAGATCTACTTAACCTGTATGGTCAGGCAATGGTGTGATTCCATTGCTGCCAGGTTGTTGGGTGTTTTAGTCTGGCTGTGTTGGAAAGAAGAGGCCAGATTAGTTCCATCCGTTCGAATGGCTGCCCAGTCTATGGCTGACTATAAGATCTAGAATGACAAGGAAGTCAGACGAGAGACCTTGAAATGTGCTTATCTTCCGCCAGCAGCTGGATAACAAATTAGGCAGGTGTTCAGCTCAATAAGAGCATAAGAACAGCCTTGCTGGAACAGGCCACAGCCCATCCAGTCCAGCATTCTGTCTCACACAGCGGTTCACCATTTGCTTCAGGGTATTCCCAAGCAGACGTCTTTACCTGCTTAAGATTCCCTGCAAATGGTATTGAGAGATATCCTGCCTATCTCTCTAACCTTGAGATTTTCCTTAGGCATCTATTCCCTAATGATAGCTCAGCTATAGGCCTTCAAGGCCCCTTTCAACTCAATGATTTGATGGTTCTGTCCTTAATTAAGTGGGTTGTATTGGAATGTTTGTTTAGATTCTAAAACATTCATTTCCTATCTTGCACCTGTGCATAGAAATTAATTTAGGCAATCTTAATTTTTTTATTTTATTGAAAATATTTTCACCCTGCTTTTCTCCTTAGAAACCACCCAAGGCTGTTGATATCCTTAAAATATAGTATCTAAAGCTAACATTACTGAGTTTCTAAATACTGAAATGATCAAACAACTATCACACTGAAAAGGGTAAACAAAAACAACTGCAATTTCCCTCCACTTCTCTCTTTCTCTTTCTCTCTCTCTCTCTCTCTCTCTCTCTCTCTCCACACGCACACGCAGACGCACACACCTCGCTCTATTTCTTTCATGATCTGTAAGAGCCACAGTGAGGGATTGTGACTAGAGCCGTGGTGGTGAATTGTCAGCACTCTAGAGGTTTTGGACCACAGCTCCCACAGTCCTTTGTCATTGGCAATCTAGGCTTGGCATTCAGGGAGTTGTGGTCCAAAACGGGGGTCCTCAAAGTTTTCAAACAGCGGGCTGGTCCACCACGCCCCAGACACCACTAGGGGCCGGACCACAGTCCAAAAAAACAAAAAAAAGGCCGATATGGAAAAAAGGGGGGAGGGAGGGGCAAGTGTGCGGAGCCCCCCACGATTAGCCCATGATCATTGTGTCTCCAGGGCCCCAGCAATGCCTCCTGCTCCAGATCACCACCCTGAGGTGACACCGCTGGGATCCCTCTGCTACGCCTCCTCCTCCTCCTCCTCCTCCTCCTCCATTGGCAGTGGCTGGAGCGGCTCTCCTTCCTTCCTTCCTTGTGTCGGTAAGGAGGTGACACCCCAGGCAAACTCAGGCCCCTCATCACCTCCTGGGCAGCCACTCAGGATGAGGAGCAGCAGCCGCAGCAAGGCTGGTGCCACTGCATGCAGATCCAGCTGTGTGCCCTGGCCATCACTTCCTCACTGTGCCCTGGAGGGAAAGCTGCCTCCTCTCTTGGTCTGGCCCGGCCCGGCCTGACTTGGTGCACTGCAAATGAGGGAGGGAGGGAGCAAGGGCTGGGAAGGAGGGAGGGGAGGCAGGAAGGCATGCCCAAAGCCACCTGCAGCCCGCTCACTGGCCAAGTCCAGCCAGGCTATGGTGCTCTCTTGGCTTGCCAGCCTGCCCATCACCAACCGGGGACAAATGCAGCCCTGCCAGCCTCCCAGGAACCAGGCCCAGGCCACCATTGGCCTTTTCTTCCCTTCTCTTCTTTCTCCACCACCTCTTCCTCGCTGGTCTCTAACCCGGTGATGGTGGTGGCAGCTTCAGCCTCTGGCCATGGCTGTGCTCCCTCCTCCCCTCCCTCGCTCCACGGAGCAAGGCAGCAGCAGCTCAGAGGGGACTGGGTGGGCGAGAAGTAGCTCTGTTTCCCCCTCGGTCGCCTGCCGTCCATCCCTCCAGCGGTTCACTGCCATGGCTGCTCTGGCTCGGAAGGCTGCCTGGCACTGCCTCCACCTGCCCCTGTCATTCCTCACAACTACAATAACACAGGCGGCAGCCAGAGAAGGAAGGCAGGTGGGCAGGGTAGAGGGGGAGCAGGGGTAGGGCCTCAGGGCCGTGGAGGGAGTGGGGGACCTTGCCGTAGCCCTCCCACTTTGAATGCCCCACTAGCCAGCATGCTGATCATCTGGGCGGTAGTTGGGGGAGTGGGAGAAGCGACATAGCCCACTGCTTTGAACTGCCTCAGCAATAGAAGCGGCTGCGGAAGCTGGCTTGCTCGCAGAGCAGGGGGTAGGTGGTGGTGGGGGTTGCAATTGGTCCAGGGGGCTGGATTCAGGACCTTCGGGGACCGCATCCGGCCCCGGGGCCTTAGGTTGAGGGCACCTGGTCCAAAACATCTGGAGTGTCGAAGGTTCACCACCACTGGACTAGATTATCTGACCAGGACTCAGGAAGGAGGCCCAAGTTCTAATCCCAGTTCAGGCATGGAAACTGACTGTGATGATAGCAGGGATAACCACCTTGAACGTCCCTCCAATCTCAAAAACCTTGAGGATCACCCCAAGCCAGAAACTGAATTGATATCACATTACATGTGGGCTGGAAGATCTGATCAGCACAAGCACAAACCCAGCTGTTTGGTCCATGTGGCAATCTTCCTGCAGCCAGACAGTCCTGTAATTTGCCTTTTCTCACCAGAGACTTCCACCGTAGAGAACACTAGCCACCTTGCTGCTGCTGTTCCTATCTGTTGTCAAATCACCTTCGACCTACAATGGCCTCAAGGTTGAGTGGTCTCCAAAAGGTCTTGTCCTCAATGCCCTGCCCTGTTTGTAAACTCAAGCGTGGGACTTCCTTTTAGGGAGTCATTCCGTCTTCATACTTGGTCTTCCTCTTTCCCTGCTCCCTTCCACTTCTCCCTACATGATAGTCTTTTCCGGATAATTTTGTCTTCTCGTGATATGTCCAAAGTAGGACAGACTCAATTTAGTCCTTCTTCATTTTCTTCTTCTTGCAATAGTTCCTGAACTAATTTGATTAAGCTTGTTTGTCTTTCTGTCAATCCAGGATATTTGCAAAGCTCTTTTCCAGCATCAAATGTATTTTTTTCCCTCACTGGCTAACTGTCCTGGGTTAGGTCTTAGCTCCAGCCTCTGTGCCTCTCTCTCTCTCTCTCTCTCTCTCTCTTTCTCTCTCTCCCCATCCCTAATTTCATTTCATTTCCATACCACCCGGTTTACCACAAGCAAAACAATTAAAGCATAAGTGTGCAAGAAATTCAATTTAAACAAATTAGACATAATCAGCAACTGCATAGACACTCACATGACATAAGACAGATTTAAAAAGAAAAATAAGAAGAAGATGGCGAGAATGAGGTAGTTGAGCTGGACATCCATTCTACAGTATTATGTTGTTGGCAGCTCTGAGAACAACTGCCATGTTTTTAGTGACCGCTTAAAAGTATCCAGGGAGGAATCCTGGTGAATTTCAGGCAGAAGAAGATGGTTTCCCACGGAGGCAGGGACTACCGAGAAGGCATGATTCTTGGGTTTTCTTTCCCTTAGACTTCTCAGGTATCAAGGATCTCAACTGCATAGTTTGAGAGGGACGGGTAATATGGGCTGGGAGAAGCTGTTTTGCCGCATAGCATGGTCCCAAACCATGTGTCAAAGATGTTACCTTGAAGCTGGTGTGGAAGCAAATTGGTAACTAGTAGAAGGTGGCCAGAGGGGTGCACCTCATGCCCTGTGAATTTGAGTCCCAGAGCCTTCCTCACTTACATACCCTTAAGAACATAAGAACATAAGAAGAGCCGTGCTGGATCAGGCCAAAGGCCTATGTAGTCCAGCTTCCTGTATCTCACAGTGGCCCCACCAAACACCTCTGGGAGTGCACGAGACTAGATCTCTGTCTCCTGATACCACTCCCCTGCATCTGGCCCTTGAAGTACCCTGGTTTTAAGACTGGAGATTACACATCTCCATCATTGTTTGTAACCCGTGATGGACTTCTCCTCCAGGAATCTGTCCAATCCTCTTTTGAAGGCATCCAGGCTAGATGCCATCACCACCTCTTGTGGCAGGGAGTTCCACAGACTAACAACACGCTGGGTAACAAAAAAATTCTTTTGTCTGTTCTCACTCTCCCAACCCGCAGTTTGAGTGTATGTCCCCTAGTTTTGGTATTTTGTGAGAGGGAGAAGAGGGTCCCTCTATCCACTTGACTCATGCCCTGCATTATTTTTTACTTCTCAATCATATTCCCCCTCAGGCGCCTTTTTTCCAGACTAAAGAGCCCCAAATGTTTTAACCTTTCCTCATAAGGGAGGTGTCCCAGCCCAGTAATCATTTTAGTTGCTCTCTGCACCTTTTCCAGTTCCGCTATGCCTTTTTTATAATAATTTATTGTCATTGTGTGTATATACACAGTATACACATACAACGAAATCAGACACCCAGAGACCAGATTCAACACACACACACACAAATCACCAGGGTCTGCAGAAAGAGGACATACCGCCCTTGCCCCCTCTTGGTGGTGTTTAAACTCCTACCTCTTGCCTGCTAGTGCTCAGTCCTGTGTACGGCTGACTCACTGGAGGATGATGCTGCCTGGGAGGGCTTTCGTTATATGTTTCCTTTCCTCTCTCTGTCAGCCAAGTCAAGAAAAGGTCCCTCTGTTCACCGAGTGGATCTCCAGCCCTAGTTCCACAGAGAGGTGTGAGCGTGCACCCATGCCTAGGGAGGTTTTTTTGGATGCTGGGAAGCCATGTGGATGTAGTGTTGTCGTTGGGTTGCTCTTTCCTCTGATCTATGCAGGTTGTGCTTGTAAAACACTGTTTTGTGAGAAGCATAAGAGGATTGGTAGCTGCGCCTGGAGGGGCCCAGGGCAGTACTTGAGTTGCTGCTGCTGGTGCTCTTAGATTAATAATAATAATAATAATAATAATAATAATAATAATAATAATAATA
>JAHTLZ010000017.1:2278364-2292938 GCA_023846285.1 Phrynocephalus versicolor
TTCTTGGTGTGGCTCCTGGCTTTTCCTGTCTCTAGGAAGCCTTTCGGGGCAAGTCTTCGGCCGCTGGGGCTTTCCCAAAAATGGGCTTCGGCGTTGCACTCAGTCATGCCACATCCTTCAGCCCTCCCCTTCCTGTTAAGAAATGAGATGCTCGCTTCCCCTCTGTCTCTCTCTCTCGTTCTCTCTTTCTTTCCTTCCTTCCTTTCTTTCCTCCCCTTCCCCCCCCCCATCTTTTTCTGCCACACCTCAAGTCTTTGCACCAGCCCTTTTGTAAAAAGTATACTGTGCCAGATCTGGAAGCAGGCATCACTCGGCTCAGAAGGGCCCCCGCAATGGCTAGATGGAACCCAGCCAGCCATGGAACAGGTAGGGTCAGTCTACAACAACCCTGCGGTCTCGTGCCATGGGCCAGTAAGAGTCGTGTCGTGCTGCGAGGGTGTCAGTAGAGCCTTCTTCCTAGCAAAAAGGGCCAACCCATCTTTCTTAAGCCACCCGAAGCTCCTGCGTCAGACTTCTCGGTCGCCCCTTCTCAAAGCCCAGAAAACTTCATAGTTCATGAGATGTTGCTTTTATTAGTCGTCCGTGTTCACTTCCTTTCTATCGGTCTGTTTTTAAGGCACGTTAAAAGTCAGGGGAAATGTCCATACAGGGGTGGGGGCACTCCGTGGTCCTAGCAGTGAACAAGGGTGAGGTACCCCTGCTTCTGTACCACACACTGTTTGGGTTTGATTATCGTGAGCAGCAACTAATTTTAAGTAGCCACAGAGCAGAGGCACATGCATGCTGTCCACCTTGAACTTGGTGTACCTCTTCCAAAGCTCCTTCCCTTGTTCTAAAAAATGTTTTGTTTTTCTTTCTATTTCTTTTTTATTTGTATTTATAATGGTTCTATAATCTTTCTAGTAAAATGTTTTATTTTAAAAAATATAAAAAGGATAAGGATAGGAGAATTGCAGAAGTGGGGGGAAGGGAATAAGGAGAGGGTTTACACACACACACACACACACACACACACAAAAATTATTTATTTATTTATTTATTTATTTAATTTTGCATTTGTATACCGCTCCCATTTCCCAAAGGAACTCTGGGCGGTTCACACAATAGGCTTAAAAACAGACAACAATAAAACAATATAACAATACATCCCTATTATAATAATCACTTAACCATTGTTATATCTTCTACCCTAGATAAAGTCATTGTTGCTTTCCATGTCCTCTTAACATCTTTTACAGCTTTATATATATTCAGGGTGGTTTTCTAGTCTTCTATTGCATCCATTTATATACTGGTTCCCAATAATTTTTTCCCTTTCTCTCTGCGCTGTTTGGTCTTTTAAAATCTCTCTTAAAATGTCCAGTTCTGCGACCTCCAGAATCTTTTCCCTGGTTTAAATATTTTGAGTGCATTAGTTCCACTTTACACATTGTCTCTTCCATTGAAATTAAGGCTGGAAAATGTGCCTTTTGGGTGCCTGAGACCTTTTTAAAATGATGTTTAGAGCAACTTAATAATTCCCGTGTTTATTGATAGGACTTTTCCAGTCTTCACAATCTGTTCCCTCTGACCACCCTCTCTTGACCTCCTTCGTTTCTGTATATCCTACTAAGTGTGATGTTTTGGGCTTAATGCTAGCCTTGTGGCATGGGCAGGAAAAGTAGAATTTAAAAATGCCATATTTTAGGATGTCATAAAAATCAGTGAGTGGGGCAGAGTTTTCCCCTCTTTGCTGTTTTTCTCTCTCCATTGCTGGTGCTTATTTATTTATTTTATTTATTGATATAGCTTGTATGCCGCCCACTACCCAAAGGTCTCTGGGTGCCTCATAATCAAAGGAAACAATTTAGACAATTAAATTATGGGGAATGATCACACACACACACACACACACACACACACACACACACACACACGACTAGCAGTGCTTGCATGGAGGTCTTCTTGCACCCCATCTGTACAAGAAAGAACTCAATAGAACTTCTTTTTCTTCTCTGTTGGAGTGCTGTGTGACATTGGTCTCTAACAGTGGCAATGCAATGAAAGAGTTCTGGTTTCCTTCCTTCGCTGCTGCAGGGAAGTTGGGTGTGGAGGTCCCCTTCAATTTCCCACTTTAACATGCCATCACAAAAATCACATCACCCCATTTAGGTTCCAAGCATGAGCTAAAATCCCAGTGGCAGCTTTTATGACCAGTTACCAAATTCCAGTTCCCTCTCTGTTGCTGTGATGTGTCATCTACCATTGTGTATTTTAGGGTACAGTGGACCCTCGTATAACAGTTTGTATAACATAAAATCTATACAACATTTAAAAAATATGTCTGTGAAGATTCTCAGTCATCCAGGTGAGTTTATCTGGAAGTTGAGTCATGGCTACTGGACTTCTTTTTGAGAGATAGAAACGTTTCGCTGTTCATTCAAAAAAGAAGTCCAGTAGCCATGACTCAACTCCCAGACTGAACATTTAAAAAACAATCTGGAGAGAGGGGAAATTTGCTTAACACAATCGCCTGTGGGGCAAATCCGTACAACATAAAATGGTCGCAATTAGGGATTACACCATTTTCAATGCATTCCTATGGGAAATGTGTATAAAGGAAAATTTGCTTAGCATAATTTCATTTGGAATGAAATAATTCCTTTATACAAGGTACCACCATAGCTTCTTGGCAGGACTGAAAACAGAGATTGCTTGAAAAAGTACTACCCAAACCCCAGCCAATATGGCCATACTATGTAAAAATTTGGAAATTGTCATTCAAGAAAAGAAGTGTATCCCAATGAATTAAACAAAACAAAAAAGCCAAAATACCTGCATAATATATTTCACTAGGTGAGCAATAGGAGATCTTGGCCCTTGAATGCCTAAGAAATCATGTATAGGCATTATGGCATCTGCAGGATAAAGAACACAGTCCTGAGTGAAGTGCAAAGATTTGACTTCAGACTATTTATGGGTACCCACCTGGACCCATGTTTCATACCAAGTGTGTCTGTCCCTCAAGAAACTTATGTTTGGGGCTAGGAGTGCCAGAATATATTTCTCACTTCAACAGTGCTGGGTTTCAGGGCACAGAACACCCATAGAGTTCAAAAGCCCCCCCCCCCAAAAAAGCCCATAACTTGCAAAGCATACACAGTTGATACAAACACATACAGAGAACAGTTCTCTCTACCCGGTTCTCTTCCATGGTGGATAATCCTTTCCATAGAATACTGTTTGTAATGAGCCTTTATGGTCCCTTAATTACAGACGTTGTGTTTAGGGAAAAGTAAATTACATTGACACTTCATTGTTTAACTCATGCCTCTGGTTCTGGGTGACCGATGGCATATTAGGTAAGTAGGTAGGTATTTTATTTATTTATTTATTTATTTTTATAGCTTATATGCCGCCCACTACCCAAAAGTCTTTAGGCGGCTTACAATTAAAAAAAAACTTATTAAAACAGTTAAAACATTAAAATGTCAATCAATAATTAAAGCAATAATAAAAACATTGCATTAAAACTGCCACCAGGACCCACAAACTCTATTACATCAATTAAAAATTTTCTGGAAAAGGAAGATTTTTACCTGGCGCCGAAATGTTATCAATGTTGGCGCCAGGCGGGTCTCACTTGGGAGGGCATTCCATAGCCTGGAGGCAGCTACCAAAAAGGCCCTGTGTCTACAAACCATCCCTCTCACCTCCTTGAGGAATGGTTCTTTCAGGAGTGCTCCCTGGCTAGATCTTAATCTTAATATTTGATTGATAGGTAGAAATAAATAAATAAAGATAGATAGATAGAAATGTATATCCAAAACCCTGCTGCTAAGACCCATGCACTTTAAAGGGGAAGTGTATTGCATTTGCAGCCAGCAGGCCAACTGGTTACTCCTCCCTTCAGCTCCTGGTGTCGCCAGCCTACATAGTTTCCGTGGTTCTCTCCGTAATGCCCGATGCCGCTGAACCAGTGCAGCTCTTGGACTGGACATTATTATGTGCGTGTGGTATTCAGCTGTCAGTTTCCCAGAAACAACACATCAAGTCCCCTTGAAAGACAGAAAATAAAATAAAAAAACAGACCCTGCTTTATTGTGTTGTGAAATTTCCGCCTTTTGAGACCCGTTCCTCTTCTAGATTAGCACACACACACTCTCTCCTTCCCCTTTTTTAAAAGGGCGTTTTGAGATAATTGCTAGTATTTTAGCTACCCAAAATGAACTTCCTTCTTTGCCGGGTAGTGTCTCTGTGGGCTTAGAATCATAGAATCATAGAGTTGGAAGAGACTTCAAGGGCCACCTAGTCCAACCCCCTGCCATGCAGGAACCCCCACCACAGTATTTCCGACAGATGGCCATCCAGCCTCTGCTTAAAAACCTCCAAAGAAGGAGACTCCACCACCCTCCTTTGTGGCAGCATCTACAAAGGGGAAGTGCCTACATGAGGCGGCCTAGGTCTGTGCAGCTTTCAGAAACCCGAAGGAAGCTCACTCAATGTGGGTAGCAGTTCGCCATGTCCTTAGTGAATCTGGCCTGGTTCTTTTTGGCTGCCTGCTGATCCAGAGGGTTTACCTGTTGTTTAGCAGGTGGGCCAGGAGGTGTTTGGCCTCCGCCAGTCTGGAGTGGAAACATGAGCACCTGGAGGGTGGAATGTGCTTGTCAAAGAGAACATTGTTGGTGTAGCACAGCACAAATGTGCTCTTTTTTTGTAAGTAGATTCTGCCTTGCCTACAACGAACTTCGAAGAGTTTGCACAGAATCGACCCAAGTAATGAGTGGGATTAGTGTTTGGAATGGAAGCCGGGTGCCTCAGGATGAGACGACGCCTTTTAAGCAAACATTCGTTAACGGCTGGAGCAGATTTTTGGATCAAGGAAGTAGGATGAGATGGGGGAGAAAGGACGTACAGTGGTACCTTGTATAAAGGAATTAATTTGATCCAAATGAAATTATGTGAAGCAAATTTTCCTTTATACAGATTTTCATAGGAATGCATTGAAAATGGAGTACTCCCATTTTTATGTTGTACGGATTTGCCCAATAGGCAATTATGTTAAGCAAATTTCCCCTATCTCTGGAATTTTTTATGTTGTACAGATTTTATGTTATACAAACTGTTTGTTACACAAGGGTCCACTGTACATGTATTTCATTCCCATATTGGAATTGCTTTGCACAGAATCAGCCATTTGCATTGGGCTAGATAAAAATCAATGACCTTTTTTTAAAAAAAAAAAATCCATTTGATTTAAATCATGATTTAAATACTGTAAAAGCAAAGTGTTCTGCTTATATACCGCCCCATACCACTTTAAGTAGTCTCTGGGCGGTTTACAATTTTTTTTTAATTACAGTGTGCAAGCTACACATTGCCCCCCCCCCAAGCAAGCTGGGTACTCATTTTACCAACCTTGGAAGGATGGAAGGCTGAGTGAACCTTGAGCCTGCTACCGGGGATTGAACCCCAGGTCGTGAACACAGTTTTACCTGCAGTACAGGCATTTAACCACTGCGTACTTTAAAAAACTAATGCTTTAATTTAATTCATCAAAAAATCCATGTGGTTTAAATCCACCCTGGTTGATATTTTTGTCCAATGACATTGATTGTCCACCCAGATGCTATCTAGGATCTCAAGGAATTTAGCCCCCAACGCCTGTTTCATCTGTGAATCTCCTTGCAAGCGAGGGATACCAAGAACTAAACATTGTCCTTTTCCAAAAAAGCAAAATACATGCCGTGCGTAGACTTTCTAATGGCTTTTCTATTAGATCAGCCATCTAAAGTAACCCATCCTCTCCAAATGAAGAACTCCAGACATTGTAGGAAAGTCTGCTTGGTCCAGCTCTGATGGTTTAAGAGCCTTTTCACACGACCCCTAAGATCCGCTGGCCACTTAAATTCGGACCAGAGATCTTAGGGGTTTGTCGCTGTTCCTGCGTTCCCACCCCCTCCGCACTCCTGGCTGCTGGCTGCGTGAGGGGAGGGAGAAAAAAAGGAAGAAAAGAATGCCGCTCACCTCCGTTCTGCCGTCCCGGCACTGCATTCAGATCTCTTAAAGGGGTGGGGGGGGGCAAAAAAAGAACAAACAGAAGCAAGGAGAGCCCGGCAGTCACTACGTTATATCCGCATCAGGAATTTTCACCTCCGGAGAGCAGGTACCTGAAAAGTGTGCTGGGACGCGCTTAGGTGGGCGTGGTCGCACTTAATTATCTGTAAACTCGAGCTGGTGGGGAAACAGTTTTAAGCTCCGGAGCTGGGAGCCATTTGCGGCGGAGTTTAGGGGTCACTTACAAATACTCTAAGATGAAATGAGATACATTGCAGCTCCCGTGGATGCTGAAATTGACGGATAATAGTAAACGCTAAATACCAGTATATACAGTAGTATAGTAAAGCTAGATCAGGCATGTCTAAACTTTCGCCCTCCTTATGTTTTGGACCACAACTCCCAGAATTCTAAGCTTAGATTGCCAATGACAACGGACTGTGGGAGTTGTTGGTCCAAAACATCTGGAGGGCTGAAGTTTGGACATGCCTGAGCTAGATAGTCAGTTTCTCTGTCCGCCTTTGGGCTTTACACCGTTTGCCAGATTTGAGAGCAGCAAAGGTTGTATCCCTCATCAAATGGTGAGCTGATGGCATTACAGATGGACCTTGTAACCTGCCCATATGGTCACATGGCTACATAGCAGTAAGAGGACACAAGAGTGAAGTCCATATCATTTTGAGTTACTCCATATCCCAGTTGTGAGCAAGATTGGAAGGAACACAGAGATCGTATTGCTGCCCGCAGGGTTCTCACCTTGTGACTCATGAGCATCATGTCAGCAGGCACCAGCCAAGTTTGAAATTTAAAAAATGCCAAGACCCTCTTACAATAATAGAATAGTGAAGTTGGAAGGGGGAGCCCTATAAGGCCATCAAGTCCAACTTCCCGCTCCATGCAGGAATACCAGTTAAAGGATCTCTGCCAGGTAGTTGTCCAGATTAATCTCTAATGCCTCCAGTGTTCTCTTGAGGTCATTGGTTCCATGTTGTGAAGAGGTCTTTACAAAAGCATGTGTCTCTTTCTTGAACCCTTGGCTCTGCAGCTCCTTCAGACCCAGAGAGACCTTCCTAGATTTTTACAGTTCTAGCCATTTCCGCAATTCCTGTCCTTCTTTCTAATGGCCACCATCTGTTTCGTCTGGTGTGGTCTTGTTAATTCCCTATCTCCCTCCCCGCCACCCCCTGCATCTGGCCCAGGAGTCCAGCATCTTGCTGTCTGTGGCTCATAAATTTTGACAAGTCAAGCACCTGGGCTCCTCGGAAGTGCGCATCCGGCCATGCTGTTACCATAAACACACAGGACGCCTGCAAAGTTTGGCCCACGTTCACACGATTGTGTAACAGGATTCCGAGCTAAGCCTTTTCATACTAACATTGGGTGGAAGGGGCCTTTTATTTGTTCCCAGCCTGCAAAGTTTTTTTCCTCCTGCATCAAGCCAAGAAGCCAGCTTGGGAATAGGCCACCCTCTGAAAACTGATGCTTTGAACAGATAAGATTCCGCATGAGGTGTTCAAGTGGGGGATGTTAACATCCGGTTTGTCTAGAGACCAAACGGAAGCATGCGTGTCGTAACCGAGCCCTCTTTTGCTTGAGCTGGTATTGTTGTTTCTCTCTCTCTCTCTCGTCCCCAGCATTTTCAATGTGCTTGAGTAGCATACCATCTTGTTCGGCTGCCCTGCGGAGCCCAGCCAGTATCATTGTCCACCAGACATTAGTTAGATGTGCCGGAAACACATGCGTTTGCAAGAAACAGAAGCAGTTGGTGGCGAAAGTACAGGGAGCTGTCCCTGAAGGGGACCGAGTTGTGGTTTTATTTGGTGCTTTGAAGCTGCCACTGTTGGTGTCATCGGTAACTTTATAGACTCGCATGCAAGGAGTCTCCTTTCTTCTCCCCCCCCACCTCCCCATAATCTAAGAAATAAAAAGAGCAACCAAAGCAATCAGGGTACAGAGGAAGTACCTTGTATAAAGGAATTAATTCGTTCCAAATGAAATTATGTTAAGCAGATTTTCCGTTGTACAACTTTTCCATAGGAATGCATTGAAAACAGAGTAATCTCTAATCGCGACCATTTTTATGTTGTATAGATTCGCCCCATAGGTGATTCTGTTAAGCAAATTTCCCCCCTCTCCGTAAGTTTTTATGTTGTACAGATTTTATGTTATACAAACCCTTTGTGATATGAGGGTCCACTGTATTGTGTGTTGCTGAAGAGAGGTAGCACAAAAGGCAGGCAATGCACCGATATAACACTGATGCCTCTTTGAGCAAGGAACAGGCTCTGAATTTGGGATCAACAATAGTAAAAGCAGATGGGTGTGAAAAGAGGTAGACCAGGACGCACCTTCTCTGAGACCAACAGCATCCGTGATGGGGAACTAAGCTGGAAGTTGCTTCATAGCTTACATCTCACTTTTTCCCCTCTTCATTGTCGTCTTCTCGAGTGTTCTGTTGTTGAGAGAAAGCAGTACAGTATTTTGAAAGGATACACCACCACTCAAAGCAAAAGGGGGGGGGGGTTGAGCCGCGTGGTCATCACAAAACACAAATGCAAAACTAGGCTACAGCCGATAGATACCTTTATAGGCCACTTATAAAAAACAAAAAACATTGCATGTTTTCGAGTGCAACACACTCTTCTTCAAAGCACATCTTTTGCCATTTTTTTGAACTTTTGGGACTTGCTTTGAAGAAGAGTGCGTTGCACTCGAAAGCTTGCAATTTTTTTTTTTTTAAATTAGTGGCCTATAAAGGTATCGCCTATAGACCAGCACTCAACCTACAGTGGACTGAGCTGCCCTGTGCCGTGTGTTGGCCTCAGTTGGTCAAGGTCTCCCAAGTCTGTTCACTGAAATTTTCAGGGACCGAACTCAACACTTTTAGCATACAAAATTGTGGGGAGAGTTTTTGGTGTGTGGTGCTATCAATTTGTGGGTGTCACCCAGATTTCTCCTTTTCATGACCAGGTTTCAGTAGTGGTAGGAATAACTTTTGCACATTTATATGAATCAAATAAATAAATAAATCTCTTTGTTCCTGGAGTGGTCTTAACTATTCATGGGCATGCATGCTTTAACTGCATCCTATTTGATTTATTACAGCACCTGGGGCAAAATCCTGTTGTGGAATGTTGAGCCTGGCATAACCTGGATCAGGCACTGGAAACAGTCAATTTACACTAATTAAAAGTATCCTGTTCTCTCCCCACCCCTGCTGCCATTTTAGGATCCCTTTAGCCCCAGGGAAGCTTTCGGAAGCTTCAAGGATGACAGCAGGGTTAGGGTGGGGGTAAAAATTTAAAAAAAAAAAGCTAGTCATTGATGCTGCTAGGATCAGGACCACTGGCTGTGATAGAGCAATGAAGTCTGCTTTTTAAAGGCGCTCACCTTCATTGGTAGGCTTTCAAAGGCTCCCCAGAGCAAAGGGAGTGCTGAGTGTAAAACTAGAGGATAGGATGTTTTCAGTAAGTGTAAATTAAATGTTTCTGGAACCTGATCCAGGTTACTTGAAGCACCTGTTTCACAGAGACTTGGACCACCATAAAGGGCTGCCTTTGCAAAAAATATTTGGAGTCCACAGTGCTGCCGCCCAGGTATAGCAAGGATAGAAATTCATTGCTTAAGGGCCTACGAGTCTCATAGAATCATAGAGTTAGAAGAGACCTCAAGGGCCAGCTAGTCCAACCCACTGCCATGCAGGAACCACCATCACAGGACTCTCAGTAGATGGCCATCCAGACTCTGCTTAAAAACCTCCAAAGAAGGAGACTCCACCACCCTCCTTTGGGACAGCATATTCCACTGCCGAACAGCTCTAACCGTCAGGAAGTTCTTCCTAATGTTCAAATGGAATCTCTTTTCCTGCATTTTGAAACCGTTGCCCTGAGTCCTGGTCTCTGAAGCCATGGAAAACAAACCTGTTCCCTCTTCCATATGACCATCCTTTCAAATATTTAAACATAGATATCACATCCCCCTCAGCCTTCTTTTGTAAGGCTAAACATTGCCAGCTCCCTAAGCCGTTCCTCATAAGACATTTCCTCCAGACCCTCAACCATCCTGATCGCCCTTCAACCAACCCCCCCACAATCTCCGACAAACTAGGTATACCGTTTACTAACCTCGGAAGGATGGAAGGTTTTCTCAACCTCCAGGTGGCTGTGTGATCCTGGTGGCAGTAAGCAGAGCCTTGACTGCAGTTTAACCTCTGTGTCAAAATGCTCCAATTATAAGGCTAACGTTTTCACTTAGGCCGGCTTTTGGCCACTGATTGATTGATAATGAAGTGGCTGCTGTACTTCCTTTTTATTGTGCTTGTAAAAAAAATCTAAACTGTGAATCCAGTGCTTGCTTTCATATGATTATTTACTTAATTGCATTTTAATACTGTATTTTTTTCGTGGTGGTGGTTTGTTTTTGTTGTAAGCAATTTCTGTTTTTCTTTTAATTGTGTTGCAAGAAGCCTAGACTCTTCAAGGGAAAAAGATGGGATCTAAATTAATTAAATTCATTCACAGGCGCTCTGTCATTGCTTAAGAGATATTTTGTGCACAACTATCCCCCCCCCCCGCACCCGGGGGATGCTAGTCTGGGCAACTGAACTTCAGTTGTTATTTTAAATCAAGGTCAGGGTTCTAGCTCGTGTTGCTAAAGGAAGGAGCTTGGAAAGATGCGAGTGATCCTTGCTGCCCTCTCAAAAGATGACACAAAATGAAAACAGCTGTCGTCATTTCTATTGCTCCCTGCAGAGTTCAGTGGCTTAGTTATCTGAGGTTGGAAGCCCATTGGGAATAAAACCAGCCTTTGCCGCCTTGGGCAACTTACATAGAATCACAGAATCATAGAGATGGAAGAGACCTCAAGGGACATCCAGTCCAAACCCCTGTCATGCAGGAACCCCCCATCACAGGACTCCCGACAGATGGCCATCCAGCCTCTGCTTAAAAACCTCCACAGAAGGAGACTCCACCACCCTCCTTTGTGGCAGCATCTTCCACTGCTGAACATCTCTAACTGTCATGAAATTCTTCCTAATGTTCAAATGGAATCTCTTTTCCTGTCGTTTGAAACCATTGCCCCACGTCCTAATTTCTCTGAAGCCATGGAAAACAAACCTGTTCCCTCTTCAATATGACATCCTTTCAAATATTTAAACATAGCTATCATATCCCCCCTCAGCCTTTTCTTTGAAAGGCTAAACATTCCCAGCTCACTAAGCCGTTCCTCGTAAGACATTTCTGCGAGACCTTCAACCATCCTGGTCGCCCTCCTCTGGACCCACTCGAGGTTGTCAATTTCCTTTTTAAATTGAGGCGCACAGAACTGGATACAGTACTCCAGGTGGGGTCTGACCAGAGCAGAATAGAATGGTACTATCACTTCCCTTGATCTAGACGCTATGCTTCTGTTGATGCAACCAAGAATTACATTGGCTATCCTGGCCACTGGGTGACACCCTCCCCCTTCCCAGAGGAAAGGAATGACAAACCACTTCTGAGCAGTCTCTACATAGAAAACTTTGAAAATAGATTGCCTTTAATCAGAATTGACTGGACAGCACCTGGTTATTAATGAGCTGACTGGATAGCTTAGTGGTTTAGTTGTCAGAGGTAGGGGTTTGATCCCCCCCCTCCCTGGTACGTCCTAAGAGAAGAACCAGCCTGGGTGGCCTTGGGCAAGCTGCGCAGTCCCAGGGTGCTCCCACCCCCACCCCAGAAGAAGGGAATGGCCAACCACTTCTGAGTATGCTCTATTTGGAAAGCCTTGGACAGGTATCACCATACGTCCGAATTGATGTGACAGCACATGATTATGAATACTCTGATTTATAGGAGCCCCGTGGCGCAGTGGTTAAAATGCCTGTACTGCAACTAAAACTGTGCTCATGACCTGGGGTTCAATCTCAGCTAGCCGGCTCATGGTTGACTCAGCCTTCCATCCTTCTGAGGTCGGTAAAATGGGTACCAAGCGTTGCTTGGGGGGGGGGGGCAATGTGTAGCCTGCATACTGTAATTAAAAACTGTAAACCGCCCAGAGACTACTTGACGTGGTATGGGGCAGTGTATAAGCAGAACACTTTTGCTTTCATGGATATGAGCCTGTGTGTGATTTCATGAAAAAGCATTTTTAATCTGAGAATTGCAGATTCTAGAAGGTTTCACTCTAGAGTAGAGTCAGGGAGAATATATAGAGAGGTGTAAATCTGGGTCAGTTCCGTTTTCAATTCTCATCATCATAGACTGTGTCAGGCAGGGCTGATGTTAGATGCCTGGATGTTGGGAAGGAGCAGGCCATATTTCAGGTATGACAAAGCCAGGAAGGGATGCTGGGCTGTGTGCCATGAAGTGCTGAAAAATCATTTGCATGAACGGAAGAGGTCGTAGTCCAGAGATGAGCAATAACAGCTTCTGAATAATTGCCCGTGCAGCTGTGAATTGTTGTGGGCCAACTGGGCTTAAACGGAATCCCTGGTGGAAGCACTTTCCAGAGGGGTTTGATAGCAGGAGTAGTACATTAGCTGTTGTAGGAAGAGAACGATCTGTGTTACGTTTAGACAGGACTTTGACCCATCTGGCCCAATAGCTCCCAACTTTGGTCCTCAGGTGGTCTTGGACCGCAACTCCCAGAAATCCTGGCCAGCACAGCAAGTTGCGAGGGCTTCTGGGAGTTCTAATCCCAAGAACATCTGGGATCCAAGGCTGGAAACTACTTATCTGATCCATGGCTGTTGACCTTAAATGACCGGAGTTCTCCAAGGCTTCAGTCAGGATTCTTTCTTAACGCTACAAGGAGATGCTACCAGATAGAGATTCATTGGTCTTCTCTATACAGTAGGACCCCAGTATCCGCTGGGGATTGGTTCCAGGCCTTGCCGTGGATAATGAAAGCCCACCCAACCCCAAAATGCTGTTTCATGACAGTAGCTTGCTTTATGACTGCTGTTTTGAGATAGTAGCTTGCTTTATGGCCACTGTTTATGACAGTAGCTTGCTTTACAGATGCTATTTGTGACAACAGCTTGCTTTACAGCTTGCTTTGTGGATGCTGAATTATTTAATTTTTTTCCTCTGCCAACCGTGGATAATGAATCAGTGGATATGGGGGTCCTACTGTATGTCAAGCATGATTTTGCTAGTGACTTGGGGGATGTGCCACCACAAGACATTTCTACCAAAGGTTGTATAACTACGTGTCACAGCATAACTGCGTCACTTCGGAACTGAAAGTTGGATGCTTACAGTATGGAAAGTGATTCCATTAAAAAGGACTGGAAGATTGTGAGACCCTGAAAAGGATTGTTGGAGTAGACAATACTAAGCTAGAGTAAATATTTCTAGCCTGCCTTTGCACGCCCTGGTAGGAGACACTGGACCGTCGTGACCTACAGACCATATAGCTGGTGGTAGTAAACCTGTGTCCCTGCCAAATGTGGGACTACAATTGCCCTCATTCCTGAACATTGCCTATTTTGATTGACGACCTTAAGGCTAATGTAAGCAGGTTCCGCCCACCACGAGGGGCCTCGTGGCAAAGTGGTTAAACTGCTGTACTGCAGTCAAAACTGTGCTCACAACCCGGGGTTCAATCCCAGGTAGGCGGCTCAAGGTTCACTCAGCCTTCCATCCTTCCAAGGTTGGTACAGTGGACCCTTGTATAACAAACAGCTTGTATAACATAAAATTTGTACAACATAAAAATTCCGGGGATAGGGGAAATTTGCTTAACATAATTGCCTATGGGGAAAATCCGTACAACATAAAAATGGGATTACTCCATTTTCAATGCATTCCTATGGGAATTTGTATAAAGGAAAATTTGCTTAACATAATTTCATTTGGAACGAATTAATTCCTTTATACAAGGTACCACTGTAAAATGACAACCAGCTCAGCTTGCTAGGATGAGTAATGTGTAGCCTGCATAATGAAATTGTAAACCACCCAGAGAGTACTTTAAGCACTATTTATTTAAGCACTGAATAATAAATAAATAAATAAATAAATAAATAAATAAATAAATAAATAAATAAATAAATAAATAAATAATATACCATAAGCAGAACATCTGGCTTTTTTATTTAAATTTCTTTAGAAAGAACTTCCACTAGTCCTGTACCTTATGAATGAATTAAATGTTTGTAAATGTGTATTTCTCTCATCCCCACTTCACATATTTAGCTGTGAATTTAAAAAATATATATAAGTGCACACCTAAAAATAGGGTGCATGAAGGAGTCTCTGACATTTCCAACAGAGAAACTGATTTGAATTGCATAATGTAGGGAGAAGGTGTAGTTTCTGGCCTGGAAGCCGGCACAGTTATTTCTTTTGAATAATTCCCTGTGGTCATGCAGGCTGGCGGAATTCTAGAATTTGTATTCCAAAAAGTAGCTTTTCCAAGTTGTCTTCTGGTACTGATTAGTTTAATTAGACCTTTGGGTAGTGGGCGGCATATAAATTGGATAGATAGATAGATAGATAGATAGATAGATAGATAGATAGATAGATAGATAGATAGATAGATAGATAGATAGAT
>JAHTLZ010000017.1:2298658-2312311 GCA_023846285.1 Phrynocephalus versicolor
GGAAACAAACCGAAACGGACACGACAAACGACAAACGAAATGTCATTTTTTTATTCGTGCCCATCTCTATTGAAAACAAGCCTGCTGCTTCCTGCATTCCTCCTTTCATACCACTGTCCATGAAAGTAAGGTGTGGGGGTTGTTTTTAATGCAAATATGATTACTTGTTTGAGCTGTCGCTTCCAGCCCTGCTTTTTCCCCCAACAGAAGGGCTGTTTTTCTCAAAATTAGGATTTTCCTTGAACTGGCCAGGAAGTTGCCATATTTTTCTGTGTATGCAATGCTCCCCCCCCCCAAAGAAATTATGACACTAAAAATTAAGGGGGGAGGTTGTATACACTGAAGCAAGCCTTTCCCGAGGGGTAGGGGTGGGGTGGGAGAGAAGCCAAACTGACCTTGCTGTTTCCCTTCCTTTTTTGGCAGCTCTTTCACATCAGTTTGGGTTCTCCTGCACACTCACAAACACATCCCTCTGTTTCCCCTTTTGCCCTCCGCCTTTCCAAAACGCCTCTCTGCCTTTTTTGTTTTGTTTTGTTTTTGCAGAAATCTGAGCCGTCTTTGTCTATTCTGCAGTGGGAGGGGAGCCTGGGTGTGTGTGTTGAGCAGCCCATTAAGAAATGCCTCCTCTCCCCCCCCCGCACATATTTCTGCAAAAAGACAGATCAGATTTCTGCAAAAACAAACAAACAAAAAACAAAGATGAGAGTCATTTTGGAAAGGCCGAGGGCAAAAGGAAAGGGGAAACAGCCATGTGTGCGTGCGTAGAACCCAGCTAGAAGGGAAAACAGAGTAAGGCAGAGACTCTACTCAGCTCATTCACTGATGACAGTTTGGGTTCTCCCCCACACATAGTTTCCCTTCCTTTCCACCAGGATTTGTTCATTTTGTTAATTTGCAGTTTAAACAATAGGGGAGGGGTCCTGTACACTGCGGGGTCTTATAGATGGAAAAATACGGTAATTCTGAGGGTCTTTTTCTTTGCCCTATAAAATGTTGCCTGTGTTGGCCAGTTTGTAGTGTGCCCGTTGTGTTATTGCAACAAGCTCAGGGTGCCATATTGTTATTGTTTTGTTTCGTGGCTTTTATTTGCAAAACGCACATTTTGCTTTTGGATGCCCTGAAGGAGATGCCTGTTGGCATACAGCCATCTCCTTCCCTCCTACTGATATGCTTCAGGAAGAGACTGGGTGTGTGTGTGTTTCAGCCTACTGCGCATGCGCATTTCAAAAATTTCACTTTATTGATGTTGTGCGAGCTTTTAAGTATTCTCAGACACCGAACAATTTATTCACATCAGGTTTTTTTTATTCTTATCAGAATGTTGTTGCACAGTTTAAAATTACGAAGGCATGTAAAATATAGGTAAATTTAAAAATATATAAAATGTTAATTTGGTCTTTGAGGTCTCCTCCAACTCTATGATTCTGTGGATTAGACTAGATCAGGGCTGTTAACTTTGAACAGGCTGAGGTCTATTTTTTCCGGCCTAAAGTGCCTGAGGGCTACTAAGTACACTTACAAATTTTATCCTTTCTGAGCACATGGTCATAAGTTAAAAAAATTGTAAGTAGAGCAGCGGTTTCCCATAGGAATGCATTGAAAACCAATTAATCCGTTCTGGAGGGAACAGAATTCAATGCACCATGGCCCTTGAACTGCCCGGCTCGGCTGAAACAATGGGCTGGCAGACCCAGAACTTTGCTGGGTCAGTGGTGGTCCTTGGGATGGGGGAGGGAGGGGCGGAGAACTTGTTCCCTCACTTTTTTTATTGATAGTCGGTGGACTACTTTTGAACCCTTCGCAGGCTACCATTAGCCTGCAGGCTACCTGTTGTGCAGGCCTGGACTAGATTGACCAGAAGTGGGCTACTAAAATAGCACTGTCTCAGCGCTTGCTAGATCCTTCTTCTATACAAACAATGGAGCATAAATCACATGCACATTAAGTGCTGCCTTGATTCAATTTCTCCACACTCCCAGAAATTTTATCCTGTGTCCAAGTATATTCACCTGCATGTACGTTACTCTTATGGTGAGCTTAGAAAAGCTACTTAATTTTTTTGGTCTGCACCTCTTCAGTGTACTAGAGCCAGTGTGGGCTATAGAATTCCGGGAATTAATAGCCCGAAAGGTAACTTGTCCAACTTTTCTGTTTCATCATCGTTTATGCTAAAGTTGTAGAAGAGATGGCCGTGTTAGTCTCTACAAGCGTTATAGGTGAAAACAAAATAATAAAAAAAAGAAATACCTGGTGGCACCTTGAAGACTAGCTTTATGTGTTTTCATGTTAACTTTCATGGATCATATCTACTTCATCTTTTACATCTGCTGAAGTGGATTTGTCCATGAAAGCTCATATTAAAATACATATAAAAGTTAGTCTTAAAGGTGCGACCCCATTTTTCTCTTTTTTTAATTTTAATTTTATTTTGTTTAATTCTTGCTTTCACATTAATGCTAAAAAAGCACTCTTCATAAAAAGCTATTACAGATGGGCCCATTTTGCCTACATCATCATCAATACAAGCAGTTGTAGGTCTAAGAAATAACTCCCCCAAGCTACAAAAATGGCAGTATTCGGAACGGCACACATATTGCATCAGTCTGGAAGTTGAGTCATGGCAACTGGGCTTCTTTTCGTGAGAGATTGAAACTTTCTGCTACTCATCCAAGCAGTTTTGTCCGTCTGATGAAACTTAGTGGCGACTCCTCCAATTTATAGTTCACCTTGATTTCACATCAACCTGGTCTGAGTAGGCTCTTTAGATGGACAGCAGCCTGAATAGGCTCGTTAGATGTACAATGGCATTGGATGCGCGAAAGTCCCACCTATGCAATCCTTCCCTCAGACTGACAAAGCTGCTTGGATGAGTATCAAAACATTACAATCCCAAAAGAAAAGAAGTCCAGTTGCCATGACTCATCTTCCAGATAACCTCACCTGGATGACTGTGAATCTCACAATATTTAACAGAAGTTTTTGGGTTAAAACTTGTATCTATTGCATAATACCAGTCAGTGTTTTTATAATTTTGATTTACTATGCCTGGTATTTTTTTCAACAACAACAAAGCAACATAATCTCATCAAGGGAATTGTGGAACTCCCTGCCACAGGATGAGGTGATGGCATCTGGTCTGGATGCCTTCAAAAGGGGATTGGACAGATTCCTGGAGGAAAAGTCCATCACAGGTTACAAACCATGATGGAGATGTGTCATCTCCAGGCTTAAAACCAGGGTACTTCAAGGGCCAGAGGCAGGGGAGTGGTATCAGGAGACAGATATCTAGTCTCATGTGCTCCCAGAGGCACTTGGTGGGGCCACTGTGAGGATACAGGAAGCTGGACTAGATGGGCCTTTGGCCTGATCCAGCATGGATCTTCTTATGTTCTTAAGGGACAATTTCCAGCTTGTAGACTTGAATGAGGGAATACCAGGTGCTGTAGGCGCCTGGAGTAGGAACTGGCAAGCCACTCCAGTACTCCTGCCAAGAAAACTCCATGGACATGGAGTCACGTAGAGTTGGTCACGACTGTAACGACACAACATACACACAGAGACTTGAATATAACACCCGGCTTGGTGTTTTCCAATGGAAGGGCAGCCAATTGTTGTTAATATCCTTGAGAAAGGTGCGTGGTGGGCAGGTGGTGGAGGGCAAGGCAGAGCTGGCCGAAAACTCACTGAAATATCTCCTCTTCTCCTCCTCCGCCTCCTCCTGTCTGTCGTTCCTTTGGGGGGCTCTCTCCTCGTGGCTTTGCCTCGGCCGGGCGGGGGCTGCCCTCTCCAGCACCAAACCCACCACGGAGGAAGTCAAGGGCTGGTCCCAGTCGTTCGACAAGTTGATGAAGAACCCAGCCGGCCGGAACGTGTTTCGGGAATTCTTACGGACTGAGTACAGCGAGGAGAACATGCTGTTCTGGTTGGCTTGCGAGGAGCTCAAAAGCGAGTGTAACAAGCACGCCATCGAGGAAAAGGCGCGGATGATCTACGAAGATTACATCTCCATCCTTTCACCCAAGGAGGTAACACTTTTGCTTCACCCGCTCCTGGGTCCGACTGCGTCCCAACTAGGGCAGGGCAACTGAAGTGGGAGGGCGCCATGAGTGCAGTTCATGTTGACCAGAGGTGTGCTTTTTGGGGGGAGGGTGGGATGGTAGGCTCCAACTTTTTATTTATTTATTTATTTATCTATTTATCCATTTTTATACCACTCGTCTTCCCGAAGGAACTCCGGGCGGTGAACAAAAGGGCAAAGCAGACCCAAAAGGACACAATACAAAGTCGAAACAAAAATAAAAAGCAGGTATATAGGAAAAGAGGAAAACAAGAAATATAAATATATATAATCAACAAGGGAATCAAAAAGTCAACGGCAAGACGGCAAGAAAAGAAAAAAACCAATCCAGGTTGCCAAATGCCTCCCTAAAATTTTCTTGAATTCACCAAGAATTCCTCAGGTAGAATTCTGGGTGTCCCTCCCCACGAACACAAATGACCCCCCTCTGCATTTCACTTACCAGGGAAGACTTGGGATTACGTCCTGTAAAAAAAATAAACCACCCGGGTGGTCTCTGGGAGAGGGGTCGTTCTGGACAGTGGGGGGGGTGGGGGGTGTAGAGCGTAATAGGCAGCAAGACGGCACCTCCCACAAAGACTGAAGTCTCCCCGGAAGCAGTGGGGCAATTTCTTGCTTTTGAGCCCCAAAAGTAGGCCCAAGTCTGGCTGGAAGACAGACCTTGCTCTGGGTGAGTGAAACGTAGGCGTGTTCCTGTGGTCTGGAGCGCTCAGAATACTGTCTGGGAAGTTCCTGGAGAAGCCCCGGGAACTGACGCCAGGTGAGCCCACAATGAGTCACTCATGAGGTCGATCCCTGGCGCCTCGTGTAGATTGCCCCTGAAGAGATAGAAGAGCAAGTAGGAGGGAGAACGCTTGGCAGTTGCAAGCACAGAGCGTTCAGAGCTGAGGGTGAAAATAGATGACACAGTAAACACGTCTTTACTGGCATAGCTTCCTTGAGGGGCTGGAGGAAAAGTCCATCACAGGCTACAAACCATGATGGAGATGTGTCATCTCCAGGCTTAAAACCAGGGTACTTCAAGGGCAAGATGCAGGGGAGGGGTATCAGGAGACAGATATCTAGTTTTGTGCGCTCCCGGACACATTTGGTGGAGCCACTGTGAGATTCAGGAAGCTGGACTAGATGGGCCGTTGGCCTGATCCAGCAGGGCTCTTCTTATGTTCTTATGAGGGACAAAACCGCCCGGAGTTCCTTCGGGAAGACGGGCGGTATATAAGTCAAATAAATAAATAAATAAATAAAAGAGACTTGTTGAACCTACAGTGAGGTTTCCTCAGCGCCGCAGCCTGCAGATTAGCTCGCTTTTGTCTCATGGTTACACGAGGACCCCTGTATCTTCAGGGGATTGTTTCTATGCTTGCCCCCATGGGTATCAAAAAATGTGGACTCAAGCCAACCCTATTTTAATAGCAATTCTATTTCCTATACATCGCATGGTCTCTGGCTCCCTCTAGGGGCCACTTCTGTAGCTTCATCTTTAGAAATACACGTCACTGTGATTTTTCTTTTAATACTTTTAATATTTTCAGCCTGTCGATCCGTGATCAGCGGATCCCGATCCTGTGGATTGGTGATCCTACTATAGTTAACAGGAGGCAATGACACTTCATTGGGAAGTGTCATTGCAGAAGTAGGGTGGGTGCCTTTGGGAAAAAAATATCTATGGCACGAAAACATTTTATCACCTGATTGTGAAGCTAGCACCTACTGTAGTTTAGCTGTTCTTTCGGAGACCTCACATGTCCTGGGTTCAGCTACTTACAGTCTCAGCTGGGTTCCAGTAGGCTGGGCCTTGGCTACGCCAGCCTTCTTTACCCTGCCACTGGGTTAGACTACAACTCTCATCATCCTTAGCCAACTTATGGGTTATAATCCTGTTCTTCTGCCGGGTTCCATATTTGAAAGATGCTGGTCTTGATCTTATCAGTGCACAATACTGGGACAGCAAGGGATCCGGCTTCCGGCTTCTGCGAAAGACCCAGCTGGTTTCCAGTGCCTCTTATAAGCTCTTATCTTGTCTCCACCCTGTTGGAAGTTCTCATCCTACCCTTCAGTCCCTTTCCCTGGGCACTCTTTCCTCCCCCCCCCTCCAAACTGACGTGTGTGTGTGTGTGTTTGTGTCTCCTCCACCCACCCCTTCCCCCCATTCATGCAGGTCAGCCTGGACTCGCGCGTGCGGGAGGGTATCAACCGTAAGATGCAGGAGCCCTCCTCCCACACCTTTGACGACGCACAGCTCCAGATCTACACCCTCATGCACAGAGACTCCTACCCCCGTTTCCTGAACTCGTCCATATACAAAGCCTTGCTCCAGACCGTCTCTCGGTCGTCCTCAGAGTCCTAAACCCTGTCCTTTAACAAAAAAAAACAACAACACAACCACAGGGAACCGGGTGCGGGGGAGAGACGGATAGGGAAAGTACGGAGTGTTGCTCTCCTGACCGACAGCCGATGCCCGGTTTATTTAAAACAGAGAACGGAGCTCCTGATCGTCTCGCAGGACTGAAAGGCGCCCCCCCACAACCGAACGGCATACCTGCTGGGCTCGATCCCATAACCCACCGCACTTCTGCCGACAGCACGGTCGTCCGGTTACTGGAAAATTTGCCCGGCGTGACCCCGTTTCCTTCCGCCCAGACAAGGGGGCAGTGACACCTGCTGCCACGCGAACCTCAAAAAAAAAAAAAAAAACTCAGGCCTCAGCTTTTACTACTGAATCCGTGTTGGCAGGGGGACGCCAGACTGAGCATACAGGAGAACTGAAGGATGAGAGAGAGGAGACTGCTGTTGAAGGGGGGGTTCGGGAGGAACGTGGTCACGTGGCAAAAGGGGGGGGGAGGCCAAAGTTCACAATTTCTGAATATTTTTCTTTCTTGAATCTCGTCTCTTTCCCCCCCTCCCCTTCCCTTCTTTAAAAAGAATTGTTTCCATGCTGGTTCCGTGGTGGTAATTTTAAACGAGGCTTCTTTGCTTGCTAACATTCAGAGAGCACCTGGAAAAGTTACTGTCGAGGCTACCGCTGCCACAATCATTGGGGTTGGTCTTGCCAGGGGGTTCTGGGAATTGTAGTCCAAATTACTAATTTTTTTCCAGGAGCACAGTTGGGAAGAGAAGAATCCAGGCTGTGCAGAAGTAGGTGATTGCCTAAAGCAGAAATTTGCAATCCTAGAGAGGCTTATTTTTTTATTCTCCGGATGAGGTTATATCGATGTCAGCTGTAGGTAGACCTCAGGTGTTGTTTTCTCATCTCAGCAATGAGGGCAAAACTGAGTAAGGCTTTGCCTCGGAGCTCTTAGAGCAGTGGTTCCCAACTTTGGATGTTCTTAGACTCAAACTCCCAGAGGCCTTCCCTACTAGGTGCTGTCTAGGATTTCATAGAATCAGAGAGTTGGAAGAGACCTCAAGGGCCATCCAGTCCAACCCCCTGCCATGCAGGAAACCCATCACAATATTTCCGACAGATGGCCATCCAGCCTCTGCTTAAAAACTTCCAAAGAAGGAGACTCCACCACCCTTTGTGGCAGCATATTACACTGCCGAACAGCTCTGACCATCATGAAATTCTTCCTAATGTTTAAATGGAATCTCTTTTCCTGCAGTTTGAAACCATTGCCCCAAGTCCTCATTTCTGAAGTCATGGAAAATAAACCAGTCCCTTCTTCATTGTGACATCCTTTCAAATGTTTAAACATAGCTATCATATCCCCTCTCAGCCTTCTTTTTGTAAAGCTAAATATTCCTAGCTCCCTAAGCACTCCTCGTAAGACATTTCTTCCAGTCCCTCAATCATCTTGGTTGCCTGTCTCTGGACCCATTCAAGATTGTCAACATCCTTGTTAAATTGAGGTGCACAGAACTGGACACTTTGCTCCAGATGAGGTCTGATGGGAGTTGTAGTCCAAGAACATCTGGGGAGCCACTGTTGGGAATCACTGCACTCGAAGAACCCAGGAAACTTCTGCCATGTGTGTCTGTGAAGATTCTCAGTCATCCAGGTGAGTTTATCTGGAAGTTGAGTCATGGCTACTGGACTTCTTTTTTGAGAGATAGAAACGTTTCGCTGTTCATCCAAACAGCTTCTCTCAAAAAAGAAGTCCAGTAGCCATGACTCGGCTTCCAGATTCTGCCGTGTGTGCGTGTGAGAGAGAAAGAGAATTTCAGCACAAGAAGCTCCACCTGGCAAGATTCTGGCCTCTGCCTACTAAAGGCACAGGAGGTCTGACGGTTTCCCATGTGGCCATCCTAACTGGCTTTCCAGAAGCTTTATGGGGTGGCCACGTGATACAATAGCCAGGTTCCCTGTTCTTTTATCTGTGAGCAGAGGAAATCTACAGCTGCTGAAATATCCTCTTGGTTAATAAAACTGGACCCGTTGCCCAGGGCTCCGCATGATAGGACTACCATATCTAGTATGTTTGAAACAGGTTGTGAGATTCTGGGTTCCGTAATGGATTTTGCCAAGAGGGAGACAACCTCCTCCAGCCAATGAGAAACCCGGGTCTGCCACGCTTCTTGGGAAGTTGCACCAGATGAAAGAGCAGTCCAGTCTTTTGGGGAACTAAGTGGAACAATCAGCTGACCACCGTGAGAAGCAGGGGGTGTTGTATCAATCGCATGTCACACTCACACCAGTTCCCTGTGGACCCCCCCCCCGGTCACAAAATCGTATATTTCGGTTTCGTGCCCATTTCTAAACCTGACGGAAAACTTCAGATGGATTGTGACTGTTGGGTGCACCTGCTTGAAGTAAAATTTTTAACAAACATCCTTCTACAGACTAGGCCAGTTATGGCGATTGGCGAGCCTTTTAGCGAATGAGTGCCCAAACTGCGACAAAACCCACAAAGTTTTTGCAAAGTGCTCAATACAGCAATTTAATCTGGACACAGGTGGCTATGAAGGGGCGATGTTGGGTGCCCACCGAAAGGGCTCCAAGGGCCACCTTTGGCACCCGTGCCATCAGTTCGCCAACACTGGACTAGGCTTTCAGCTCCTGTCACTGTATGAATCCCCCAGATATGAACCTGATCTGGTGGCTTTTGTGGGGGTCTTCCTCAACTTGGAAACATTCATAGGGGGTCCTTCTGGGTGCTGAAATTGAAGCAGATGTAAAAAGAGGGAGAATATTTTGTGTTTGCATTTCGTTTTTCTGGAAGAAAAGGGAGGTCCCATACTTTTTTCCGTGCATACACGGACATTGCAAGTGGTTTTCCCTGAAACGGCTGCTTCCAAAAGCATTGTAGTCCACTTTTTCCAGCTCCATCCCAAGACCACACCCAGATGGGCTCTGGGTTTTGTGGCCCGTAAGACATAGGATATAAAGAGAGTTACAATTGTTTTCCCTTTCTGCCAGGTTACAACTGGCTTACAAAATGGTATTGGAATCAGGTAAGGTTTCTTTTTCCAGTTTTTCCCACAACTTAAGAGAACATCCACCCTCATGCCCTACCTCAAAACCAATACTTTTTAAAACTTGGGAACTCTCTAATAATAAGGGACAGAAGAGGGACAGAAAAATTGCTGCAATTGCCTACCAGAGCCTGCTTATTCCTATTAAGAAACTGATAGCCAGTGTGACATAATGTTGGAACTAGATCTTGAAAGACCTGGGTTCGAATCCCTGCTTGACTAGAGAAATGCACTGAAAGGTTGTAATGCTAAATCACCGCTTAAATGTCACAAGGACACAAAAATCATTAGAATCATTTTAAGTTGGGAATGATTTGATGGCACACACAACCCAGCAAGGAATGTGAGAACAGGTTGTGAATACTTCCAGGCTTCTTACAAAACAAGCCTCCAGGTTCAGCCTTGAACTCTAAAATAAGGTGCTGAGCAGATCCTCTAAGCACACACACAAACTAAAAATAAGGATTGTATTCTCTCAAGTCCTTGTCCTGATGCAGTCAGTGCGGCACAGGTGTGTGCGTGTGCGTGTGTGTGTGTGCGCGCACACACATGTACAAAAGGGAGGCATTGGCATGCTTCAGAGAACTGCCTAGCTTCCAAAATACATTAAGGTCTGTAGACATGGGATCAGTACAAGCTTCACTTACCCGACGTTAGAAATACTTTTTACCATGTATTACCAGAACTGGCCAGTAGAGGGGGAAAGAGACCATGGTACAGTGCCCCCCCCGCCCATTCGTGGTTCATATACTGTGGTCCCACTATAGCACGGGGCCGTAGTACAGTGGACCCTTGTATAACAGACAGCTTGTATAACATAAAATTTGTACAACATAAACAATTCTGGAGATAGGGGAAATTTGCTTAACATAATTGCCTATGGGGAAAATCCGTACAAAATAAAAATGGGATTACTCCATTTTCAATGCATTCCTATGGGAATTTGTATAAAGGAAAATTTGCTTAACATAATTTCATTTGGAACGAATTAATTCCTTTATACAAGGTACCACTGTATATGAAAAAAGGCCCCCTGGGGTAAGGGGGGAAAGGCCTGTTTCAGGCCTCCCATACTTACTCCAGGACTGGCACAGCCCGAAGGGTCTTCCAAAGCCTTCTGGAGGCCCCAAAAGGGCTTCCCTGCAAACTGGAAGTGACTTCCGGATCACCGAAAATCATTTCTGAGGCCTCCAAGGGCTTTTCTGGGGCTATCAGAAACATCTGAAATGATTTTCGTCGATCCGGAAGTGACTTCCAGTTTGCAGGGAGGCCCTTTTGGGGCCTCCATAAGACCTGAGAAGTGCCAGGCTCAGGGTAAGTATAAGAGCCCCCAGCTAGCACCCCCCCCCGGCCCGCCTCGACCTGCATCTACATATCACTGATTTTCAATTATTGTGGGTCAGGTCCTAGAATCATAGCAAAGTCTCAGACGTCCTCTAGTGGCCAATTTTGGTAATATATAACATATCTGGAAGTTGAGTCATGGCAACTGGATTTCTTTTATTGAGATTGAAACGTTTCACTGGGAAAGTTAGTGGCGAGTCCTTCAGTTTCTAGCTCACCTTGATTTCACATCACCCTGGTCTGAATAGGTTCATAAATTGGACAATGGCCTGAATAGGCTCCTTAGGTGGACAATGGCTAGGGTGTGTGAAAGTCCCGCCTATGCAACCTTTCCCAACACCTGTAAGTATGCGTCATTAGCTTTGGCCTTGTGGGTGGAGTTGTGAAGTGCTTCTGATTTGCCCGGGGATTGATGAAATGGCAGCTTGATAAGCAGCAGACAGATTGTGTTTGAGTCCCCCACCCCAGTTGAGGGGTTTTTCAATACACACAGGGCTTCCTTGACCCCTCTCTCAAACCACCTCTCTGTCTAATGTGTGTGCATATGTATTCAGGCCATTGTCCTCCTAACGAACTTATAAATTGGAGGACTTTTCTCAGACTGATGAAACTGCTAGGATGAATAGCGAAACATTTCAATCTCTCCAGAAAAGAAGTCCAGTTGCCATGACTCAACTCAACAGATAAACTCATCTGGATGACTGAGAATATACGGACAACCAAAAGACATATTTTTGGATTTGTTTGTTTGTTTTACCATGCCACTTATGGTATCTGCTGTTCTCAGTTTCCAGCATAAGGCCACATGTCTGGGTGCTTCCATGATGCTGCATGGATTATGTCCTCTTTTTTTCCTAGTTAAAGATGTTGGTGGTGTGTGTCATGCATCCAGTGTGGCAAAAGCTAAGAAGTACAACTAAGGCCAGTAGGTAAGAACAGACAACAATAACCTTGGTCGCGAATGCACTTGAGCTTAAGGTGAGAAGCATACTCTAGAAGAATCTGCCTGGGCAGGTGATAGCTGGATGTTAGACCCGTGATTCGCAACCTTGGGTCCCCAGACGTTTTTGTACAGTAGGACCCCGGTATTTGCTGGGGATTGGTTCCAGGCCTTCCTGTGGATAATGAAAACCGTGAATAAGAGAGAACGCCTGCTCACCCACCCCCAAACTGCTATTTCCTGATAGTAGCTTGCTTTACAACTGCTGTCTTGAGACAGTAGCTTGCTTTATGGCCACTGTTTGTGACAGTAGCATGCTTTACAGATGCTATTTGTGACAACAGCTTGCTTTACAGCTTGCTTTGTGGATGCTGAATTATTTATTTATTTTTCCTCTGCCAACCGTGTATAACTAACTCGGTGGATAATGAATCAGTGGATATGGGGGTCCTACTGTATGTCAAGCATGATTTTTCTAGTGACTTGGGGGATGTGCCACCACAAGACATTTCTATCAAAGGACTGAAACCGAATCGTGCGTTCCCGGAAATACATTTATAATATATGCACAAGGATTACATCAAAATCTGCTCAGGCAAATCTGCAAAGGTGGTTGTGTGTGAAAAACGGTGTGCAGCTCTTCTCAGCCTGTTGTAGAAGGGGTACTGTAGGGCCGTGAAATTATAAGAAATGGGAACAGAGAGATGGACCCCTTCTCAAACATGCCTCCCCCACCAAAAACAATGTGACAGAATTTTGCAAAACTGAGCATGATATAGTGGAGAAAGAACAACAGAACAATCCCATTCAAGATACTAGAACTCCCAGTGTTGCTCCTTGTGCCCTCCCTAACTTTTATGATAAATTGGTTAAGGGTTTTCTGTGGACCATATGTGGAAGCCAAGGCATATGGAGTAAGGCTGCATTATCTGTGCCAAGCCCCTTCCTGATGGATGCTGAAAAAGGTGGAAGTATCGAACACAATGCATTGAATGGTCTCTGGCTCCCTTTAGTGGCCGGTTCTGGTAACAACACCCAAGAAATACAAAGAGGCATTTGTGTGTTTTTTTTCATTTGGCAAGTTCAGCCAAGGGGTAAGTGAATCAACACTTATGCGGATTGGGGGAGGGGTCTATGAAGACCATTGCTGATGTGCTATATTGGTTATAGATAATAATAATAATAATAATAGCTGCCTAGATGCCCTAAGCACCTCCGATCTCGCCTGATTTCACAAGCTAAGCAGGGTCGGCCAAGGTTAGTACTTGGATGGGAGACCACCAGGGAATACCAGGTGCTGTAGGCGCCTGGAGTAGGAACTGGCAAGCCACTCCAGTATTCCTTGCCAAGAAAACTCCATGGACATGGAGCCACTCCAGTATTCCTTGCCAAGAAAACTCCATGGACATGAAGCCACTCCAGTATTCCTTGCCAAGAAAACTCCATGGACTGTAGAATCCTTGTGCGCTGCAGGAGCCACCTGACCTTCAGAGATCGGCCCACCCCTTCAGCTGGCATTGAGGCAAAGGAAGGAATTAATTAAACCTATCCACATAGCACATAGACCGTGGGACTCACTGACACAAGATGTAGTGAAGGCTGCCAACTGTGGCAGGTCTGAAAGGGGATTAGATAAAACCCAAGGAAGAGAAAGCCATCAAGGGCTGCTAGCCAGGTTGACTTGTGGGTCAGTTTTAATACCAGCCACATGCCTCGGTTTGGTAAAGAGCAAGGTGGGTGCAGTTAACAACTCCTGCTGCTGATAACCTTCCTATATAGTATAGACAACTGTTTGACTGATGAAGCTGTTTGGATGAGCAGCGAAACATTTCAATCTCTCAAGAAAAAGAAGTCCAGTAGCCATGAATCAACTTCCAGA
>JAHTLZ010000017.1:2312321-2324906 GCA_023846285.1 Phrynocephalus versicolor
CTTCTGCACCTTTTCCAGTTCCACTATGTCTTTCTTGAGATGCGGTGACCAGAATTGTACACAATACTCCAGGTGCGGCCTTACTATTGTTTTGTATAATGGCATTATTATGTTGGCTGTTTCATTTTCAATCCCCTTTTTGATAATCCCTAGCATGGAATTGGCCTTCTTCACAGCTGCCACACATTGGGGAGACACCTTCATGGAGCTGTCCACCAACACAGCAGGCAAGGAGCTCAGGGAACTAGGAGTTCTCTCTGTGCTCTGGGATTTGTTATGCCCAGAACACAGAGAGAACTCCTAGTTCCCTGAGCTCCTTGCCTTGTGAAGATGCCAGCCACAGAGTCTGGCGAAACATCAGGAAGACAAACATCCAGAACACGGCCAAACAGCCCGAAAAACTCACAACGCCTATAATAATAATATTCTCAATTAGACATAATCCCACAAAGATGATTTCACCTGCACCAGTGCCAAGAAACAAACAAAACGAAACGAATCATGTTGCAAATCAAACCACCCAGTTCAGTCTTCAGCCTTGCAAACGCAGCCAATGGTCCAGACTCGCGATCTGCCTGCAGCCCAGCCTGATCTCCTTCTGCAGGAAGTTTGGGGGGGGGTGTTAATACGCGGCTGAAGCACAGGAAGAGCTGGCAGCCTCGTTTGTGTAGGCATTTTATTATTTTTTTGTTCATTGGCAACTGTACATACAACAAAACAACAACAGGCAGAGACTGCTGGACGCAACCGGGGAGGGAGGGGGGGCAGGAGGCGCAACCCAAATGGCATCACCATGTATTTGGAGGGGGGGGGAAGAGCTGTGTGCTTTCCGCCTTCCACAAAGGTGTGCTCATTCTCTTGCAAGGACAAGGCCTCTGCCCTGTTTCTTTCCCAGGCTAACCTTTCACGGCGTTAACTGACTGGAAGTCAACTCCCAGATTTTGGCACTAGCCAGCCAAAATACACCACAGCTTCTCTCCCTCCCTTCCACCCACTACAAGCACTACCCTGGATGCCTTCCCTTCCTACGGGTCCGTTACTCCCTCCGGGACGTCTCTTTTGCCAGCCACTCCCCAGACATTCCAGCAACCAGGTGGGTGAGTCTGCTTGGCCAAGTCATTCCAAATCCTTTGCATTCCTTTGCTTCACGTGCCCAAAACGCCTACGAGCCCAAACGGGGGACAGAGTTTGAGCTTTCAAATAAGGAATGCTTCCCCCAACAACTTGTGAAGGCAAGGATTCTCTGATTCTTCCCCCCCCCACCATCAGTTAGAATTTTTGCCAAGGACAGCGAATCGCAGCTGGGGAAGTTTCAAGTGCCCACCTTCCGACATTCAATGGGTTAAGAAAGAAAGCAGAAATATAATGGCTGCGTTCCCCCCCCCCCCGGTGCCATGTGGTGGGGCAGGGGATCCACTAATAGAGGAGGCCCTAGTTCCACTGCGGTGGACGTTGTTGTTGTGTTTCATTCTGCCCAAACACCTGACAAAAGTGGGTCCCTCCACCTGGGGCAATGGCTTGACTTTCACACACACACACACACACACTCAAAGAACCTCTATTGAGGACCATTCCAAGGACCCCTCGATCTTACCTCCTCCTTAGGCCAAAGGGATATGCATTTCTGTTTGCAGCGGAGGCATAAGTTTCAGCGACAACGGCACAAGCAGCAGCTTGAGCGACTGCGGCTGAAATGGTACCCAACATGTCACAAGAGGCAGCCTGTCTCGGCTCGGCTAAAGAGTTCAACAGATGTTCATTGGAGCTTCTAAAAGAGCCAACTGGAACCAAGGAAGGTCGCAAGAAGCAGTTGAGAATTTGAGATTCAAGAATAGACACTTGGCTGGTAGTTTTAAAAAAATGTAAAAATTAAAAATTAAAAAAAAAAAACCAAGCAAACAAAATGTTTAATACTGTTCCAGATCCTCACAATACTGATTGGGATGAGAGAATAGATTCCAGTTGGCACCTTCCGGTTGGCATGCCTTTCCACAGATGTGCAGATAGATGCCTTCTTTGCCCGGATGATGTACAGAATCCCGGGGCCGGAGGAACACGACAAAATGTGCTGACAGCGTTGGGGAGATGCGTGGCAGAGACTCAGCCCACGACTGATGGGGGTTGTTCCTGGTGGAGATCTCTCAGCAGAACTGCAAGAGAGGAGAGTTTTATTTAAAAAGCTAGGGAAGAAGCCCAACCTTTCCCACTTCCCAAGCATTGTCCATCCTGGAGGGCAAAGGAATTGCGGATCCATAAGAGGAAAGGTTAGCTGGTCTTACTTTCTTTGCAGAACAGTCAGTTGGTGGTTCAACTATTGTGGCTTTAAGTCAGGCATGTCCAAACTTTGGCCTTCCTGATGTTTTGGACCACAACTCCCAGAATTCCAAGCCTGTATTTCCATTGGCAAAGGACTATGGGAGTTGTGGTCCAAAACATCTGGAGGGCCGAAGTTTGGACATGCCTGCTCTAAGATGTTGGCAACCAGGATGCCTTTGTTTTAAAAATCACGCCGATTTAAATTTTAAAAATGGGAATTTCTTTGACACTTAAAATTAAATAATTGGTTTTTTAAAAGTTAAAATTTAAATCAAGATTTGAATCAATTTGATTTTACTACTACTGCTGCTGCTGCTGCTGCTGCTGCTGCTGCTACTACTACTACTACTACTACTACTACTACATCATCATCATCATCATCATCATCATCATCATCTTAAGAACTGCACAGCTGGGAAGGACCCTACAGATCACTGAGTAATCAGACTGGGGAATGAAGCTCCCGACCTCTGACTCTGTAGCCAGATGCCTAAGCCACTAAGCTACCTGGGAGTTCTTGATTTTTGTCCACTCTGTTGGCCCTGCAAGGAAGGAAATTGTAGAGGAGGAGAGAATGAGGTGAGAGATTGGGCTGAGAGTTCACATTCCAAGAAGGCCACCAGAATTCCAATCTAATCATGTCATGTCCTGGGCTAGAGCAGTCACACAAGCTAAGAGACCAAAACCTCAGCAAATAAGTTGATCCTGTCTACATTACAGACTGAAATGGATCCAAGCAAACAGCACCTGTGGGTGTAGCAACAAAGGTAAATAACGCAGTCTTCAGTGGCCCAATGAACTGCCAATCCAAACACAGGGGTCGCAGCTGCCGACCACATTGTTTGCCAGTTGGCGGTCGATTTTGTATTCTGGCAGCCAACTATCCCCCTTCTTTTTTTTAAAAAATTGCAAATCATGCTGGTAATAACTGGCAGCTCCCCCACCCCGAGGGTCCAGAGTTTTCAACTGGCAACTCACCAATGTGGTAGAAGAATGTCAACCGGCAATTGAAATCAAAATCTGTGGCACGGGTTGGGCAAATGGGATTTTAGAAAACCCAACCGAGATTCTTTAAGAGAAGTCAGAACAGACTATCCTGTAGGTTCAAAATGGGAAATTTTGGCCAACATGCAAAGCTCGGCCTTTCGGCCTACAAAGGATGACCAGAAAGGTTTAGGCAAGTATTTCTTGATAGTGAAAGGGGGTCTCAACAGCAATTTGCAACATACTTTGTTTAGAAAGAAGAGTAACCCCCCTCCCAAGTGGTCAACGCAACCACCCCATCATAAGCCTTGGGAACCCCTGGCTTAGTTATTTTCCAAACAGGTCAATCCCCTGTCTTTCTGCAAACTGCTTGAGGGTATTTCAGACTTGAAGCAGGGCCTGGGACGTCACTTTCAGAGGCCCAGTATGAAATAAGAGCTACCTTTTACATCTAGAGCAGGGCTGCTCAACTTTGAACAGGCCAAGATCTACTTTTTCCGACCCAAAAGTGCCTGAGGGCTACTACACTAAAACCTCTACTTACTAATTTTATCTGTTCTGAGCACATGCACATAAGTAAAAACTTTTGTAAATAGAGCAGCGGTTTCCCATAGGAATGCATTGAAAACCAATTAATCCATTCCAGAGGGAACAGATTTCAATGCAAAATGGCCCTTGAACTGCCCCACTCGGTTGAGACAGTGGGTTGGCAGACCCAGAACTTTGCTGGGGCAGTGGTGGTCCTTAGGATGGGGGAAGGAGGGGTGGAGAACTTATCCCCTCCCTTTTTTAAATTGATGGCCGGTGGGCTACTTTTGAACCCTTCGCGGACTACCGGTAGCCCCCGGTCTACCTGTTGGGCAGGCCTGATCTAGAGTCTTACAAATAGTTCTGCAGTTCTTTTTTTTTCCATGCTGATTTTTAAAAATAACAGTGATAGAAAGCAGTCCTGCTGCCATTTGTCTGCTGTCCTCTGTGGCCTCTTCATTCTTTGTGAACAGGGAAGGAAGCCAATGTGGGTGGACCAACGGTCAGCAGGAAAAGGACCCTGCACGTTGCCACCCACTCACCCACCCACTTCTCCAATCAACCCCAGAGCCAGCTTGGGGAGGAGAAGAATGACAGGACTACGGACTGTGCAGAGTTTAGCCCCTTTGACCAAAAAAGTTTGGTAACGCTTACCTTCCAACGGTTCCCACACTCGTTGCACACCACAAAAGTGGTCATGGGCTCATCTGAACTGCGGGTCTGCACCTGTGTGGGAGAAACTAGCATCTCAGGAGGAACGCGGTTTTAGGATGCATTAACAGAAGTAGAGTCCCCAAAGCCCGTGAGCTACTAATTTCCCCTTGATTCAGCACCGGCTGGACATCATCTAGAGCAGTGGTGGCCAAGCATTGGCCCTCCAGATGTTTTGGACCACAACTCCCACAGTCCTTTGTCATTTGGGCGGAAACAGACAAAGACCTTTCTCTTCAGGCAAGCTTTCCCTGAATGAGGGTCTACCTATTATGTGTCTTTTATATGAATCTACAGGATCACAGAGACTTTGTTTATAACTACTTATAACCTTATGGGTTTACATTGACACAATGTTTTCAATGTTAGTTTCCATCACTCATAACTTTCCATGGAACTTTACTCCCCTTTAACTGTTCACGTTCTCTTGTAGCTTTAATGTCATGTTGTCTATTAATGCTGTAAGATGTCCCTCAACTCCCTGTTCTCAATACTTGAACATGTCTTAGTTGTACTGGACTGTACATGTATATTATCCCTCATTACTGTAAGCCGCCTTGGGTCCTTTTTCCAAGGAGAATGGCAGGGTAAAAATAATCTAAAATAAATAAACAGATTGTCAGTACAGGCTTGGAATTCTGGGAGTTGTGGTCCAAAACATCTGGAGGGTCGAAGTTTGTTCACCACTGGTCTAGAGAGTACTGTGTCCAGTTGTGGACACTACACTTTAAGAAGGATTTATTTATTTATTTATTTATTGAGCTCATATACCGCCCATCTTCCCGGGGGAACTCCAGGCGGTTTAGATCAAGAGGAATATAAACAGAATCAAACAACAAATAAAACAATTTAAAAACAGGAATAATCTAACAGGACAAATAAAAATAACAATACTGTATTAATAAGTTCTAAAAGTCTCAGTTTGTTTATATTTTGTTCTCCCTCTCCTTAGCAGGCACCAAATAAAGGATGGCAATAACCTGGAGCAAGTTCAGAGATGGGCAACAGGGATGATCAGGGGACTGGACACTAAAGCCTTATAAGGAAAGACGGAAAGAACTGAGTATGTTTCCCCTTGAGAAAAAGACGGCTGAGGGGAAATAGGATAGCCCTTGTCAAGGACTAGAAAGGCTGTCATGCAGAGGAGGGGGCAGAATCTGTACTGTGTACAATTCTGGTCACCGCATCTCAAAAAAGACATAGTGGAACTGGAAAAGGTGCAGAGGAGAGCAACTAAAATTATTACTGGTCTGTGGGACCTCCCTTATGAGGAAAGGCTAAAACATTTGGGGCTCTTCAGTCTGGAAAAAAGGCGCCTGAGGGGGGGGATATGATTGAGACGTACAAAATAATGCAGGGCATGAGTAAATTGGACAGAGGGACACTCTTCTCCCTCTCACAAAATACCCCCAGAACTAGGGGACATCCACTCAAAATGAGGGTTGGGAGAGTAAGAACAGACAAAAGAAAATATTTTTTTTTACCCAGCGTGTTAGTCTGTGGAACTCCCTGCCACAGGAGGAGGTGATGGCATCTGGCTTGGATGCCTTCAAAAGGGGATTGGACAGATTCCAGGAGGAAAAGTCCGTCCCAGGTTACAAACCATGAGGGAGATGTGTAATCTCCAGGCTTAAAACCAGGGTACTTCAAGGGCCAGATGCAGGGCAGTGTTATCAGTATTCAGATATCTAGTCTCGTGCGCTCCCAGACGTATCTGGTGGGGCCACTGTGAGATACAGGAAGCTGGACTAGATGGGCCTTTGGCCTGATCCAGCAGGGCTCTTCTTATGTTCTTATGTTCTTAATGTTCTTTATGATCTGTTTTTTTTCATCCCAGAGTGCGGGGCATGTAATAATGGGTCTAAATCATTTAGGAAAAACGCCCTAACTGTAATGGAACCAATGACCTCAGGAGGTGGAGAATCTAACACACATGAGGCTGTTGATTGCCAGCCAGCCCCATTTCCACATCACCTTCCCTCCGACACAGTTGTTTGCCAATGGCCAAGACGGGGAATCTCAATCTAGCTGCCATTGTTACCAATAGCACAAAGCCTTTTGATTTTTGGAATGCATGTTACTAGGAAGCTACCCCATCTCCACAGGAGGTGACATGAACTGTGCTGGAACAAAGAATATAAAACCACAAGCAGAGGTCAGGAGCAACCCTTACAGTAGCACACGCATCATCTCGCTGCAAACCTGCCAGCAAGGGCTTAGCGAGATACAAAACAAGCATAGTGCCTCAAGACTGGACCACAAGTCTCTCACCGTCCTGAAGTCTCAGAATTTCATTTCTTTATACAGTGTCCCTTTTTTGCAGGACCTAAGGCAACCCGTAACTTCTAAATTTAAACACCCCCCCCCCAAAAAAAAATACCCAGACAGGCCAAAATCCTGCCTGGTGTGCAACAGTAACTGTCTGCACTAACTTCCTAACTTGCAGCGATCTGTCAACAACCTTTACACCAAGTGTGCCATGCCAGAGCCATTGGGGTGAGGGGTGGGGGGTGGGGGAACCCACAATATTAGAATACTGTTAAATGACAGATCACATTAAAATTAACTTAAAATCCTTTCAAAAACAGACACACGATCTGCAAAGCACTTGGTTCCACCAAAAAATGAATGTAGCCTGGCTAGGCAAGGGAAGAGGTATTGTTGTTTATTTCTGTATTTGTTTTGTTTGCTGAATTGTTCAGCCCTGTGTAAGCCGCCCAGAGTTCCCACGGGAAGATGAGCAGGGTATAAATCCAATAAATAAATAAATAAATAAATAAATAAATAAATAAATAAATAAATAAATAAATAAAATAAAATAAAATAAAATTTAATTTAGCTATCTGTCTCTAATATGAGTACATTCAGAAAGGGCAGAGGGTTATACCCTCCCTAGTCTTATCCCTACCTTTGCTTGATCCTAGGGATAAACACATTCTGGAAACTTTGAGGGGGGGGAAGGAAGAAACACTCCCCCCCACCACCAGTTTTTCTGTTTTCAATTTGTTCCCCATGGCTGCAAAATGTCCAGGAATTTTACATCTGTACTTGGTCCTATGTGGTCCTACAAGTTAGACACAGGGAGGGCTTATTCTTAGCCACGGAGAGCTGTAGCTGTTAGACTTCTCCTTCTGTAATCTAATACATCTAAGAAAATACCCAGCATGTTGCTACTCTACGGAACTCCTTGCTGCAGGATGCGGTGATGGCATTTGGCCCTTTAAAGTGGGATTGGATAGATTCCAACAGGAAGACTCCATTGCAAGTTACAAGCCATGATGGGGATCTGCGTTATCTCCAGGTTTAAAGGGAGGGTACCTCCAAGTGCCAGACGCAGAGGAGTGGCATCAGGAGACAGGAAACTAGTTGTCCCCATGTGCTCCCAGAGGCATCAGGTGGAGCTACTGTGAGATAACAGGAAGCTGGACCAGATGGGCCCTTGGCCTGATCCAGCAAGGCTCTTCTAATGCTTTTAGCAACTGGCCATCACTTCCAGCCTCTGGTGGCAGCAAAGTTTATATATTGGTTATACTTCCTTCCATTTCCCCCCCCACCCCTCATTCTAAGCATGCTGTGAATCAGTTGCACTATGGAAGCACGGAGCGATACTTACCTGAGTATAGGTGCAGTTCTTTTTCTTGCACTTCCCGCAGGTGAAGAGGTCGGTTTGGGTCCCTCCTGTTTTTGCCATCTGATGCTCCCGGATTGCCTCCTTGGTCATGGCTTTCCGGATCTCCTTCAGCTCATTGCTGGCCATTTCCTTTGGAGGGAAAAGATCGTGAAGGCATCATCCCAGTTTGCTTCCCTGATTCATGTACCTGTTGGTAGCATTTCTGCTAGATCAGTTTTTCCCAACCAAAGTGTTTTCTAGGAGGGTCATGGGTTGCCTTTTATGTGTTGTGTGTGCTCGGTGCCATTAGGTCAGAACCAAGTTATAGTGACACTAATAGGGCTTTCAAGGTACGTGAGATATTTTTAGGAGTGGTTTTACCAGTTCTACTCCCCCCTAGTGAATTCTTCTAGCATCCTGGTCCGTCTATAACTACACTGGGAATCATTTTCTAGCCCTTGTTAGATACAGTAATTTATTAATTGGCCTATTAGAAAGGGACTACTAGAGCAGACTAGAGCGCTGAAAATCATCGGCTGCAAAGCTTGGCGGTTCGAATCCTGGGTGCCACGCAGCGGAGCGAGCTCCCGCTGTTAACCCCAGCTCCTGCCAACCTAGCAGTTTGAAAGCATGTAAATGCAAATAGATAAACAGGTACTGCCGTAAAAAGCGGGAAGGTAACGCAGTGTTTCCTTGCAGCCATGCCGGCCACACGTCCACAGACTTGCACAACACTGGCTCTTCGTCTTGAATACGGAGATGAGCACCGCCCCAAGAGTCAGACACGACTAGCGCACATGTGCAGGGGGAACCATTACCTTTTATATGTACAAGACACAGGCCCTTTGGGAAGAAAGAAGCTTCTGCTTTCTGAGAAGGGATGGGTTCAACCCATTTAAGATGCCATCTTATGCAAATGCATTGGTGGGGTCATAGGTTACTTGGCAATTACAAAAGAGGGTCGTGACGCAAAAAAGGTTGGGATCCAGTGTGCTATATATTTCCAAAGCCATCATGTGTTGCCTCCCCCTCGGTCATCAGAAGAAGAGGCCCAATTGCTCTTCATTCATACCTCTCCAAGAGCGGTACTACTCTGGAGCAGACTTGACCCCTCCTAGGGTGGGTGTGCATGGCTAGAATGACCTTGGAAATTTAGCCCATCTATATGTAAGAACCACGCTGAATCAGAGGAAAAGGTCCTCTCGACTAGCAGTCCGCTTTCGCCAGTAGCCAACTCGGTTCTTCTGGAATACAAGAGAGCTATGGGGTCATTACAGTATACAAATACAGAAGAGGATACTATCATTACAGACAACAAAACAAATCATACAGCTGCTAGCTTTCATGGATCAGCAGGCCTGCTTCATCAGGCTTGCACCAATGTCTTGTTGTTACTGCAAAGAACTTAGCACTAACAAGAATCCGCACTGATCACCAGACAGCAGCGCAAGCCTAATGAAGTGGACTTCCTGAAAGATGAAAGCCAGCAACTGTATGATTTCTTTAGGCCGGTATAAAGGTGTCACGTACTACTGCATTTGTATTTGCTCCCACTGGGAGGCCATGCACGCACACATCCAAGCAAGCTAAGTATAATACTCCTGGCCCTTCATATGGTAACAATGGATATTTTCCCTCATGAACTACAGCTGTGAAAACAGAGGCTGTCATTACGTGGTGCCAAATCGCTTCCAGATGATGGCAGCCCTGCTAATGTTTTATTAAGGTATATAGCATTATTCCAGGAATGTTTTACTGCTGTTATCCCCCACCCACAGGAGCTTCCAAGGCAGAGAGGGGATTTGAACCCCAGTCCCGTGAGTTCCAGTCTGAACCCTATCCACTATATCACACAGGTTCTTTGGAATGCTGGTGGGAAGACCACAGCTCTTGTAGTTCTGCAGTGATGCTGGCAGGGAGCCTAAAAACATTCACTCCGGATTCTCCCAGCTCTCCAAGCCTCCGTCTCACCTCTGAGGTCATCACCGCAATTTGCTCCGGTGTGATCACTCCACACAAGACATTCTTCCGGAGGTCAGGGTTCTTGGAGTCCTTCAGGTTGGAGAGGCGGCTCCGGATTCGGTTTTTGTACTTCAAGTCCGTGTTCTTGACATCTTGATATATATGTGCAAAGGCCATTAAGGAGCAGCACAAGAGATTTGGTCTGTGCTCCAGACACAAATACATATCCCCCTGCCTGTCTTACAAAATAAAAATAAAAATAAGTCAGGGTTTCACAATCTCAGTTCCTCTCCTGGAGAATGGGAGGGATGTGATCTGAAAGGATGATCAGAGAAGTGGAAACCAAGCCCTGTGAAGAAAAGCTGGAAGAATTCGGCATGTTTAGCCTGAAGTAAAGAAGACGGAGGGGAAAGCTGACTATGACCCACAAGTGTGATGTGGCAACAAAAAGGCAAACGGTATTTTAGGTTGCACAAAACAAAGTCTAGTTTCAAATCCCATGAGATTTCCCTTCTGTTCAGCACTGGTCAGGTCACATCTAGAGTACTGGGATCAGTTCTATTGTTTGTTTGTTTGTTTGTTTTTGCATTTGCATACCACGACCAATTTTTGCCCAAAGGGAACTCTGGGCTAAAGCACCCTAATAAAGAACAACAAATAATAAAAAGATTTTTTTTAAAAAACCAATACTGCAAGGCAACGAGACAAACTACACGGCAAGAGGCATAAAACACAAAACAAAACAGGCAACAAACACGGGGAAACAGAAACACACCTTAATGACTGATTCCTGAAAAGTTTTTACAGCATTTTTAAAGGATGCCAAGGATGGGGCCTGGCATATCTTGCTTGGCAATTTGTTCCAAGAAGCCGGGCCAGCTACCGAGAAGGCCGGGTTGCGTTTTGCCATCCTACGGGCCTCCCTGGGGGTGGCTACCCGTAGCGAGAAAGCCATGGAGGCTTGGGTTGGCCAGGCCAGCTCTGATATTCGGGTCCCAAGCCATGGAGGGTTTTTTAAACCAGAAACAACACCTTGAACCTTCTAAACACCAAACTTCAAAAAGGATGCTGACAACTTAGAACAAGTTCAGAGAAGGGCAACAAGGATGAACAGGGGTCTGAAAAGCAAGCCCTGTGAGGAAAGACCGGAAGAACTAGGCACCTTTAGCCTGGAGAACAGATAGCACTTTTCAACTATATATGAAAGGCTGTCACAGAGAGGAAGGGCAAAGTGCTCTCTCAACCAACTCAGAGTGCAGGATGTGTAAGAAGCCTTCACCACTAGATGCAATGGCCAAGATTTTGAGGAGTTGTGGTCCAAGAACATCTGGGCACTCACAGCTGGCAACTGCTGCTCTGGAGCTAGCACAGCTGTCCTTGCACTCATTGGTTTCAGGTCTTCCAGCCCAGCTGTTCTGCCAGATGACAGCTGGTGGAGGAGCTTTTAAAAAAGGGCAACCAAAGAGGATGCCAACTAATGTAGGGTCCAAACTTTACTCTGCCCAGACCCACAGCCACGATGCCAGCACTAAATCAAACCCGGATCTTAAGTAACTTCCAGCCATCTCTAAACTGAATAGGTTTGGATTCAGTAGCTTACTGTCAGCCGTCACACACCTTGACTATTGCGGACTGTGCTTGTACTGTTTCTATTCCACCTTGCTGCATTTTGCTAAAAGCTGAGCTTTCTCAGCTTTCTAAGGTATTCCCCATATCCTTTAGAAAAAAAAAATCTGTACACTTCCCAGGACTTTCTGCAAGAATCTATGCTACGCCCTTTTCAATGTGTAGCAGTGTCGAAGAGAGCCTTAAAAATAAAAACGAGCTTACATTTGAAACAGTGGCAGCTCAACAAAAACAACAACAACAACAATAATAACAACAACAACAACAACACTGCTCAAATTCTTTCCAACACAACAAACCAAGCAAGGATATATTCTTCTATTTGGGCAGAGATATGCTCACAATCGGCACCAATGGCTATGTAGTCACCTGTGAAGAAACAAGAACAAACTAATCAGATTCCAGTCCTGATGGAGAAAAGGCCCAGAAAGGAACAATGATGGACAAATTCTACAGCAAACAGCTGCTTTTATTTTAACTTCAGGTCCCTCTGCACTTAACCACAGAGAGCTCAGTTTAGAGAAATGGTGCAGAGAATATAAGAACATAAGAGCTGTGCTGGATCAGGCCAAAGGCCCACCTAGTCCAGCTTCCTGTATCTCACAGTGGCCCCAACAAATGCCTCTGGGAGCACACGAGACTCAATATCTGATTCCTGATACCACTCCCCTGCATCTGGCCCTTGAAGGACCCCGGTTTTAAGCCTGGAGATGACACATCTCCCTCATGGTTTGTAGCCTGTGATGGACTTTTCCTCCAGCGATCTGTCCAATCCCCTTTTGAAGGCATCCAGGCGAGACACCATCATCACCACATCCTGTGGCAGGGAGTTCCACGGAGCATTCCAA
>JAHTLZ010000017.1:2324916-2338984 GCA_023846285.1 Phrynocephalus versicolor
GAATGGAAGGTGCTCGTTGTTAAATTTCTGCTAAAAGCCTCCTACCAGATCTCTTTGTTTTAAAAGTAGACTTGGTTCAGATTATGAGCATAAAGGTCCTGCTGGATCAGACCAAAGGCCTATCGGGGGATAGGCAAGACACCAAGGATGGACCACAGTTAGCTGCACAATGATCAAAATTGAAGTTAATTGACTGACCATACTTTGAGACCATCAGATACCCACTGGGCAATATGTTAAAATATACAACACAAACAAAGAAATAATCAGTAGAAATGGCACCCCATAAAACCAAGATAAAAACCACAATGCTCTAGAGCAGTGGTTCTCAATCTGTGGGTCCCCAGATGTTCCTGGACTGCAACTCCCAGAAATACCTTCCAGCTTCGTGAGTGGTGGAGGCTTCTGGGAGTTGCAGTCCAGGAACATCTGGGGACCCACATGTTGAGAACCACTGCTCTAGAGTGTCTAAATGATGAGATGAGTTTATAGCAGATTAATGATTTCACCAGTGTCTTGACTCTGGACCATATTCATGAATGTACAAAACCATGATAGGAGTTGAGATCAGTTTTATTCCAGGATTTTACTTCTCTCCTTTTTCTATTAATGCTAAACCTCTAAGGCTGACTTTGTTTGATGTTTATGGCTCCCAATGCTGGATGTAAGAGCAAGCAGAAGTACTGGATCAGTTACATACATTATTTTTTAATCCTAGCAAGAACACTTTGAAAGCATGTCCAAACTTCGGCCCTCCTGATGTTTTGGACCACAACTCCCAGAATTCTAAGCTTAAATTGTCAATGGCAAAGGATTGTGGGTGTTGTGGTCCAAAATATCTGGAGAGCCAAAGACTGGACATGCCCGCATGAGTTTAGGCTGACTCACAGACAGCCCGTGGTCCAGGCGAGAGGAAAGATTGTGTGCTTTGCCACAAGATATGGGTGTCAAAAGCTTTCGGATATTTCAGTATCATCCACTCTTTGAATAACCTGAAAATAACCATTTTGCGGGGGGGAGGGGCATTACAAAAATGAGACTTGAAAGAGCAACGGCTGAGATGAAACTCAATCAAAAAGATTGAATATCAGTCAAAGATCCTTAGATCATTACGGGGTGTGGAATCCTACACTGAGTTTTCTGCTTAAGTCAACTATGCTATTGCTACCTTGGAGACCTATGACTGAAATTATCCACAGGTTGACAGCCCTACTCCTTTACTAATAAACCACTGTTACTTTGTCTATGATCTGCATGAACACCTGGTTATGGGGCTGTATATACCGTATATACTCGAGTATAAGTCGACCCAATTATAAGTTGGGGGCCCTAATTTAAACCCAAAAACTGGGAAAATTTATTACCTCAAGTATAAGCCTAGGGTGGGAAATGCAGCAGGGCCTGGCTACTCCTCCTTTGTGAGCTCGGTGTGTGTGTGATGTTTAAAATGACTTTTAACCACCGAGGCAAGTGTTTGAGTTGATGGCTAAAAGTCATTTTAAACATTGTTTTAAAAAGACTTTTTAAAAAGTCATTTTAAACATGGGGGGATGTCAGAAGTGGCACACAATGTTTAAAATGACTTTTAGCCACCACCCCAAACTTGCCTCAGTGGCCAAAAGTATTGACCCGAATATAAGCCGAGGACCCCTTTTTTCAGCCCAAAATTAGGGCTGAAAAACTAGGCTTATATTCGAGTATATACAGTAAATATGGCAGGCCTCCAGTCCCACTCTTATGTCTGAAGAAGTAGACTTGATCCAAGTACACTCACTTTAAAATATTTATTTCTTTATTTGTTAGATTTTTATACTGCCCATCTGGCAACAATGGTTGTTTAAAAAAAGAGATGACAATATGTTTTGGTTATTGTGATGATTAAAAAAAGAGATGACAATATGTTTTGCTGATTGCAAAAAATTGGAAGCAAAACTGATTTCAAATTTGGAATGCTGCAATTAATGATAAATTGACTTCAGAAAATAAGTTTTAAAAAGGCATCAGAATCGGAATCAGAATCATTTTTATTGGCCAAGTGTGGTTGGACACACCCAGAATTTGTTTTGGTAAAAAATGTTCTCCATATATAAAATATAAGAATCATATATTCAACAATAAAAACACAGTACAACAATACAATATAACCTATTATTTAAAAAGGAAGAAAAGAAGTAAAAATTAATTATTCAACAGTTTGATAGCACTTGGAAAGAAACTATATTTATATCTAGGAGTTAGAGACTAACAGACTTAATGATATGGGATGAATGTATAAATGCTGTACAGAGTAAAAGAGGAAATGCCAAAGCATGATTTTTTCCGTCTATAAGACTCCCCCATGAATAACACAACCCCCTACTTTTCCAACCCAAAATTATTATATTTATTTGAATATTTTTACCTCATCTTTCTCCTTGGAAAAGGACCCAAGGTGGCTTACAATAATGGGGGACAATATACATCCCAGAACATTTAAGACATATTCAAGTTTAAGAATAGAGAATTAGAAGAGGTATCTTACAAGAAAATGCAAGAAAGCAAAGTGGTTGTCCAACGAGCCCCTACAAATAGCGGAGGAGAGAAGGGATGCAAAATGCAAGGGAGAAAGGGAAAGATACAGAAAATTGAACACAGACTTCCAAAGAATAGCAAGGAGAGACAGGGCGGCCTTCTTGAGCGAACAGTGCAAAGAAATAGAGGAAAACAACAGAAAAGGAAAAGCCAGATATCTATTCAAGAAAATTGGAGATATTAAAGGGGCATTTCGTGCAAAGATGGATATGATAAAGGACAAAAATGGTAGGGACCCAACTGAAGCAGAAGAGATTAAGAAGAGATGGCAAGAATATACAGAGGAATTATATTAGAAAGATCTGGATGTCCCTGATAACCAAGATAGCGTAGTTGCTGACCTGGAGCCAGACATCCTGGAAAGTGAAGTCAAGTGGGCCTAAGAAAGCATTGCAAACAACAAGGCCAGTGGAGGTGACGGCATTCCAATTGAACTCTTTAAAATCTTAAAAGAGGATGCTGTAAAGGTGCTGCACGCGATATGCCAGCAAATTTGGAAAACTCAGCAGTGGCCAGAGGACTGGAAAACATCAGTCTACATCCCAATCCCAAAGAAAGGCAATGCCAGAAAATTCTCCAACTATGGTACAACTACACTCATTTCACACACTAGCAAGGTTATGCTCAAAATTCTACAAGGCAGGCTTCAGCAGTATGTGGAAAGAGAACTTCCAGAAGTACAAGCTGGATTTCGAAGGGGCAGAGGAACTAGAGATCAAATCGCCAACATGCGCTGGATTATGGCAAAAGCCAGAGAGTTCCAGAAAAACATCTACTTCTGCTTCATTGACTATGCCAAAGCCTTTGACTGTGTGGACCACACCAAACTATGGCAAGTCCTTAAAGGAATGGGAGTGCCTGACCACCTTATCTGTCTCTTAAGAAATCTATATGTGGGACAAGCAGCAACCGTCAGAACTGGATATGGAACAACTGAAAGGTTTAAAATTGGGAAAGGAGTACGACAAGGCTGTATACTGTCACCTTGCCTATTTAACTTACATGCAGAGTACACCATGTGAAAGGCAGTTCTGGATGAATCACAAGCCAGAATTAAGATTGCCAGAAGAAATATCAACAACCTCAGATATGCAGATGATACTTCTCCGATAGCAGAAAGTGAGGAGGAATTAAAGAACCTCTTAATGAGGGTGAAAGAGGAGAGTGAAAAAAATCGGCTGAAGCTCAACATAAAAAAAAACTAAGATCATGGCCACCGGTCCCATCACCTCCTGGCAAATAGAAGAGAAAGAAATGAAGGCAATGACAGAGTTTATTTTCTTGGGCTCCTTGATCACGGTAGATGGCAACTGCAGCAATGAAATAAAAAGACGTCTGCTTCTTGGGAGGAAAGCAATGGCAAACCTAGATAGCATCCTAAAGAGCAGAGACATCACTTTGCCAACTAAGGTCAGGATAGTCAAAGCTGTGGTTTTTCCAGTAGTGATGTATGGAAGTGAGAGCTGGACTATAAAGAAGTCTGATCACCGCCGAATCGATGCTTTTGAGCTGTGGTGCTGGAGGAGAGTCTTTAGAGTCCCCTGGACTGCAAGGAGATCAAACCTATCCATCCTGAAAGAAATCAACCCCAAATGTTCACTGGAAGGACAGATTTTGAAGCAGGACAGATTTTGGCCACCTCATGAGGAGAGGGGAGTCCTTGGCAAAGTCCCTGATGTTGGGAAAGACTGAAGGCAAAAGGAAAAGAGAATGGCAAAGAATGAGATGGTTGGACGGTGTCATCGATGTAACCAATATGGATTTGACCAAACTCCGGGAGGCAGTGGAAGATAGGAAGGCCTGGCGAGCTCTGGTCCATGGGGTCACGAAGAGTCGGACACGACTGAACGACTGAAAAACAACAAAACAAATCTTACAACATTAAAAGGTAACATTAAAGCTACAAAGAGCACGCAAAAAGAAAAACATGGAAACTAACATGGAAAACATTGGTGTACTTATGAAATCAGTCAATATAATCATGCATGGTAATCCATCTAAGTCACATAATACATAGTCCATCATTCAGGGACCACATGGTTCTCTCCTTGGCTTACTTCCATCTATAGGACAATCCATAAATTTTAGTTTAACCATTTTGGGCAACAAGTCTTATACACGGAAAAATACTGTATATTTTTGGAATGGGCATGGAGGCAGTTTAGGAACAAATGGAAGGAAGGTCAAGTTCTTTGAATTAAGCTTGGCAGCATATAAACCAATAAACCAATAAATAAATAAATAAATGGGGGTATTAAATAAAATATATTGGTCCCCATTGGGAAGGGAGCACTGTGTTCTGTCAAGTATTTTATATGTATTGTATTTTGTGTGAAAGGAATGTCAATTTTATGTTAGATTTTAGAAATAAATTTTTTAAAAGATGATTATTAGTCCCAGACACCTTCATGAGAGGTCACACTCTGCTGGGGCCCTTCTTCCTGTGCCCCAGGCCAACTGCTCATGGATCTGAAGTTCCAGGAAGTGCAGCTTTTGGCTGGCAAATTCAGAACAGCTTTTTACGGTCCAGAATGTTCAAGGATTTTGTGCAGCTCTGGAGAACATGCATGGCTAGATCAAGGGGCATATATAACAATGACCACTTCTGACTTATGACTAACCTTATTTTTATTTATTTTTTATTTTAGAGTATTTTTACCCCGCCTTTGCTTCTGGTGGGACTCTCCCGAGACCAACTCCTCTCCTGGGAGAAACAGTGAGGGAATTCTGGAAGTTGAGTCATGACAACTGGACATCTTTTTCGTGAGAGATCGAAACGTTTCGCTGCTCATCCAAACAGCTTCGTCAGTCAGACTGGTGAAGCTGTTTGGACGAGCAGCGAAACATTTCAATCTCTCAAGAAAAAGGAGTCCAGCTGCCATGACTCAACTTCCAGATAAACTCACCTGGAGGACTGAGAATCTTCACAGGCACTGAGGGAATTGCACTCCCACCTTCTGGCTCTACGGGCCCAATGGTTCCTGGGTGTTGACCTGCAATCTTTCTGGAATATGTGGGTAACTCACCAGCTTTGAATAATCCAGGACAGGCTGCTCTAACAAGCCCCGGTGCATGCTTTTTCTGTTTGGGGAGATAAATGACAGACGGTTGGTCCTGCCGCAAATATCAGCTGAAGCTTTTAGCCTTTTGGCTCTGTCACAACCATCAGAAGGCGGGGATTTCTTTTCCTGAACAGACCTGAAAATGTGATTTCAATTCCCTTCTGGGAATTAGAGCAGTCGCAACCAAACAGCTCCAGTTTGGATGAAGAAAGCTCATGGCTTGCCTTAGTCCACTCGAGCCATGTATTAATTGAGCAAGACATAAGGCCTAAGTGAGATGTGAAAAGACTAGCATTGCTGCTGTGGTGTACATCACAACCGTGAAGCAGATCTCCAATACAGTTAAGCCTTTCCCCAAGTTACAAACACAAACCACAAAAATGTGTGAAGCAGGAATAACCAACTGCCTGGTCAATGGCTGGAATCCTGTTGGGATAACTATAACTGCAGAAGGCTGATGACATCATTAACAGAGGCAATCATAGAACCACAGTGTTGGAAGAGACTTCAAGGGCCATTCAGTCCAAACTCCAGCCATGCTGGAACCCCCATCACGGAACTCCTGACAAATGGACATCCAGCCTTTACTTGAAAACCTCCAAAGGAGAGTCCACCACCTTCTGTGGCAGCATATTCCACTGCTGCACAGCTCTAACCATCAGGAAGTTCTTTCTAATGTTCAAGTGGAATCTCTTTTCCTGGAGTTTGAAACCATTGCTCCGAGTCCTAGTCTCTGAAGTCATGGAAAACAGACCTGTCCCCTCTTTGATACGACATCTTTTCAGTTTTTCAGCAACACATCCAACTAGTCACACAGCTTCTGTGTAATTTGTCTTATCATATGGAAGTTACAGAAGAATGGAGTCTGTAATTATCAGAAATGGCCACTGCCAGGATGACATTATCACCAGCTGCAGTTTTGGGTAATTAGAGACTTTGTCCTGCAATGCCATAGCCGCCATATGATGATAAGGATTACCAAGAGATATGAGGGCCGGAAAAGGAAGTTTAATTTCTGAAAAATCACCCTCATCAGCCTTCCACAGGTCTAGTTACATCAACAGGATTTCGGCCTCTGACAAATTCCTATCTCCCCATCTTACAGACTGAGAAATGGAAGGGAATTAGCATCATAGCCGCTATGATCTTGTGGCCGCCATTAAACAGAATCAACGTCCTATGATAACGGTAGGTAAAAACTCTTTAAGCTACAGAAGCATTGCAAAATAAAAGGCCAAAACCAGATATATTTATCATAGGCACACAACAATTTGTTGTTTTTTAATATGCTGTAAACCGCCCGGAGTTCCCCACCAGGAAGACGGGCGGTATATAAGTCCCACAATAAATAAATAAAGGAACTGAGTTTAGAAGGAAATATATCATCCCAAATTGCTGTGAAACAGTAATATAGTTTAGTGACAACGCACCTCACCGTTAAGCCTTACCATGTGGCACGCAGGCCATGAGATCTGCAATATCTGAACTTTTTTGCCAAGTCAGCTTCTCCAGATTTTTAAATAGGTACAAAAATGTGAGATGTCTGAAAGCTCCCGACAACCAGTTCCAAAGTGGTCAGTCATGGTGGGACCGTTTTTCAGGAACCCCTGGCTAGTTGTGTGGCCCTGCACTTTTACCCCCGGAACATATTTAAACAGCATTATTCAAGGTTTCTTTAGACATGTTCCCTCTCTCATGTGGGCCAGGGACATCAACAGCCAAAATCCTGTTGCTTAGGATAGTGAATTACACCGAATCAGTGGGGATTTAAGGAGTCCACCACTTGTTCCTCCGATTTAAACGAATCCCCTCTAGCATTGTTAAAGGACATCATGGCTAAAATCATATTGCCTAGCATAGTTCAGGCCCAACTAGAACTCCACTCTCCATATATGTTCCCTTGATTCTAAGGGGCCTACTCTAGAACAATGGCATTTACCGGAATGATCTCAACAAATCCACACAGATTCAATGGGCCTATCCATCTGCAATTTACGACACTATGCAACAGGGTTTTTCGCCACCAACTACGAATCAGGATGGCTATATGTCATGTCTTGCTGTTTCTGGAGAATACAATGCAGGCACTGCAGTTGCATTCACATTCTGCCGGTAAGTTCCCCAAATGGTCAGCTACTGTGCGAATGAAATGCTGTTCTGGTTAGTAGAGATGGGCACGAAACAAGCAATTTTTTTGTTTTCATTTTCGTTTCGTAAAAAAAAGGGAAATGAAAAATTTTTCAAAACAAAACGAAAATGAAAAAATTTGCCGTGTTTTTCGTTTTCGTTGCGGCAAATACATTGAACTGTAAAGAATGCTAACAAAACAGCAATTTTTCATTTTCGTTGTTTCGTTTCGTTACGTAACGAAAACGAAAATGAAAAATTTGCAAAAACCCACCGAAAAATGAAAACGAACCGAAACGGACCCCCTAAACGACAAACGAAACACCATTTTTTTGAGTCATGCCCATCTCTACTGGTTAAGGCTTTTGGTCTGATCCAGCCTAGTTCTTTCTAATCTCAGACAGATGAGAACAGCATGAACCTTCTCCTAGAAATGGAAACCCATGTGCCACTTGGGCTGTGGACTCATGAAAAGCGGGACAAGTCTAATGCATGACAACCTTTTGGAATCTGGCCTGTGCTGGCCAACCACAGGTTGCCGAGAGTACTGCAATTTGAAATGGGACTGTTATCAGCACCGCTTGGATCAGAAAGGTTGCTAGATTGCCGGATGGCACCTTGTTTCTACTCAGGAAAGTTTTCCTAAACCAAACTGTTAAGGGGGGAAACTGTGTGCATGAGCGTGTTTAAATGACGCATGCGGAACAGGAGGAAGAATGGGTTAACACAAGGGGTGGGGGAAGAACCACAAAGTAAATCAACAAAATCAGAAATAATGTTTTTATTAATCAAGCATGAGATTGAATTAAGAAGAAATGAAGGTGAACCAAATAACAAACTGAGAGAGTCAAAATAATCCCACAAGCACTGCTGTGTTTTGTAGACATTTATTGATTTTTTTTATTTACAACTAGAGCTTTTTTAAAAAAAAATAATTCACCAACCTGATGGACCTCCCTATAGCACTCTCTCTCTCCTCTAGGCAGCCTACCTTTGTCGATATAATTATCACATTCCATTTTAATACTTGATACTAATCATGGTGCCAAGATTGGGGGTGGGATGGGGTCAGGGAGTGAGAAGGAAGAGGACCAAATACAGCACCATCATATCTGGCTAAAGGGAAGCATTACCTTTGGTCTCTTGAGTTGCCACCACTCTCCTTTGAGGAGGAAGCTGGCAAAGAAGTCTTCCTCTTGTCATCGCTCTTGTCCTCCGAGGCATCTGAATGGAGCAAAAGAGCCATAGGGAAGAGAAAAAAAACAGTGGAATTAATTGCCGTAAGGACTGAGATTTTGTGTTTACCCAACTGATGCCTAAAAGTGTCGGGATCATTCAAAGTGTGCTGCTTATATACCACCCCTTAGCACTTAAAGCCCTCTCTGGGTGGTTTACAATTTAATTATGCAGGCAACACATTGCCCCCTCTCCCACCCCATGTGCTGGGTATTCAGTTTACCGACCTCGGAAGGATGGAAGGCTGAGTCAACCCTGACCCCAGCTACCTGAGATTGAACCCTGGGCCATGGACACAGTTTTGGCTGTAGTACGTTCCAACCATTGCACCACAAGGCTGAAATGAATTCTATTAGCAGTGCAATCTACAGGCTTCAGGGCCAAGCAGGCATTCCCAAGACATCATGACGCTGTTCAGCATGATGACACAATATGCCATTCCAACCTCCTGCACAGCGACCATCATGTCTCTGATGATCTTGCTGATCACAGTGGCTTATGTGCCCTTGAAGAACAGCACTGCCAAAAGTTAAAAGGAGAAGGATGCAACTCCCAGCAAAAGGCCCCGCCCCATCAGCCAGAAAAAACAATTTCGTTCTCGTTACTCTGGTAGTCCCCTGATCACTGCCTAAATTTATCTCCTTATGTCCTTGTTGAGAGGAATAAGAGCATGCAGATTTTTAGTACTACCCTTACAATCCAACATTCTGCATTAGAGATGGGCACGAATAAAAAAATGGCATTTTGTTTGTTGTTTGGAGGGTCCGTTTCGGTTCGTTTCCGTTTTTCGTGAATTTTTGCAAAAAAAATTGTTTTTGTTTTCATTTGTTTCGTTACCATGTCGTTACCATTTATTTCATTTTTTTGTGATTTTTTTTAGGATTTTAAGCAATTCACTCATATTGCAGTAACAGAAATGAAACGCACAACAAAATTTCCGGTTTTTCTGTTCGTTTCGTTTCATTTTAGAGACAAAATTCGTTTGTCGTTTCATTACGTAACGAAACGAAAAAACAAAAATGGAAACAAAAAATTGTTCGTTTCGTGCCCATCTCCAATCTGCATAACAACAGTGTGAAGAACCACTTTTTAGAAGGGAACCAGGAAATGCATATTAGACTTGCTGTACTGTGGAGACTGCAGGGTTTGATCCAAATGATCAGCAAAACAACTGTGAAATAACAGACACTTTGAGGAGGAAGGAGGGGAAAGATTCTGTTCTTTTGGCCCCGCTTGTAAATTTGGCAGAAACAACTGACTAGATCAGTGACCAAGTGCCCAAATTGTGATTCAAAACCCACTAATTTTCCGCAAAGGGCCAATACAGCAGTTTAGTCTGAACACAGGTGGCTGTGAAGGGGCAATGTCGGGTGCCCACAGAATGGGCTCCGAGGGCCACCTTTGGCACCCGTGCCATAAATTCGCCTACCCTGGACTAGACGGAGCCTTCACCTAATTCGTCAAGCACCACTCTTATATTCAAATCTAAACATGGTTTTTTCCTTACCTAGAAGTTTTTTCCAGGCCTTGATCAGTGATTTGGCCAGCGCAATCACTTCTTCATCCGTGGTTTGCTTTCGAAGTGCATTCACAGACATCCCAATCCGGGTCGACTGCAAACCAATAAGGAAGGAATGATCAATTCATGGCATCTAGCCTGGATGCCTTCAAAAGGGGATTGGGCAGATTCCTGGAGGAAAAGTCCATCACAGGTTACAAACCATGATGGAGATGTGTCATCTCCAGGCTTAAAACCGAGGTACTTCAAGGGCCAGATGCAGGGGAGTGGTATCAGGAGACAGAGATCTAGTCTTGTGCGCTCCCAAACGCATTTAGTGGGGCCACTGTGAGATACAGGAAGCTGAACTAGATGGGCCTTTTGGCCTGATCCAGCATGGCTCTTCTGATGTTCTTATGTTATTAAATATTAAGCTTAGCTAAAGATAAAGGCTAATCTCACGCTATGTAATAATTTGTGCTTGCTTCACTCAGTGAAACAGCATTTTCTTTATTTCCGTTGTTTATAACACTTTTCTCATTATGGGATTCTTCCCATTATGTGTAGGATCTTGGTTTTGTTCTGTTCTGCCCTGGAGCCTCTACCCTGGAATGCACAACCGGAGACAGAGTGTTGTATGGGTGTAAATCTCCAGAAACACTAGAGCTAGGGAGGCAGGCAAGTATCCTGGTTAGTGGCAGGATCAAGACAAAATAAGTAATTAAGCAATTAAGCATGAAGCAATTAAGCAAAGGCTGCGTTTTATTTCCTGCCTGCCAATGGATCACAGTGTCCCCCTCTCCCAGCGTTTCCTGGTCATCCTTATTTTGCCTAAATTATTACGTCACAAACTTGGGACTCCCTTGTCTCAGGTCCTTGAGTGTTTGGGCACCATGTACAGTCATGTACTGCAATTAACGGTGGGCACGGACCACCAGTTTGGTAGTTCATGCTAGTTCGTCCTTTGGGCAAACGGGTGTGTGACATTTCCCAGCCTCCTCCAGCAGACACCCACTCAGACGCAGTGGCCAAAGAGGATGGGACAGGGAAACCAAGATGTTGCCTCTGAGTGGGTGCCCACCACGGGAGGCAGGGCTGGGAATGGCCAAGCTCGTGTTCGTCCAAAGGATAACCAGCAGTTCGTGCCCATCTCTAATGACCATTCAATCTCTTATTTAAATGTACAGAATGGAAAAAAATGCACACTGCATTAGACAGCAAACAGATGCAGATGGAGAAGCAAGGGGCTGGCAGAAGGGTTAAAGGCAGGATGTATCCCCCCATCACAATTTACCTGCAGTAAATCCAGAGTTATTGGCATACTTTTCAACTCCTTCAGTAAATCCATTGCCCCTTCCTAGAAAAGTAAAGAAATGCTACACATTAACAATACTTAAAATCATTGTGAGTCAAACTTGCTTCCTAAGAGGAACTAACAATATGTCTAGCAAATTATTAATTCATCATCAAGCCAAGCAAAGCAAATGTTTCTTGAGAGACACAAACTCAACTGGGTAAACTTACAGCAAATAACTACTGTTTTGGGGCACACTTGAGCAAGGCTTCTCAAATCAAGGCATGTTTATACTTGTCCAGCAAACAAGTATCACTTTGCTGTATTCTTTAGTATCTGAGTTAATGAGTTTATTGAGCTTATTGCATAATCCAGTTACCTCTGGTAACTTACTCTTCAGCTTTTTCATACACGTGTCTGTACTTTTCATACATTTGAAAGGTAAATACACCAGCCACACTACAATATGCAGGTGTTCTTTACAGATCATGCCAACAGTTTCTTTGCCTCCAAACAGAAGAAACTGCAGCCAACAAAATAATGTTTGGCTTAAAAGAATGTCAGGCCAGAGGCACATCACCCCTAAAACATGCTGAAGTTTCCAAAACACGAGGCTTCTGCATCAGTCTGGATGTGGGGAGTTGTCAGCTGTTAAAGACTGAGAGCAATGAAGTGGGGAAGCTTATTTTTGGGCACCACACAAAGTAGATTAAAGGAACTTTTAAGATATATATTTTAGAAAGTCACCCCATGCAAGTAGTTAAGTTAAATAAATCTGTAGTTTGCAAAGGATTTTCAGTTAATCGGTTCCACCTGGACCCCTTCCATCTGTCTCTTCCCACTCTTTTTCCCTGTTAAGGTCTGATAAAGGAATTTGGGTGCTAGCCAAGCACATGGTCTGGAATATGTCGAAAAACTTTACTGCCCATTCCCTATCCATTTCATAAGATAAGGGCTCTCTTGCTGGGTTCAGTAAGTAAATACTCGGAGGTTTTAAAACAACAAAACCTCTAGTACGAATAATGACAGAAATAGAAGGAGGTTCAAACTGGTCCCTCTGCCTTTCAATCTTCGCTTATTTATAAAAGGGGAATGTTTCTGCTTCACCCCTGAATGTGATTTACGGTAATCACCAGAACGATCCAGAATTACACCGGCTATGAGACTGATGAGAAAGGATGTCATATATTTGAAAGGATGTCATATTGAAGAGGGAACAGGTTTGTTTTCCATGGCTTCAGAGACTAGGACTCAGGGCAATGGTTTAAAACTACAGGATAAGAGTTTCAATTTAAACATTAGGAAAAAATTCCTAATGTTTAGAGCTGTCCGGCAGTGGAATATGCTGCCACGGAAGGTGGTAGAGTCTCCTTTGTTGGTTTTTAAGCAGAGGCTGGATGGCTATATGTAGGGAGTACTGTACTGTGATGGGGATTCCTGCATGGCAGGGGTTTGGACTGGATGGCCTTTGAGGTCCCTTTCAACTCTATGATTCTATGAAAGAGCCAGGAAAAATATCCAGAAGACATACAGTATTTGTTCTCCAGCAAAATTGTTCCTTTCCATCTATCCAAAATATAAATCCTTACAAACTAGGCACCACATAAAATAGTGTGAATCCATTTCTGATTTCAATGAAGAGCTTTTAACCATTTCTTTAATCAAGATAGAATTTATGTGGATTATTTAGATGATTGCTTTATCTCTTTGCCATTGTATTATACTAATCCTATCCAAGACATTCCAAAAGATAAAGGCTTTCTTTAGCTGGAGAAACGCTACACTTAACCAGCAGAGAGAATACTCATAATTTTATACTATCTTTTTCCCTCTGAAACATCAAGCACATGTTGCAAGGCAAATTAACTTATTGGCTAAAATTCTAAAGGGTACTTACCAGATGCACAAAAAAAAAGGAATGCAAGCAGCATCTTGCTAATTATTTGCGACCACAGTTTATGTAATTGTACTTACACTGGCATCAATTCCCTATTCTGGCCATGGTGGCTGCTTGTCATTTGTCCTAGGGACGGGGTAAGTTGAAATATGAAATCAGATTTGATAATGAACTATCACATGTTAAGGTTTATGTTGTGGGTTATTATATTGCAAGCAAGATTCCCTGTAAGGCATGTGTGTTAGCATGCGTGCACCTCCATACTGGGTTCCTCCTTCCTCACATACCTGAAACAATCACTTTGGTATCAATAACCATGGAAGCTGCACATCAGCTTGTGTGTGTGTGTGTGTGTGTGTGTGTGTGTGTGTGTGTGTGTGTGT
>JAHTLZ010000017.1:2338994-2360479 GCA_023846285.1 Phrynocephalus versicolor
TGTGTGTGTGTGTGTGTGTGTGTGTGTGTGTGTGTGTGTGTGTGTGTCTTGCATGTGCCTGGGTAGAGCTGCACACACAAGAGCCCTGCCCAGTGGAGCTGAAAGTTATAGAGAACATTGAAAGTCAATGAATTATATTGCAAGAGGAAGAATGAAAGACCCGGGGTGGGGGGTGGGGAGAGAAGCACCCCTCCCAGATGCTGCCTGTTTTATATAACCTGGAAGTATTACTAAGATTTTCTTTTCCATTTTTCTTAGTTTCATTTTCGTAACAGATTCCGAGGGATGACAGCTGATGGACAGTAGACTGTTAGGGTTGGAAAATAACATAAAGGGAAGGTCTTGGGGACCCCCACCTTTTACTACAGAGGTTTTTAACTTTGGTGCTGTAGCAAAGCTGAGGATAGAAACATTTCAGGCAAAAAAACAAAATAAAACTAAAACAATGCATTATGTTATGTCCAAGGAAGTGGAATTGTCCATGATAGCTCACAATAAAATATAGCTGTTTTGCTTGATAGGCTCCTACCTATTCTAAAACAACAACTACAATGCCCTTTGGCATCCGAGATGCCCAGCTGAGCTTTAGGAAAATAATTTATACAACTGATATTATCTGGTCATGGCTAGAGTATCAGCGCATTTACTTTGGCTTACAGAACAGTGATGGTGAACCTTCAGCTCTCCAGATGTTTTGGACCACAACTCCCAGTCTTCCGAGCTTAGATGGCTAATGACAAAGGACTGTGGGAGTTGTGGTCCAAAACATCTGGAGTGCAGAAGGTTCGCCACCACTGCCTTCTCATTCCTGTTCCTCTGTCACCAGAGTTTGAATGGCAATCTGGCTCTTTTGACTACAGGAGGGGGGGGCAAATGAGTCTTCAAAGTTTTTCAGACAAGAAGTCTTTCTCCTTCTGGCATTGACTTTATTTTACCTTGAATAATTCCCAATAGCAACTGTATTTTTCATTTCTCATTATATAACCAAGGCATTTTAGCTTCTTGGTTTTGATTCATTCATTCTAGTATTTTTTCACTGGCCATCCTCTTAACCCATTAAATTCTTAACATCCTCTGGCAAAGCCATATTGCGAATCCTTTTAACTTTTCAAAACTAGCCATCTGGGTTAAAATCAATGATTCTGTGCCATGCACCAGAAGTATAAACAAACAGTACCATGAACTGCACATTCTCACAATCTGCACGGCCCAGAGTAGCTTTGTTGGTAGATGGCATGGTAGATAAGTCCAATAAATAAACAAACCCAATTTTAAGTTTTTGCTGCACAACCCCCTAGTAAACTAGTTCATTCTTCCTTTTCAGGAAGCTCTACCTTGCCACCTCTATTCTGCCCTTTGATCAGCAGCCATTCTCTGAACTATTCATTCAGATTTCTCCGAATAGTTCAGAAAAATTACAGCCAATACAGTATCAGCAAATTAGCATCAGGATAAAGAAATCACAACCAATACAGTACAGTGGACCCTTGTATAACATCAAATCTGTACCACATAAAACATTCCGGAGATAGGGAAAATTTGCTTAACAGAATCGCCTAGGGGGCAAATCTGTACAACATAAAAATGGGATTACTCCGTTTTCAATGCATTCTTATGGGAAACTTGTATTTAGGAAAATTTGCTTAACATAATTTCATTAGGAACGAATTAATTCCTTTCTACGAGGTACCACTCTATTAGCAAATTAGCATCAGGGTAGGAAAAAAAGGCAGCACCCGCCAGTTCAACGAGGCATATAGAGGCGTGGCTAAAAGCAGGGGAGGGGAGGGGCGAACCGCTGGACGGACAGGTGGGGGCGGAGCTTCCTCATCCGAGGAAGGCGGGTCTTGAGCGAGAACGAGGGCGGCGCGGCTAGACGACAAGAATGTGGGCGGTGCTTGTCCTTCTTTGGAGGGGAGGGGCTTACATATTTTAAAGCCCAGCGGCGGGAGGCGGGGCGAAGTGAGGGGAAAAAAGCCGTTAGGAGGGCGGCGCCGAGGGGGGCGGGGCCAGCCTCTCAGGGGACGCGGGCGCGTGGTTGTCAAGGCAACGGAGGGTGGGTCGGGGGAAGCCGTTGAAAGGCTCGCCTCAGCCTCCCCTCAGGATGAAACGAACGGCGACCTGCTTTCTGTAAGGGCGACGGGCGGCCTCCGTGAGGAACCGGCGGCTGCCGACGACCCGCCCGGCGCCCCCCTCGAGGGGCGGCAAAGTGAAAAAAAACACCAGTCGGTCCTTCCGTCAGCCAGTCGGTCGCTGCCCGTCCGAAAAGCCCCTCACTCACCGCGCTTTTCTTGGCCACCATCTTGTCGAGCCGCCTGGCAATGCGCACGATTTCCTCCTCCCCGCCCATGGCGCCGCCGGCCCCACGGCTCGCCCTTGGGGTGCCGAGGCAGGAAGAAGGACCACCCCCCACCCCCCCAAGGAGGCTGCCGAGGGAACCCTGCCCTGCCGCAGTCCGGCCGGGCGCGGGCAGAGAACCGACCGCCTCCCTCACCGACACAAGCATAGACACACGGCCGACTGTTTCGTAGAATGCGCAAGCCCGAGGAACGACGGGAAACGTAGTCCCGCCGCGCCCCTGGGCTCCTCTGGGCTGCCAGGCCAGGAGGCGCGAGCCGGCACTACAGCTCCCAGAGTGCCACGCGCGACGCCGCTGCGAAGGGTTCTGGGGGGATGAGTTCTGCTGCGGGACGCTTCTGCGCGAAGGGAAGGACTACAAATGAGAGAAGGCGGGGGGCGGAAAGATAACGGGAGGGATGGAGGGCAAAGCTGCAAGGAATATTAAAACTGCAGTTGGGAAGGCAGTTAGGTTGGGTGCTTATTTGTTCCCGCCCAATTTGAAAAAATAATAAAGACATGCTTATATCAGTTTATAGCCTGGTATGTGCCAAGCCACTCTGTCCAAATCTATGAGCTTTCTAATCAAGTTACACAGTAATCCCTCTAAAACGAATGCCTCTTAAGACAAAAAATTTGTAAGACGGATGGAATGCCCGGAAACAGGAAAACAACGAAAGACGAATTTTCCTGAGTGATGCTTCGCAAGACGAATTCCATGCATTCCTTTGGAAATCCACATTAAACCGTGCTAGGTAGGATGAATTTTTCGTAGGATGAATAGACCCGTAGAACGAATTAAATTAGTCTTAAGAGGTACCACTTGTATGTGACATGTTCACCATTCCATGTATGCGCACCTCCAAGCTACAATGGCCCAGCAGGGCTTTGCACCCAAGTCCCCTGAGTCTTGCTTCCATATGTCTGATGAAGTGGACTTATCCAAGAAAACTCCTATTAAAATAGTTACTCTTGAAGGTGCCCTGTGTTTTTGTCTTTTTTGCTTGATTCTGTTTCTTGAGATTTTGCCTGTGCAAAATCTGATACGCTTGCACAGACTAACACCACTACCTCTTCTTAATCTGACATGCTTGTAGATGTAGAAAAGGTAGCTGTGTTTGTCCCTGCAAGCATTACAGTTAGAAAGAAAAGAATAAAAGAGAGATGCACCCAAAGGACCCAACACCCAAACACAAGCTGGCCCTCTTCACGTTTGCTTGACACCCCTCAGGCAGTGGTGGTCAGGGTGGTGGTGGGGTGGGGGGCAGGGGGGCAGGGCGGAGGGGGGACGGGGGATGGCGGGGGATGGCGACAGGCGTGGGGGGGTGGCTGGCGGGCGGCGGTGGGCAGCGATGGGCGGATGGTGGGCGGCGGTGGCCAGCGGCGCGGTGGCGGCAGGCTGTCCAGTGCCTCTCTCCAACTAGCTGCCTAGTTCGCCTTAATGGAAGTGCCGGCCCTGCACACACAACACACACAGAGGTACCTCTAATTACAAGTTTAATCTGTTCCGAATGCATGCTCATAAGTCAAACAACTCATAAGTAGAGCAGCCATATCTAAAAAATAAAAAAATGTAAGTAGAACAGACCGCATCTAAAATTTGTAATGCAGCAGTTACAGCGCCAATGGTTTCCTGTTTCCCACTCTTAAGTCAACTTGCTTGTAAGTACAGCGGCTTGTAAGTAGAGGTACCACTGTATATATGCGGTCCAATGCAGTGAGGAGTGTGCAGAGTTCTACAATGGGGAAACTGAACAGCCATTACACAGGAGGATGACACAACATAGGAGGGGCAACAGCACAGGACCAGAATCAGCAGTACAAAGAGAAGATAGGTGGTTTGAGAGAGGATTCAGGGAAGCCATTTGTGTATATTGAAAATCCCTCTCAACAGAGGTGAGGGACTCAGACACCATCTGTCTGATACTTATCAAGCGGCCCTTTCATCAATCCGATTCCCCAGGCAAATCAAAAGCACTTTACACCTCCACCAGCAAGGCCATAGCTAAGTAGGACCCATACTTAATGGGTATTGGGAAAGGTTGCATTGGTGGACTTGCATAGACCCTAGGCCATTATCCAACTAACAAGCCTATTCAGATCATGGTCCACCTATGAACCCATTCAGGCTATTGTTGACTTAACAAGCCTATTCAGGCTTTTGTCCAACCTATCAGCCTATTCAGAACAATGTGTGTGTGAAATCAAGGTGAACTATAAAGTGGAGGACTCACCACTAACCTTCCTCAGACTGATGAAGCTGCTTGGATGAGCAGCGAAATGTTTCAATCCCTCAAGAAAAGACATTCAGTTACCATGACTCAAGTTCCAGGTAAACTCACCTGGATGACTGAGAACCTTCACAGATATAAAATAAGAGAGAAAGGTGGTTACTTCACATCCGTTTTGTCTCGTGTTGCACTTCAGAGTGGTACAAAAAAATCTTCCTTCACGTCTGTCGTGCAACAGCTGAAATTTGCCCCCGGAATGGGTGCTAAGCAAGACAAATCTGTACATGGTGCTGGGGTAGGATATTTCCTTTTCATGGTTTGTCCCCGGTTTCTGTTCCGAAACAAGACACCGTGAGGTAACAACTATCACACAACGAAACATTCGTTTCTCTCAGAAAACTGTGTCCCAGGTACATTCAAAGTGCCCACCCACCCCAGATGATCACCACCCCCTTGCCCTCCTCCTTAAATACCAATAAACAAAACAAACTTCAAAGCCAGGCAAGAGGGACACCAGACAGACAATTAATTAGCAAGCAAAAGGAATAAAGAGCAAAGAAAGCCCAAAGGCTATCACCCGGAGCATTCCAATGTGGCCATGGTGGAGAAAGTGAAAGCTAGCCAGAGGAGCCGCAGACTCCTTCCCTGCCTACAAAGATTTTGACTTTTCAGAAGCAAAATATTGAAAAAGAATTTTAAGCCCTCCCAAAAAGGAAAAAAGGAAGCTAGACAAATTCAGTGTTTGTCACAGCACAAGACAGTGAGGTAACACTTGTCAAGAGACAAGTTATCACAACCATGGGGACACTGAAACAGGGACAAAACCACGTGATCGTGACCAATGCTGTCACGGTACAAAACTAGTCGCGGAACAAAGGACGTGAAGTAACCACCAAAGTGGTACAGTACTGCTATGTTTTGATGTCTCCAAGATCACATTACTAGTCAGCATTCTTTTTCTGGAGTAGAGAAAATCCCTAAATCTGTTTCCAAGGTAAAGCTGAGCAGAACACATCAATTGGGGTTTATGGTGATATTTATTTATTATTGAATTTATACCCCACCCATCTTCCCAAGGGAACTCTGGGCGGCTTACAGGTTGAACAAATCAGAAACAATATTACAAACAAAGCAGCAAACAGTATTACAAACACTCAGAGACAAACAATAGATAAAACCATATGGCATCCTTATAAAACCAATCTCATTTAGAGGCATCAGGCCGTGGGGAGAGCCTTCATCAGATGGCGGGGGGGGGGGGACTATTAAACTGGGTCACCAAAGGCCTTGCGGAATAAGAGGGTCTTCACCGCTCTGCGGAAGGCCAGCAGGGACTTTGCAGAGCGCACTTCGCTGGGGAGGCTGTTCCACAATGAGGGGGCAGCCACCGAGAAAGCCTGATTACGGGTGGAAGTTCGTCTGGCTTCTCGGGGGGGTGGGGTGGCGGCAACTCAAAGCAAGTGCGCTCGCAACTGCCGAACTGGTCAGGCCGAGGTTGATCGCTGGGCAATCCGCTCTGCAAGGTAGTCAGGTCCCAAGCCATGGAGGGTTTTATAAACTAAAACCAAGACCTTGAATCTGATCCGGGACACAACGGGCAACCAATGCAGCTGGGCCAAGACTGGGGTAATGCGGTCAAAGCGACGCGCACCCACCACCAGTCTGGCCACCGCATTTTGGACCCGCTGCAATCGCCGGAGGAGAGTCAAGGGCAACCCCATGTAGAGGGTGTTGCAATAGTCCAACCTCGAGATCACCAGTGCCTGAACCACTGTTCTCAGGGAGTCGCCATCTAGGTACGGGTGGATCTGGGCAATCTGTCGTAGATGATAAAATGCGGTCCGGGTCACAGCAGCCACCTGGGCATCCAGAGAGAGTGCCGGATCCAGGACCGCACCCAGATTCCTAACCCTATCCGCCAGCTGGAGATAAACTCCCTCCACGTTGGGGAGAGGGCCTCTGTAGCCAGATGGCGAACTCCTAAAGAACATCACCTCAGTCTTCTCGGGATTGAGCCTGAGCCTGTTGGCCCTGGTCCAGGCCATGACCGCCTCCAGGCACTGGTCGAGGATCCGGACAGCTTCCACTGCAGAGGTGGAGAAGGAGAGATAGAGCTGCGTGTCATCAGCGTACTGATGACAGCAGACTCCAAATCTCCAAATGACCCCAGCCAGCGGCCTTACATAAATGTTGAACAGCATATAAATATGGGTATTAGAAGGAGAGAAGCATGGCTTTCCATTTCCTGATTCCATGTGTTTCCTTCTGCTTCTCAAGCATCAGTAGAGTTGCCTGTAGATGGTACTGTTGAGCCTTGCAGGAAGTGCTTCTGCTCTCAGTCCTACTTCTGCTCTCAGTCCTACTAGAGCAGCCCTTTCACACAACACTGTGGTGCAGAACCTCACCTCCCTAATGAGTTTTTTTTAGTACAATAGCCCCAGGTCTTTGCATGCTAATGCACAATATTAGCTGCTATTTATCCTTCTCTAGGCAAACCTAGATAGCATCCTAAAGAGCAGAGACATCACTTTGCCAACTAAGGTCAAGATAGTCAAAGCTATGGTTTTTCCAGTACTGATGTATGGAAGTGAGAGCTGGACTATAAAGAAGTCTGATCACCGCCGAATCGATGCTTTTGAGCTGTGGTGCTGGAGGAGAATCTTGAGAGTCCCCTGGACTGCAAGGAGATCAAACCTATCCATCCTGAAAGAAATCAACCCCGAATGTTCACTGGAAGGACAGATTTTGAAGCTGAGGCTCCAGTACTTTGGCCACCTCATGAGGCGAGAGGACTCCTTGGAAAAGTCCCTGATGTTGGGAAAGATTGAAGGCAAAAGGAAAAGGGGACAGCAGAGAATGAGATGGTTGGACGGTGTCATCCAATATGGATTTGACCAAACTCCGGGAGGCAGTGGAAGATAGGAAGGCCTGGCGAGCTCTGGTCCATGGGGTCACGAAGAGTCGGACACAACTGAACAACAACAACAACATCCTTCTCTTTATTTACTCATTATTTGATTAACTGTTTGCCCTCACTCCCCCCCCACACACACACTTAGGGCCTTTTCACACGACCCCTAAGATCCGCTGGCCACTTAAACTCGGACCAGAGATCTTGGGGGTTCGTTGCTCTTCCTGCGTCCCCACCCCTCCGCACTTCCTTGCTCCTGTCTGCGTGAGGGGAGGGAGAAAAAAGGAGAGGGAAAATGCAGGCTCAGTCGTCCTGATTCCTTCTCTTCTGTTTAGTTTTTTTGCCTCCCGCCCCTTCTCTAAGGGGCGGGAGGCAAAAAAAACCAAACAGAAGCGAGGAGATCCGGATCTGGGGATTTTCACCCTCCGAGAGCAGGTACAAGAAAAGTGTGCTGGGACGCGCTTAGGTGGGCATGGTTGCACTTAATTTCCTGCAAACTCCGGAGCTGGTGGGGAAACAATTGTAAGCTCCGGAGCTGGCAGCCATTTGCGGCGGAGTTTAGGGGTCGTGTACAAATACCCTTAATTCGTTTAAATATATATTTTAAAAATCTATACTGTATATGCATATTCTAGGCCAAGGAAAAGGGATGCACTGAGCTCCCAATCCTTGAAATAAACTCTTGTGAGAAACAGAAAAATGACCCCCTGTTGTGCCCTTGGGTAAACTGTCAATACAGACCTCCTTCCACCATTCCTTTTCTGCTCTGAATTCAAGCCCTCAGGATACTTGGGGTGTGGAAATGCAGATGTCTCTGCCAGGACATGAGGGTCTTCTGATCTCGCACCCTCCAGAATTCTGCCCTCCAGTACTCATTGCAAGGACAGTGAGGGTGGGAATGGTGACCAAGGAAGATGTGAAAGGAAGCAGAAGAAGAGTAGGTGAGAGGTGTGAGGTATGAGCAACAGAAACAGAAGGACCGAAGTTGCAGGACCCACTAGGAGCTGGGGCTCACCATCAGTACATCTAGGGACTGTGGATTTTGCTGAGACAGAAGGTCTATGTAGTCTTGATTAATCAGGAAAGGCTAATTGGGGTTATAGAATCATAGACTTGGAAGAGACCTCAAGGGCCATCTAGTCTAACCCCCTGCCATGCAGGAACCCCCATCACAATATTTCGGACAGATGGCCATCCAGACTCTGCTTAAAAACCTCCAAAGAAGGAGACTCCACCACCCTCCTTTGGGACAGCATATTCCACTGCCGGACAGCTCTAACTGTCATGAAGTTCTTCCTAATGTTTAAATTGAATCTCTTTTCCTGTATGTCTGTGAAGATTCTCCATCATCCAGGTGAGTTTATCATGAGCAGCAAAATGTTTCAATCTCTCAAGAAAAGAAGTCCAGTTGCCATGACTCAACTTCCAGACTCTTTTCCTGTAGTTTGAAACCATTGCTCCGAGTCCTAGTCTCTGAAGCCATGGAAAACATGGCTTTGCAGGAAAAAAAGAAAGTGACACAAGGTGAGACTCTGCTGCTAAGTCCAGTTAACAAAGGATTCCAGACCCTCTGAGTATCAGATTATTTGCAAGATAATAGCAGGAGAATGGAATCACTGGTCAGAAATGTGTTTTGTGGCTTCTCTGAGTAAATGCTCTCTTTGGCACCTCTTCCGAACACAAAAGAAAAAATGATCACTTGCCACAACTGGGAAATGGTTGACAAGCAGTTTTGATAACTTCTTTAAGACCGTAGAGCATGTGGATTTTGACACACGTGGATTTCAGTGTTTTTTTTCCTCCATTTTTAAACATGAAAAATTGAAACTTTAGATCCGTGCATTCCTAATACAGCAAGAGAGGTTGGGAGCGATGCTTCCAGGGTTGCCAAAACAATGAGGCTCGGTGTAGTATGCTCTGGGCAACAGTCCAAACCAGGATCTGGAAACGTTACAGCTCCTGGCCTTGTTCCATCACATGGCAAAGTCCAGGAGGCGACAGAAGGTCATCCTTCAGCAGAGGGATGGTGTGGCTGAGGCCTTGAAGTAGGTAGTGGATTGAGAACTGGAATGGGGGGGGAAAACTGAGTTCAAGACCCCATCCCAGGTACCTCACAGAATTGCTCATTTATGCAGAGGGTGGTCTGCTGCTCCCATGGCTAGAGAAACTGTAAAAATGTGGTTTGTATTAGAGATGGGAACGAATCAAAAAAATGGCATTTTGTTTGTCGTTTGGAGGGTCCGTTTCGGTTCGTTTCCGTTTTTCGTGAATTTTTGCAAAAAAATCATTTTCGTTTTCTTTCGTTTCGTTACCATTTTGTTACCATTTATTTCATTTTTGTGATTTTTTAAGGATTTTAAGCAATTCATTCATATTGCAGTAACGGAAACAAAACGCACGACAACATTTCCAGTGTTTCTGTTCGTTTCGTTTCATTTTAGAGACAAAATTCGTTTGTCGTTTCGTTACGTAATGAAACGAAAAAAACGAAAATGGAAATGAAAACTTGTTCGTTTTGTGCCCATCTCTAGTTTGCATCATCTGAGCCACCGCATGGCCTGCAACCACAGAGACACCGTGTGATGTTTCCCAGATTCCAGGGCGCTCTGTCATGTCGAGCTGGGTAGGAGGAACAGCAGAGGACCACTCTTTCCCACAGTGGCTGTGGCTTCCAGGTTAAAAATCTAGGTTTGCTCTTCAAATCCTCAGATGATATTGAGTTCAGTATAAGATGCCTGCAGAACTACGGCTCAAGCACAGAGACAAGGTCCCTCAGGGTGGCCGTTCATAAAAGTTGGCATTTCGAACCCAGTGCTTCTACCATTCCTGATTTGATGTGTTTGTTTACATACATCGCCAAGGAGCCAACAACTTCTAGTAACTCTTGCTGTGTATAAGAGGCGTTCCAGGTGTGGTTTCCTATTGCCACCCGACCATCAATATCCGTGGCCAGACAGGATTTGAAGCCACTCTCCCGAGTCTTAGCCCAACATGCAATTCAATACACTACTCTGGCTCTCGGTCTTCCATAGGGAAGGGCATTATCATTCATTCCATGAGCCACGCACCGTTGAAATAATTTTGGTTCCAGCCATTTTTTGGAAAGAATGACATTTGCTCAAAAGTCAAAGGGAGCTCTCCAGACCAATCCATTGCTCTACAGCAGGCATGACCAAACTCTGGCCCTCCAGATGTTTTGGACCACAATTCCCACAGTCCTTTGCCATTGGAAACACAGGCTTGGAATTCTGGGAGTTGTGGTCAAAAACATCAGGAGGGCCAAAGTTCAGACATGCCTGCTCTACAGTCTTCACTGGACTACCATCTTAATAGCATTGTCTTTTGCTAGGTCAAGCCCATACGTCTTTAACTAGTTTGGTTTGGGGAATTCCTCAATCACTCAACTGCTCTAATGAGTCCTGTAATTTTTTTTGGCAATTTTAAGGAACTATGTATTTTGTGGTTTCCTGCTGGTTGCCTGCAATTACTATGAACAGTTTTAATGACTTTATCTGCATGCATTTGGAGTCTGTATGACATGTTTTGACTTTTTTTTTTCAATTTTGCGTGCTTCCTCTGGCATCTTGCATAAGCGAACAAGCAGCATGAGCAACAATAACAAGAGTTGTTATGGAATAAATAGATTATCTTCTGGTGGAAATAATAAAAGAATCATTTGAATGGCTCAATGAAAAGATGGAGCAGCAAGTAAACAGGAACTGATCTATTGTAGGGGGGGGGGAAATAATGTAGGTCACTACAGTAGTTTATTCTTGCTTATCTCCAAGGACTGAGAGCATGGCTATACTATCGAAATAAATCAAGTGCAGGATTGGTTTGTGAATTTGCTTTTTATGTCACACAGTTGGTTTTTTGAGTCCTTGAGTGCATCCTCTTGGTAGAGGGGGGCTACACAGAGTCACAGATGCCCTCCCAAGTGAAATCCGCCTGGCACCAACACTGATGACTTTTCGGCGCCAGGTAAAAACCTTCCTGTTCCAGAAGTTTTTTAATTGATACAATTTAGATTGTGGGTCTTCTGATGGCAATTTTAGTGTGATGATTTTAGTATAAGGCTTTTATTGTTGTTTTAATTATTTATTGTTGTTTGATGTTTTTAACTGTTTTAATTCCTTGATTGGAAGCCGCCCAGAGACCTTTGGGTAGTGGGCAGCATCTAAGTTGTAAAAATAAATAAATAAATAAATAAAATTACATTTGAAGCTTTGTACTGTGCTCATTTGTCCTCACATTGGTTGCCTCTCACAACTATGAGTTACTACTGCTGTGATGTTTTTAATTTTTTCATTTCTTGCAATCTGAAATAGTGCTAGAACAGAATGACAGACAGGGAAAAAAAACTAAAACAGAGATTTCCCTGCAGCCTGGCACATGCACACAGAGACAGAAACACAAAGGAAGGAGAGAAGGAGAGGGAGACATCCAGCCTGGGTTGTAATAAATTATACGCAATGTATATTAAAATGCATAGCTTCTAATCTAAATAACACAATTCCTTGTTAAAAACAATCTGTGTCCATGTGTGTCATATAGTCACCGATTAAAAATATGCCTAACCCAATTCAACTCCATGCTTTTCCCCCTGGTGTAACTGCACTCTGAGCCAAGCTTGTTAAGCGAGAATAGCATCCAGAATCCCATGCTGCCTGGGGAATTATGACAGTTAAAATAACTTTTCTAATAGCTGAGACTAAGCCCAAAGTTGGGTCCAAGTTCAAATAATAACACACAACACAAATGGAATCCTCCATAAAATGGGCACTGCATCCCACGATTCTAGCCATGTTGTAATTTCACTGGCTCCAGGTCTTCCATTTTCCTTCAACAATCAGCACTCCATACCCATTGAACGTGGTCAGTCCTCATTGGCCTGTTTTTTAAATCATTTCCCTTACAGAAATGTCAGTATATCCACTTTCTGTATGCTTGCAAACCTCAGACCATACCTAAGCTTCTTGATACTTGTTCCTTGTGATGTTTTTTCTTTTCTTTTTCCCTACATACACAATGGTGCTCACAACTCAAACACCCAAACTAGAAGGAATGGTTTCTGTCGTCATATTTTTGAGTGTCCAAAGCATCCTATGTAACTCTGTAGTCTTTACAACAATTCTGAAAATTAGACTAGTATTTTTTGCCTGGTAACAGACGGATGGCTGACAGCTTGTCTAAAAGCCCATCTAAATTTTGTTGTTCCTGCAAGGGGGCAATGACAATAAAGATTCCTATTCCTATCTAGCGACTCTGGATCAGAGCTTGGAAAATTAGTTTTTATTATTGCTCATTGCAGAGTTTGAGAAGTAACCAATTGCCAGTACTCACTACACTATGGGAAAAAGTAACTCTCTAGCACATTGTGTGACTTAGTTCTTTTTCATTACTTAAAAAAAAATGAGACACCAAAAAAGTGAAAAAATAAGCCTTGAAAAATATATTTAAATATGCTTTTAAAAAGAACTTTGGGGAGTAACTCAAAATGTTACACTGGTAGAGAAACTTTATTTTTTAAATATTACCTTGTTGGCATCTTTGTTACCCCAAAAGAACACATTTATGACTATCTACAATACATTATATAACTTATCTCTGAAGACAAAAATGTTGAAACTGAGACTGTCCAACTTTGGCCACATCACGGAAGGGCAGGGTGCTCTGTAAAAGACTGGGAAAGATACAAGACAGGAGGGGGGGAGGAAGACTAAAATACAAGATGGACTATTGGAACACAAAGAGGGAGGCCATGTGGCACTGGCCATTACAAAATTCAAATGCAATTCTAGGCTATAGGTGATATCTTTATGAGGCACTAATTTAAAAAGTGGGTATTGCCCATTAAAGCTTGCAATTATTATTCTTTTATTAGTGGCCTATTAAAGTATCACCTATAGCAGTGGTTCACAACCTTCCTAATTCCGTGACCCTTTAATAAAGTTCCTCATGTTGTGGTGACTCCCTTGCCCTGCTTGGAATTGGCCACAAGCTCCCTTTGGCAGGCCACTGCCACAGGTGCCATAGAGAACTTCCCTCTACAGGCACCCTCAGCCAATCACAGCCTCCAGTGCCATTGACTGACATTCACTCCAACCTATCAAGCTGTAACTCACTCTTTCCCCCCCCTCCTCCAGACCCAAGCCATTTGTGCCTTTTTCTTCACTGGCTCATGGCGACCCCTGTGAAATGGTCGTTCGACCCCCAAGGGGGTCCCGACCCCCAGGTTGAGAACCACTGACCTATAGCCTAGTCTTGCATTTACTGTACACACGATGGACTATAACTCCCTAAAGAAATCCACAACCGTGATTGAGGACAGTCTGTTTTGGAAATGGCTCATTCATCGGGTTGCCCTAAGTTGGAAGCAATTGGACCGAACAACTTCTATCTCATCTTTTCTGACCACTGCTGTGGACCAGAGCAGTGACTGGATTCAAACATTCCTAACCTTTCCACCCATACTATTGAGTGCTCAACAAATTCCTTCCTTTCCATCCGTCCATGGAAAGTCCCTCTCAACCGGGGCTGGGGGGGGGGGGGAGTTGTTGGTAGCTTTTGGAAGCAGCTGTGGTGGCCTCGTCCGGTTCAGCTCCACCCCTTTAAAACAAAAGGCCCATGCCAGAAACCCTGGGTGGAGAGATTGCAGGAGAAGGAAACCCCACCTCTTCAGGAGCCGGCCTGTTACAGCCGCAGGAATTCCCAAGGAGGCGAGAAACAAGAGACGTTCCCGCTTGTTGGGCAGGAAAAGCCATTGAGGTCCTTTGGATTCCTGCATGGCCATGTGTGTTTGTGTAAAATTCAGTCAGTCAGTCAGTCAGACACCTTTATTGGCATAAATAAATAAATAAATAAAATAGACAATGAACTGACTGACTGACTGTTTGTGTAAAATTGCATTTTACCTTTAAAATCAAGGTATTGCGGGTTCCCACTCTAAGACTGTCCAGGTTCTCAGGGACCATGTGAAGCCAACTTCTAGCCAGGCACTTCAGCCGTCTGTTTGGTTCTGCCTTCCCCACCCTGACACATAAGACCATAAGAGCATAAGAAGAGCCCTGCTGGATCACGCCAAAGGCCCATCTAGTCCAGCTTCCTGCATCTCACAGTGGCCCCACCAGGTGCGTCTGGGAGCGCACGAGACTAGATCTCTGTCTCCTGGTACCACTCCCCTGCATCTGGTCCTTGAAGTACCCCTGTTTTAAGCCTGGAGATGGCACACCTCCGTCATGGTTTGTAACCTGTGATGGACTTTTCCTCCAGGAATCTGCCCAATCCCCTTTTGAAGGCATCCAGGCCAGATGCCATCACCACATCTTGTGGCAGGGAGTTCCACAGACTGACAACACGCTGGGGAAAATATTTTATTTTGTCTGTTCTCACTATCCCAACCCTCACTTTGAGTGGATGTCCCCTAGTTCTGGTATTCTGTGAAAGGGAGAAGAGTGTTCCTCTCTCCCCTTTACTCATGCCCTGCATTATTTCGTTTGTCTCCATCATATCCCCCCTCAAGAGCCTTTTTTCCAGACTAAAGAGCCCCAAATGTTTTAGCTTTTCTTCATAAGGCACCTTTGAGATGTTTTGGATTACAACTCTGATTATCCCCTGCCAGTGAAGGCACTGGCCCTTACTACTTGTTGTTCGCAGGATTCAAAGAGATGCTAGACTTTTTATCTTTCTTCTGTAACGTACTGCTCTACAGTTATTTCTTTGCTACATTATCTTTCTAAAAAAAAAATTTTAAAGGCCAAAAATATTGGGTGCGGGTGTTTCTCAAGATGCACTGAGAAAATCTTTTTTTAAAATTCACGACAATGAGAAAAGTAAAACATACTCATTACACTGAGAGGACTCACCATCTCCAGAATCAGCACCCTTCAGGTAACATCAATATTTGTAACACATTTCCTCCTAGCTGTGGAGTAATGTGGTAGACAGTAGTGAATATTTGAGATACGCAAGGGCCTCTATAGACCATCTCCAGGACTAAAGGGAAAGGCAATCATTTTTGGTCCCAGATTGCTCACTACTTTATATACCAGCCACACAGCTTAAAATATCTCCCAATTAGAGATGGGCACGAAATGAACAATTTTTCGTTTCCGTTTTTGTTTTTTCATTTCGTTACGCAACGAAACGACAAACGAATTTTGTCTCCAAAATGAAACAAAACGAACAGAAACACCGGAAATTTTGTTGTGCGTTTCGTTTCCGTTACTGCAATATGAGTGAATTGCTTAAAATGCTAAAAAAAAATCACAAAAAAATCAAAATTAATGGTAATGAAATGGTAACAAACGAACAAAAACGAAAATGAATTTTTTGCAAAAATTCGCGAAAAACGGAAATGAACCGAAACGGACCCTCCGAATGACAAATGACAAACGAAATGCCATTTTTTTTATTCATGCCCATCTCTACTCCCAATAGCAGACAGGGAGAGAACTTCTTTTAGCAATGAGCTCACAATTGGTTGACAAGACCCATCACACAAAAATCCAGCTGAATCCTTTTGCATCAGCTAGACTAGCTTTTAGGGTAGCCTCACATGGAGTATGTTTACAGTAGTCCACCCTTGAGGTTACCAAAGTCTGAACCGCTGTGGTTAACTGATCCCTAACTAAGAAGATCTGTGGCAAAAGACCCCCAGGGTTCAGAGATCACTAAAGCAAAGCAAAGCAAAGTGTTTTGCTTATATACCGCCCCATACCACCAGTAGTCTCTGGGCGGTTTTACAGTTTGTAATTACAGTATGCAGGCTACACATCCCCCCCAGCAAGCTGGGTATTCAATTTACCGACCTCGGAAGGATGGAAGGGTGAGTTAACCATGAGCCTGCTACCTGGGATCGAACCCCAGGTCGTGAGCACAGTTTTACCTGCAGTACAGGCATTTTACCACTGCGCCACAGGGCTCCTAAGCCCCTACCCTAGTAATCCAGGGGAGTCCTCAGACTGTAACGTTGTTCTGAAGCTCTCTGTCCTTAGGCTCCACAAGGCCTCCATCATGTTGAGGTTCTATCACAATCTGTGGGTGGTCATTTAGTCCACCAACTTGCATCAAAATACTGGTGCAGGACCTCAGGATGGCATGGCCACCCTTGAGTCAAACGATGCAGCCTACGATGCTATGCTCCAAATCACAGCATGACCACTCCAACGGCATGGCATGTCAATTAAACACCATGAAGGATGAGCAGTCCATAGCCCAGCTGCCCCTGGACTAACTTTTCCAAGCTCTGCACCAAACTATGTGTGAACCTAGTCACTGAAATCCAGTTAGTAACTCATTGACTCACCAAATCCCCGCTCAGTCTGTCAGCCTGCTCCAGCTGTGCCTTTCTAACTGGATTTCAGCCACTGATTCAGTGTGCAACAAGATGGAAAGGAATGAACTGAAATGTACAGTGGTACCTCGACTTACGAATGTAATCCGTTCCAAATGCATGCTCTTAAGTCGGGCTAAAAAATTGAAAAAATAAGTTGAATTTTTTTTAAAAAAAATTAAAAAATATTTGTAAGTCAAGCAGACCATATCTAAAATTTGTAAGGCGGCAGTTAAAATGACAACAGTTTTCCACTCTTCAGTCGAATTGCTCTTAAGTCGAACTGCTCTTAAGTCGGGGTACCACTGTATCTGAGTGCATTCATGTTGGCATGTCCATATGTGCATCCTCCTCCCCACCACCAGCCACTGTTATTGTTGTTTTGCACTTGTAGAAAGTGCAAGCCATGCTTTTGCTATTTGTGTCCCTCACCCAGCAGTACCGCCCCCCTCCCTGCAGCCTTTCTCTTCTCTGCCTCTTCGGTGTCCTTGACCGGTATTCCTGTGTTTCCTTTTTGGCCTCGGGCAAAAAAAAAAAAAAATGGAAGGGGGGGGGAAACCACCTCTCCATGGCGCCACATCAGAACTGGCTGTGGGAAGGTAGGGGCTTCTGAACTCTCACAGAAGGCTTTCCTATTTAATGCTTCCTAAGTCATCCCTCCCACCACACCATCACATACATGCCCAACACTTGTCTGCTTCCCAGAGACATCAGCAAAACCAAGGACAGAAATGTGGCAGACTTGACTATCAAGATAATCTCAGGTTTTTTGCCTTTCATGCCTTTACCAACTTCTTTTGTTTTGGCACCATCCCTTGCGGTGGCTCAATAGTCTGGCAGTTCAGTTCCCCTCTGTGTCTTCTGTGAGAAAAGCCAGCCTGTGTGGCCTTGGGTAAGCTACATAGTCCCAGCGTACCTCCATAAGAACATGAGAAGAGCCCTGCTGGATCAGGCCAAAGGCCCATCTAGTTCAGGTTCCTGTATCTCACAGTTGCCCCACCAAATGCATCTGGGAGCGCACGAGACTATATATCTGTCTCCTGATACCATTCCCCTGCATCTGGCCCTTGAAGTAGCCTGGTTTTAAGCCTGGAGATGACACATCTCCATCATGATTTGTCACCTGTGATGGACTTTTCCTCCAGGAATCTGTCCAACCCTTTTTGAAGGTATCTAGGCCAGATGCCATCACCACATCCTGTGGCAGGGAGTTCCACAGACTAACAACACGCTGGGTAAAAAAAAAATTGCTTTTGTCTGTTCTCACTCTCCCAACCCTCAGTTTGAATGGATGTCCCCTAGTTCTGGTATTCTCTGGCATACAGAATAAGGCACAGTAAAGGTAAATACTTTCTGAGGGGTCGCTGCCTTGATAACCTTGGAAGGGGTCACCGTAAGTCAGAACTGACCTGATAGCATGCAATTCTTGTTATTAAGCCACCAAGGACAATTTGGTTCACTATCGATCTGATACAGGGGTGAGAGTCTTGTTACTAAATTAAAAACAAAACTTGCAGACACAATTAGAAATGGAACCTTAGGTTAATTCCATCACAAATATAAAGAAATGTAGCTGGAGAAGGGGAAGTCATGTTAGTCTGTGCAAGCTTGAAACAAGAAAACAAAATAAAAAACTAAAAGCAGGCAACAATGTGGTGGCCCCTTAGACTAAATTTTATGTTTTTCATGTAAGCTTTCAGGGACAAGTCCACTTCATCAGACAAACCCAAAAGCTCACATTAAAAAAAATACAGTATGTATAAAATTAGTTTAAGATGCCACCATGTTCTTGTCTCTCGCTTTTTTTACATTTTATTTTTGTTGTTTTCCACCAATAAATATGAAAATTCTGGCAAATACTCTAAAACCCAATATAATTCTCCACCATTTGCAGCAGCTAATTTTAATAAGGATAGTTATTCCTGGATAGAGCCGACTGTGGAGTTGCAGTCTGCTGCTGGGCAGATTTGAAAGAGGAGGCTATCCAGACAAAAAGAAGAAACAAAACAACAAGAGCAAAATAGAAAACAAAACATTGTGGTACTTGGAAGATGAATGGGCATATTTCTGTGTGAGCGTTCAGGGAGACAGCCATTTCTTCCCACCTAATAGAGCAGTGGTGGCGAACCTTCGGCACTCCAGGTGTTTTGGACCACAACTCCCACAGTCCTTTGTCACTGGCAATCTAGGTTTGGAATTCTGGGAGTTGTGGTCCAAAACATCTGGAATGCCAAGGGTTTGCCACCACTGTAATAGAGAGAAGTGAAATCCCAGGATAGGCATATGTCCTATGCCATGCACAGGAGATGGACTAGCAAGGTAACAGTAACATGACTGCCATAAATACAATATTTTTCCATGTGTAAGACTATGTTTTTGACTAAAATTATTAGATTAGAATTTGAGGGCCGTCTTATACACAGAAGTTAGCCAAGGTGAGAAGTGCACGGCTTAGAAATTGTAATTTTGGGTTGGGAAAGTCTTATATATACATGGTGGTGTCTTACAGACCGAAAATACGGTACTTAACAGTAAAAATGTTGGCTTCACCAAATAGTCCAACACTTCCTATGAAATATGAAGTACCTGGAGTTGAAATCAAGGGTCAGCACTTGGAGAGTTCCTCGCCCTGTAAAAATGAAGCAATAGTTGATCAATTCCCAGTGTCTGGCTCATATACAAGATTGCAGGGATAACATTGAATCAATATATAAAGTGAGAAATGAGCCACATGTAATCCTTTGATGTGCACTGGAACTTATATATGTATCTTATCTGATGTGGGAGACAATCTCAGAAAGAAGATGATAGCAACACTAATTCCACATTAACATGAGGTAATTGCACAGGGAAATCAAAGCCAGACTTTTTTTTTTTATGAGTAAAGCACACGAAATCTTGGCCTGGATAGACAATTCTTTTAATTTTGGTCTCTTCCACATTGATTTTTTTTTTAAAAAAATTCAAATTCCTCCCAGTGCAAGGAATTTAAGTAAATTCCAATCCAAATCAAACTAAATAAAGCTTTTCAATCATCATCCTGGATGGCCTTTGTCGAAGCTCCACCGTCATAAGGCATTCCCAAAAGAAGGAAATGGGAAACTTTCCATACCACTTCTGAATATTCTGTACCTGAAACAACCTAAAAAGGGTTGCCAGAAGTCAGAATTCATTTTCGCCGCACATGATTATTTATTACAGACAAAGTAATAACTGTAGCGTAATAACAGGTAACTGCATTTTCCAAAATGTTTCCGTATCTGACAGATAATGTTAAGCAAGATTCCATTCTGCCCAAGTAGACTCGACAGCGCTAGGCCAGGAATGTAAACTAACCTGACTTCAAATAAGGCAAAAGCTAGTGTGCTGTACTGGACAGAGCATGAGGCAAGAAATCAGGAAACCGGTGTTCAAATTGCTGCTCCGCCATGGAGATTTGGAGGGTGGCGAAGATGACTATACATTGGAAACAACGCAATGGCACTTTATAACAGGCAGATGCTGCATGCTCACCCTGATTTTATTGCAATAACAATTTCATAACTAGGCATGGTCGTTGTCAGTGTGCTAGTGTTTTGGAGTTACTGAGCTTTATTGCAGAAAATGTGATTGACAAACATTATGAATAAATCTTGTTAATGGATAAACAAAGCAACGAGGAAGTAGAAGACTTTCAATAGCTCTCCTGTGCCTCCTGACAGAGGATGTTTTTTTTCTCTTTGTAGTAGGGATGGGCACAAAATGAAAAACAAAATGCTGTTCCGTCATTTCGTTACATACGAAACAAAAGAGCTGCTTTTCTATTGAAACGAACCATTTCATTCTGTCTACAAAATGGTGGCTTACCTGCAGGTGTTCCACCACCGCCACTGCCACTAAGACCGCCCAGCCAGGCTGGAGAGGGCGAGAAGCCAGTGCCTAGGCCTGACACTGTTGGAAATGCTGCGGCTGCCGCTGGAGCCCCACCAGCCAGCTGGACAGGCTGGCCTAGGGCCCCCCACCACTGGAGTCACCATGGCTACCAGTGGAGGCAGACTTGCTGCTAGCCAGTTGGGCAGGCAGGCCTAGGCCCCTCCACCGCCAGAGCTTTTGGAGCCGCTGCCGCAGGTAACAAAGCGTTTTGTTTCGTACAAATTTTTGTTGTAAAAATTCGTAAGAGACGAAGCAAAATGAAATGTGCCCCCCCCCCCCCGGAAACAGAACGAAACAAAACACCATTTTTCTGTTTCGTGCCCGTCCCTACTCTGTAGTAGAGAAACAGAAAGACGGGGTGGGAAATAAACACACGAGCTGTTTTCTTTCAGAGATGGATTCCAAAGACATGGGGCAGAGTGAGCAGTGAAGTGTTAGACTCCATTGGTAGTAGTGCTGCTTCAATGACTGCACAGGCCAATACCTGATTCCTGAATTCTTGCATTGACCTGGAAGCCTTATAGGCCCTTTCCAATCACATTTGTTCTATGATTTTAGCTCAGGGGGTTGGGTATCTGGCCATGGAGATTGGAAATTGAATTTCCCACTGTGCGTTCTGGGAGGAACAGCCAGCCTGTGTGTCCTTGGACAAGCTGCACAGTTCCAGGACAACCCTCCACCCACCCACCCAGAAGAAGGGAATGGTCAATGACATAGATAGATAGATAGATAGATAGATAGATAGATAGATAGATAGATA
>JAHTLZ010000017.1:2379253-2419171 GCA_023846285.1 Phrynocephalus versicolor
AGATAGATATAATTTTTGATTAATACAAATTATACAATATATATAGTGATGGAGAAAACGGCTTTTAAAAAAACAGCAATTTGATGTGCTTTAGGCCCATGGGGATGTTTGAACAGAGCATCAAAAATGCTACTGTGGGGACGGAAAGTGTGCATCAAATGTCACGTGACCAATCTTGGAGAAAGTATGCATCAAATCAACATGCTCATTTAGGCCCTTTTCACACAACCCCTAAGATCCGCTGGCCACTTAAACTTGGACCAGAGATCTTGGGGGTTCGTTGCTCTTCCTGCGTCCCCACCCCTCCGCACTTGCTTGCTCCTGTCTGCGTGAGGGGAGGGAGGAAAAAAGAGAGGAAAAAATGCAGGCTCACCTCCGAAGCTGCCCGGCGTCATTGTCCTGGTTCCTTCTCTTCTGTTTTTTTGTTTTTTTTGCCTCCCGCCCCTTCTCTTAAAGGGGCGGGAGGCAAAAACAACAACAACAAACAGAAGCGAGGAGAGCCCAGCACTCACCAGATTAAATTCGGACCTGGGGATTTTCACCCTCCAAGAGCAGGTACATGAAAAGTGTGCTGGGACGCGCTTAGGTAGGTGTGGTCACACTTAATTTCCTGCAAACTCCGGAGCTGGTGGGGAAACAATTGTAAGCTCTGGAGCTGGGAGCCATTTGCCGCGGAGTTTAGGGGTCGTGTACAAATACCCTTAGAGTGCGTGTGATAGAGGCCTTACTAACCTCATCTAGTTGGTTGGGGGCAAAGGCACTTCCAACATCCGTGGTGGAAGGGAAGCACAGTCAAGGAAGAATCCCAGGGCTCATCTTCACTGTACAGAGAGTCTAGAAAAGTGACTTCTTGTGCCATGATGTCCCAGAATCCCCTAGCTGGCTTCCTGGAGGATTCTGGGAATCTGAGGCATTTAAAGGGTGATTTTACCAGTTACACACCCCAAATGTTGGACTGGGGATTCAAAACCAGGCTTCCTGAGTCATATTCCATAACACTATCCCCTACACCCCACAGAATAATTAAAATACATATTAGGAAATGTCACCCAGAGGAATGACATTTAAGAAGTATTAAGACAGAGCCCTTGATTTCTATTCCTTAACATTCTAAGAAACCCGGATGAAACACTCGCATCCGGTCTAAATATTCTAGGGTAGATTCTGGAGCCTGTAAAGGACTGAGGAATCTTGAGATTCAGACATTCAATGGCTTAAATCCATAATTCCCAACCATGGGTCCCTAAATGTTCTTGGACTAAAACTCCCACAAGCCTTCACCACTAGCTGTGCTGGCTTGATTTCTGGGAACATTGGAGACACAAAGTTGGGAACCATTGGCCTTAAGGATCTAAATATTTGGATTTCTTGTCTAAAATATAGCTTTCCCAGGGCGTTGGTAGACATTTTCCATGTTTCATTGATGTCACCATCATGTCCCACCACTCTAGAGTAGAGATGGGCATGACTTAGCGAAAGTTTTGTTTTCATTTTCATTTTTTCGTTTCGTTTCGTTTCGTAACGAAAACGAAAAATTTTTCAGAAGCAAAACAACGGAAACGAAACGAAAAATTTTGCCGTGTTTTTCGTTTTCGTTACAGCAGACACAGTGCATTGAAAAGAATGCTAACGAAATGAAAAATTTTCGTTTTCACTTTGTTTTTTCATTTCGTTTCGTAACGAAAACGAAAACGAAAAATGTGCAAAAAACCCCCCAAAAAACGAAAACACACCGAAACGGAGCCCTAAACGACAAACGACAAATGAAAAATTATTTTTTTGAGTCGTGCCCATCTCTACTCTAGAGTCCTTGGAACCTGGAGCACATGTTATAGAGGCCTGGTGTTGACTTAATGGCATACCTGCAAGGTTTTCCCTACATCATGCTGGACATTTTGGAGTAAGGATGCTTTGACCAGGCTCTCCATTCCCACATCAGGCCCAGAACTCACAAAAACAAATTGGGGTGGGGTAGGGGTGGGGAATGGCCAAATGAGGTGGAAATCAAGTGGCTTGGCATAAAACCTAGGGAATCTTTCCCAAGGACTAGCTGCTATAGAGTCAAACCATGCCTTCCTCCAACACATGCAGATTTCTCTTCAACAAGTCAAATTCAACAAGTCAAAGATCCATGGTGGAAAAAAAAAGATAAGAGAATGGTCAGAGTGCTCTAAAGTTCAGACTAGTAAATGAGGGTCATTCTGAGTTTAGAACCGCATTAAGCTTTGAAGGTTATGGGGTCATCCTAAGGCAGTCACTATTTTTCAGGGCAGCCTACCTCACAGGGTTGTTGCGGGGAGGAGAAAATTGTATGTCACCTTGCCTTCCTTAGGAGAAAGGGTGTGTGTGTGTGTGTGTGTGTGTGTAGCAAATCTCTCCATCACAGCAATATGTCTGTGAAGATTCTCAGTCATCCAGGTGAGTTTATCTGGAAGCTGAGTTATGGCAACTAGACTTCTTTTTTTGAGAGAGATAGAAACGCTTCGCTGATGAAGCTGTTTGGATGAGCAGCGAAACATTTCTATCTCTCTCAAAAAAAGAAGTCCGGTAGCCATGACTCAACTTCCAGATCTCCATCATTGCGCGAAGAGGCTGGCAAATGTTCCATCTTCTTGTAGTAATGATGGGTTTGCAGCCTTCTAAATGATTCCTTTTTATGTTTGGACAACACACTTCTATGATCTTCAATGTCTGCGACTCAAACTGCTGCTTCTCCTCACTTCTTGTGGTGCCATAAAAATCAGTTTCATGTGACAGTTCCAGAGACCTCGGGGCTACCTCCCATAATTAATTTCTGGTGTCCTTGTGGTTGTATTTCTGGGAACATAGGAGGTTTGGTCCCTTTAGCCCAGTCCGATGGACATTGGTTGGCAGCGAATCTCCTAAGCGTCAGGCAACAATTCCCAAGCCTCCCTGGCCCTTCCTAGAGAGGCTGGGTATTGTTGCTGCAACCTTTCTGCAGTTATAAACTGGATGAAGGGCCAGTTGATCGTCATCAGTTCCCCAGTTCTACCAGACTCGCTCCAGTGTATGGCTGGCCAAGGAGTGATATTGCTGTAATATGGACGGGACTTTCCAGACAATGCAAGTGTGTGTTAGCTTTTTCTGGTCCCTTTGGTCTTGAAAGACGCTGAAAGAACCTGGGATTTACTGCAACGCACATCTTGACCCTGCCTGGCAGGATATGGAGGAGTGATAATGCTGCCTGGTCCTGAGTTACCAAGACAGTAGGATGTAATTTCAAGAAACTGGGCTGGAAGGTATTCAATCCACAGCTGTCACTGCTGTGGCCAAGTTAGGGGCTGCCTCTCCCAACCGTTTCCCTCTGTAATGGAGGAAGGACAAACCAAGCACTTCTTGTGCTTGAGCTGTGTCTTGAGTGATCGTTGTGGTGTATGTAGGCCAGTGGTTCTCAACGGGTGGGTCCCCAGATGTCCCTGGACTGCAACTCCCAGAAGTCTTCATCACTAGCTGAGCTGGCCAAGATTTCTGGGAGTTGCAGTCCAGGAACATCTGGGGACCCAACAGGTTGAGAACCACTGATGTAGGCAACACATTTAACAACAACAACAACAACAACAACAACAACAACAACAACAACAACAACAACAACAACAACAACAACAACTTTATTTTTATGCCGCCTTTCTCCCCAAAGGGACCCGAGGTGGCTTACAACAAATTCAAAAAAGTACAGAAAGGAACTCTTAGTTCTTTTATCAAGAACGGCAATTGTGGTACAGCACTGTTGCTTAACAGATTGGTTAACCAAAATATTGCCTCTACTTAACATAACAACATAGACAGTAATCTTATATCTGAATGTCAGCACAATGTGACAACAAACTAATAGTGTCCTAAGTATGTGCATTCAGATGAAAGTACTTCTGTCTTCAGTGCAACTTAGTTCTTAATAACTATATTTCAGATTACAGCATGTTTCTTTGACATATATCTCCAGATCATAAAGTCTTCAAATACAAAGATGGTAAAAAATGTGCAATACCACACGTTTATTATTCTCCCCTACAACTTTATTAGCATTTCTGCATCAACTAGAATTTACCAGAATTTAAGAAACTTCAGAGCACTAAACTCCTCCCTGGTATAAAGCAGTATTAAAAAAATAAACCATGGGTTGTTTTCCCAGGACAATGGCAGCATATAAATGACACTAAGTGAATAAATAATAAAACAAACCAAGATAGATGGGGGAAAAGGCTGAGAACCCATGAAAAAGAAGCGGGTCTCAGTGAGCTACGAGGAACGTCGTCTGGATGTCGCAGGAATTAGCACAATATTTTGTGTTTGGTGAGGAACTTTAAAAAGAGTATGAATGCTCCATCTGGAAAGGAACGTGGTGAGATTTAAATTTGCATACATGGAAACATCACCTTAATATAGATGAAGCATATTAAACTGATAAGAATGGGGTAAGTGGTCTCAGCTGAGTTAAGCATTGTTCTTTAGATTTCATCTCCTTTAGCTAAAAAAGTAGGGCTAAAGGAGGGAGAACATGGCCAAAGATGATAAATTTTGTACAGCATTTCATATTTCTATTATATTTTTAGGAAAAACTAATGCCATGTACTGTCAAGTATATCATAGATTTGTGTTACTGGAAATCTGGAATTCACTTTTTAAAATGGGGTTTCTAAGTGAAAAAGCCCCTTTCCATAGTTTTGAGGCAAAACATATGGTGGGGGCATCTCTTGAGTCCCCCTCCAAACAGGGCAAATTACCACCAGTAACCCCCTTGACAGCACATGTGAACTTTATTTATGTGTTTGTTTGTTTGTTTGTTTGTTTCTATAAGACCACTCCAGATGATTCACAAACAAAATAAAGAACTGCCATTTAAAATAAATCACAGATAATCCTTCCTCTTACTTCTTTCTTACTTCTAATAGAACAAAAATAACATTGCAACCAAAAAAGCTGAAAAACAATCTAAAACAAGCATCAGGAGCAAGTAGATCAGCACTGACAGGCTTCTGGGGACATTATTTCTTTTCTCCCAAAAAGCATTTTTAAAATATCAGGGGCTGTGGTTGTGTGTGTGTGTGTGTGTGTGTGTGTGTGTGTGTGTGTGTGAGAGAGAGAGAGAGAGAGAGAGAGAGAGACTGTGTGTGTGTGTGCGCGTGTGTGCGTGCGTGCAGGTGTTTTGTTTGGGGGTGTCACAGAATGGCCCTGTGGTGCCCAGGCCACGTGGGGGGGCACCCCTGTGAAGATGAATAAGCACCACCTTTTCATTTTTGTGGTTTGAAGCACTGCCATTTTGAGGGCTGGGTGTTTTGTTTTTTCTGCCCCATTTTCTCCTCTTGGAAGAGAATTCAGCCCTTACACAGCGAGGCTAGATCCTGGCAACTAGACGGTCTGGATTTCCCAACTGGCTTCCCTTTCATCCTCCTTCCGGAGCCAAATTTTCCTGTCTCTCCCATCACTGGCTGGCGACTTTTCATCGCTTTGCATGTGTCACAAGGAAATGCACGCCTGAGCTCCAGCTGATCATTGACTGAGGCAGCATCCTTACATAAGCTGATGATCAACAAGTGACCTCTAACCTCGGCCCACGTGATGACAACGGGATTCGTTTCCTTTCTCGTTTTCTAAAATTTGCAAAAGACATCCTGCTTTTATCCATACAGACCATGGGTTGTGATTAAGCGACTGGAGTGGGGCACATCTATAAACATTCCCACGAAATGGCCTGTGCCCTCTGCTATCTCTCCCCCACATACCACCTTCCTCCAGCAAGATTCCTCTTGCGAATCTTTATCTTTCTATATTTATACCACCCTGTCCTTCAGTCAGCAAATTCCACCTCGGTGCGGTAGAAAGGAAGTCAATTGCTGATTCAGAGGGTTTTGACAGTTCGCCTCAGGGATGAGACACCACCTAGACTAGAGGCACCAAATCATAGAATCATAGAATCGTGAAGTTGGAAGGGGCCTCTATTATTATCATTACTTAACAAAATGAATAACGAACCTAGGGTAAATTTAAAATGATAGGGAAAAAATATGGTTCAGTTTGGTTCATTAATGGGGGGGGGGATGTCCCCTACCTGGTGCTGGTCCAGAGGTCCAGTCTTCCTGGCTTCAGGGACAGCGACCGGGTGGGGGGGAGGCGACGGACACGCTACACCTGTAGCACAGCCACGTGGTTGGCAGTAAAAAAAACCCAATAAAAATTAAATAAAAAATAAACCTAGCACTGACCCAGCCCCAGAGGCCATGCAGTCGGCACTTGAAAAGAAAAAAGAGCCACTGGGCCCATGCCAGCGCCTCAAAAAGCCCCAGCCAGGGGCCAGGATCCACTGCTGCCACCACCACCACCACCACCACCGAGCCGCCACCACCACCGCCGGTAAGAACCCGAACCCGAACCGAACCAAGAGTGGGTCCGAACCAGACAAACCCGAACCATGGGTTTTCTGGTTCGTGCCCACCTCTAAATGTGACCTTTGAAAGCACAATTCATAGGAGCCTATCAATTAATAGCACTGTCACTGGGATTCTCAAAAACATAGTTCTAAAATGTCATTATCATCTGGAAGAGGCCCCATGGATTATCTATCTCAGGGATGGCGAACCTTTTTGACACCGAGTGCCCAAACTCGGTGATGGAGTCAGCGGCGGCGGGGTGTGTGTGTCGGGATTGGTGGCAGCGGGGGTGGGGCAGGGGTTGAAGGCAGCAGGGTGACGGGGCAGCAAGGTCAGGGTAATCAGTGGCGGTGGGAGGGCAGGGATGGCAGAGGAGGGCGGGGTCGGCGGTGGCAGAGGCGGCAAGGGCGATGGTGATGGGGACAGTGGCAGGGGGGTTGGGATCGGTGGCAGCGGGGGGCAGGGGTGGGGGCAAGGGCAGCAAGGGTGATGAGGCAGCAGCGGGGTCAAGGTCATAGGTGGCAGCAGCAGCGGCAGGGGGCAGGGATGGTGGCAGTGATGGGTCGGGTTCGGCGGCGGCAGGGGGCAAGGGCAGCAATGGCGATGGGACGGGCGGCGGCAGGGTCGGCCTGGCACACAACATGCTTCCTGCCCACCCCCTACTTCCCCTTTGCAAATTCCTCATGGCTGGTCCAGCAGAGGGGGAAGGGGGGCAGGGACCATGTCGCGTGCCAGGTGAAAGTTCTCCATGTGCCACCTTTGGCACGTGTGCCATAGATGCGCCATCCCTGATCTATCTGATGCAGCCCCTGTCAAAGAGACCCAGTGGGGAATTGAACTCCCAGCCTCTGGCTTTGCAGTTGGAAACCTAAATCACTGAGCTATCCAACAATTCTTGCATCCCCTCCCACTACGATAAGGTACCTCCCAAAAGAAAATGTAAACAATGAGGAGTTTTGCAAATGGAAAAAGAGGTTGGCACCATTATATGCCGTAGCTTAACGGTTGGAAATTCTAAATGTAGCTTAAACCTTTGGCTGTTTTTGTCTACAGGCAAAGGAATCTCCCCAGGGAGAAAGTGTTGTTGTTTTGTTTAGGGTTAAAAACAGATTGGATTTTCCCAAATCACTTCCAGACATAACACTCCCTCCCCTCCCCTCCCCAAAACCCCATAGCGTGCAATCCCCCTTTGCCAGCCTCTTGCACAATCAGTCCAGTGCCCCCATCCGAGCCAATGCAACGTTTCAGATTTCAAGCTGGAGTTCCAGGATGTATTTGCAATCATTGGAGGATAGGAGGGAGTGGAGGACCCTTACTTGCGAGCAGGATCTTCTAGCAGCCTCTCCGAGAGGGAGCTCCAAAACAATGCAGATGTATTTAACAAGCCCCCTTTCCATTCTGGAAGTGAACCACAGCCATAGCCAATAAAACCTCACACCCTGAATTAATTTCCCTGCATGTCTCTCCATTATTATATACAAGAACTACTTCTCATTTGGGGCATCCAAGAAGAAGACTGGGAACTCATCAGGTGATGGCCAAATTCAGTTGTTGCACCCAACTGGATTGGAGCCACTGAATCAACACAACTTAGATGGTTACTTCACGTCCACTCTCGTCCCGGGAGGAAGTTCGTTGCGTATTGGTGTCGGTCGTGGCCACGTGGTCTTCTTGCGGTTCTGTCCCTGTTCCTGTGTACACAGGGGCGTGATGGATGATACCGGCATGACTGTTTCCGCACGTCCTCGTTCCGTGATGAGATGTGAAATTCCATGCCTTTGTTCTCCGTTTTTTTTCCGGCCCCGACCTTCCGTTTTTCGATGTTTCAATTCTCCGAAACCTTGCCTTCAATGAGTTACGGAGCTAAGTTTGAGGCATTTGTCTTTTAATCTCTCTGTGCTGTGTTGCTGACTCCATAGGGAATGTACTGGCGAATGTCACTTCGCACTCCTGCTACTAGATGGAGAATGGCACGTTGCGTGACAAGCCTTACCTCATGGGCTATCGTCTCAGAACAAGAAGCAAGGCAAGGAGATTCTCAAGGCCAGGGAGGGGAATCTCTCATCCCGCTTAGATGGCAGTTCAGGGGCGTGGTCGGGACGAACTCTCCTCATACCACAATGGATGTGTGGTTAGATTTCTTCGTACTGGTCCCCAGTGGGACCGTGAACAGCAATGAGATGGACATGAAGTATCAGCCTTATATCATCTTGGACTTACAAGAATCCTATTGATTCTATGGGTCTCCTCTAGTATGAACAATAATGGCATTAACTTTCCTTAGTTAACTGTATTTGCTGTTTTTGTTGTGTGACATCAAGTCACCTTCGACTTAGGCGACCCTATGAACAAGCGATCTCCAAAATGTCAACTGCCCAGCTCATATCTGCAAAACTTAAACCTGTGATTACTTTAGGGAGTCAGTCTATCTCGTATTTAGTCTCCCTCTTTTCCTGCTGCTTTCATAGAATCATAGAACAGTGACATTTGAAGGGGTCTATAAGGCCACCGAGTCCAACCCTCTGCTCAAGGCAGGAATTGAAATCAACGGATATCTCCCAGGGGTTGGCCAAATTTCCCTTGAGTGCCCCCAGTGTTGGAGCACTCACCACCTCTCGAGGTGATTGGTTCCATTGTCATACTGCTCTAACAGTTAGGAAGTTTTTCCTGATATTCAGCCAAAAGAAGGTTTCCCTTAGCTTGAACTCATTGATGCACATCCTGCACTTTGGGATGATTGAGAACAGATCCTGCCCCTCCTATATATGACAACCCTTCAAATATTTGAAAAGTGCTATGATACCACTCCTCAGTTTTCTTTTCTCTTAGCTAAACATGCCCCATTCTTTCAGTCTTTCCTCCTAAGGCTTGCTTTCCAGCCCTCCAACCATCGTTTGAACTTAAACATAAGAACATAAGAAGAGCCATGCTGGATCAGGCCAAAGGCCCATCTAGTCCAGCTTCCTGTATCTCACAGTGGCCCCACCAAATGCATCCAGGAGCACACGAGACTAGATATCTGTCTCCTGCAACCACTCCCCTGCATCTGGCCTTTGAAGTACCCCAATTTTAAGCCTGGAGATGACACATCTCCATCATGGTTTGTAACCTGTGATGGACTTCTCCTCCAGGAATCTGTCCAACCCCCTTTGGAAGGAATCCAGGCCAGGTGCCATCACCACCTCCTGTGGCAGGGAGTTCCGCAGACTACAACGCACTGGGTAAAAAAAAATTATTTGGTCTGTTCTTACTCTCCCAAACCTCTGTTTGAGTGGATGTCCCCTAGTTCTGCTATTTTGTGAGAGGGAGAAGAACGTGTTCCAATTCCCACCTGTCCCAACATTGTTGTCTCTTCCAGGGACTCCTGCCTTCTCATCAACATTTTGGTTCCAGATAAAATTCAAGCTTGATTTTCTTCTGGACCCACTTGTGTTTCTGGGAGTCCAGGGAATCTGCAAACCTCTCCTATAGTACTACGTTTCAATGAATCAGGTTTTTTCCTGTCAGCTTTCCTTACGAACACTTTCCATGCCTGTAAATGATGATCAGGAATACAAGGGCTGTGGATGAGCTTGGCTTGGTCTCCAGTGACACATCCGTACACTTGATGATGTTTTCTAGTTCTTTCATTGCTGCTTTTCCAAGTTTCAGCCTTCTCCAAATTTCTTGGCTGCCGTCTCCTCTCGAATTGGTGACCGAGCCAAGGGGTTCACAAAAGCTCTAACTATTTCAATTTCTTCATTGCCGACGTTCAAGTTCCATGGTTCTCCTGTAATCATGATTTCTTGTATTCTCAATGGTCAGCTGGAGCCCGGGGCCAGGAGTATGTATCCCTGCTGTGCTTCTCTGGAGAGCCAGCTGTAAGGGTTCAATCCTTTCTAGGGTCGGTTCCGAACCATAAATGACATCTGAATCGGTTTGCAGATGAACTTCAAAAGGATTTTTATTAACACCAATGTCATAACAACTTGAACGTACAGTTTCTCCAGGCATATGAGCTTGTTTTAACAATCTTGAAATATTAACAGTTTCAAATAAAGGTTCTTCTAACTCTATTCTAAACGGACTCGCTTCTTGGTTCGATATATTTAATAGAACGGGCGACTGGCCGTCCCCCGACCCAGACACTGAGTGCCGCAGCACGGGTGTCTTGCCCATTGAGTGACAGGGTTTTCCATTCTGCCCTTCCTCCATTCTGCTTGGAATCGCTCACTTGTCTCTGGCCACCTTAAAGGCTTCACCGCTCTAGGTTGTCAACAAAAGGATGTTGACAACCTAGAGCGGATGCAGAGGAGGACTACCAGGATGGTTGAGGGTCTGGAGGAAATGTCTTATGAGGAACGGCTTAGGCACCTGGGAATGTTTAGCCTCTCTAAAAGAAGGCTGAGAGGGGATATGATAGCTATGTTTAAATATTTGAAAGGATGTCATATTGAAGAGGGAACAGGTTTGTTTTCCATGGCTTCAGAGACTAGGACTTGGGGCAATGGTTTCAAACTGCAGGAAAAGAGATTCCATTTGAACATAGGAAGAACTTCATGACAGTTAGAGCTGTCCGGCAGTGGAAGATGCTGCCCCAAAGGAGGGTGGTAGAGTCTCCTTCTTTGGAGGTTTTTAAGCAGAGGCTGGATGGCCATCTGTCAGAAATATTGTGATGGGTGTTCCTGCATGGCAGGGGGTTGGACTAGATGGCCCTTGAGGTCTCTTCCAACTCTATGATTCTATGATTCTATGATTCTACTTGAACGGACCATCTAAACTCCTCAGGTTCTCTCCTCTTCCATTTCTTTTCCTCCTCCCGTATCTCACTAACCTCCGTCTGAGACCCTGTGCCCGTTAACGTTTTTCTCCAACCGCCTCCTCTCTCATTACCCGTCTCGCTCTCAACGCACCCATCATTCTCCTCCTCGTGCTCTACCCATATGTCTCACGCCTCTTCTCCAACCCATAAAGCTTCTTTAATACATTCTTGCTCAACCACTTCATCTTTCACCGCAACTTTCTCCAATCACATCACCAAACTCTCCTTCTTTATTTTCTGCCTCTTTCTTCTCCTTCACGTGCGACATCTCAGATGGCTCACTAACACTTCCTACCTCACACCAGCCCATACCGCCCAGAACATGTGTGGTGGAGAGGCTCACATATCCTGCCATCTGTGGGCCTCAGGACTTGGACCGCTACCGCCTGTTCCTTAAAGACAAATTGCCTTAAAAATCACTGTCCGCTTTTCAAATCACTTTTTCTGAAGAGCTCCCTTGGCCACGCCCATTTTTGACCGCTGTGTCAGTTTAAATCGGTTCCTGCACCCCCTTTTAAAGCAATTTGGTTGTATTTGTGGACATACTACACCGCCTTTTTTCAGTTTCTCCCCTCTTTCTGCCGTTTCCCTGTCATAGCTTAAAGCGGTTCAGCCAAGTGCGAACGGGGAAGCCAATTGCTAAGCAACCACTGAAGTGCGGACTGCCGAACCGCTGTAGTGACCATGTGACCGCGAGAGGAGATAAGGCAATGCAAAATAAAAAGTGTCTGCTCAAGGAAGTGCAGTAGCGGCCTTATAGTCTCAGGAAACCTGTGTTCACCGTAGGAATTTATTGAGGTGTGCATGACAATGGTAAACCACTCCTTGAAACTCTTACATACCTGGAAAATTTACATGGGCTGCCAGACATTGGAAGCATATTGATGGCACATGACATCTTTGCTATACAAGGAACCTCATATCAAATGCACTATTTCCATTTTCTCTTCTGCACCCGAAGCACGTAGACCACCCTCAAACTTTTCTCACAGGGCTTCTTAGACCCTTCAACCATCCCAGTCACCCTTCTCTGCACATAATCCCATATGTCAATATCTTTCTTCAACTGTGTTCCCCAAAACTGGCCACAGTATTCCAAGAGCAATTCAATGAAGCAGAGTAGATTGCTCGTAGAGATGGGCACAGATGTGCAAAATGGTGGTTTGCGAACCTCGAACTGCCACGAACCAACCAGAAAACCGAACCAGTTCACTGTTCGGTATGTGGTCTGTGCCTGGACAGGGCGTATTTGTTATCACTTGGCTGCTGCTTCCACATGGCTAACACTACTTCTGCTATCTTGCCATAAACTGGTTTATCAGCCCCGCCCCTGTGAGGGTTCGAATCTCTCCCTCGGTGGATCCGAGTCACAAACCGGAGACGAGTCAGTTTTTAGCAAAACATCAAATGGATTTTTATTATATTCAGGATAAGAGTCTTTATGGGCAGGAATGGTAACTTCGGGGGTTAACACAGGCATTTCAAATACAGCATTCTCCTCAACGTGAGGGTCCTCAAAACCGACATCAACGGACGTCAAACGCGAGCATGGGTTCTTTAAGGATGAGGGGGAATAGCCGATCCCCGCCCCCAACACTGTGTTCCGCAACAGGGGTGTTTTGCCCACTGTGCCACAGGCGTGGCAGGCTTCTTGTCTTTCCATTCCTGGAATCGCGTAGAGCTCCCAGGCCACTGTAAAGGTCTTACATGGACTGCCCACGCCCATTCCTCGCCTCTCTGGACTTTAGTCCAACCCGCGCAATCACAGCCTGACCTCTTTTCGGTCTGGGTGCCCGTCTCCCTTGACCCTTGGTCCCAACGGTCACTTCCCTTCACCCTCGCCTCATCTCCTCCTACCTCTACCCGCGCGCGCTCTTCCCATTGGTTGGTTGATTTTTTCCACCACCCAATAGGCATCTCTTGTCTCCTTATTTATTTCTGCTTCCCAGTCTTCCTTTGCATCCTCCTCTATCTCAATCACATGCAATCTCTTAATACGCCTCTCCAGCTCTTTATCTTCGTCGGGGTTGCTCCTGGGAAGTGCAGACGACACACTCCCTTGTCCATCTCCAGGGTGTTCCGCCTTCTCACAGCCCCCCTTTGGTTGTTCCAGCTAGAATAATGGAAGGGGGAAAGAGGAAGGAGTGGTGGTGGGAGGCGGCAGGACCAGATTGGAAGCTGACAGGAGCAGTGGGAACAAGGTGAGGGAATATCAGTTTTGCCGAAGCAAAACCAAGTACCAAGGGGGGAAATGTCCGTTGCTTCATTCCAGTATGCCTGAACTGTGTTGCAAACTGAACCACGAACCAGCCTGACTCATTGGGTTTTTTTCAGGTTCATAGTTCAGTTCGTGCCCATCTCTGATAGCATTTTTCTCTTGATATGAATACAGTGCCTCTGTTGCCATCTAGAATTGAATTAACCTTCCCTTAATTCCACTCCGCTCCATCACATAAGAAGAACCATGCTGGATCAGGCCAAAGGCCCATCTAGTCCAGCTTCCTGTATCTCACAATGGCCTCACCAAATGCGTCTGGGACCGCACAAGAGTAGATCTCGGTCTCCTGATACCACTCCCCTGCATCTGGCCCTTGAAGTACCCTGGTTTTAAGCCTGGAGATTACACATCTCCATCATGGTTTATCACCTGTGATGGACTTTTCCTCCAGGAATCTGTCCAATCGCCTTTGGAAGACATCCAGGCCAGATGACATCACCACATCCTATGACAGGGAGTTCCACAGACTAACAACATGTTGGATTTAAAAAAATTGTCTGTTCTCATTTTCTCAATCTGGTATTTTTGATAGAGCGAAGAATGTCCCTCTATCTACTTTACTCATGCCCTGCATTATTTTGTATGTCTCAATCATATCCCCCCTCAGGCGCCTTTTTTCCAAACTAAAGAGCCCCAAATGTTTTAGCCTTTCCTCATAAGGAAGGTCCCCCAGCCCAGTAATCATTTTAGTCTATCTCCTTTGCACCTTTTCCAGTTCCACTATGTCTTGTTTGAGATGCAGTGACCACACTTGTACACAATAATCCAGGTGCGGCCTTAGGGCCTTTTCACACGACCCCTAAAATCCGTGGCAAATGGCTCCCAGATCCAGAGTTTAAAATTGTTTCCCCACCAGCTCCGGAGTTTACAAAAACTTAAGTGCGACCACGCCCACCTAAGCGTGTCCCAGTGCACTTTTCAAGTACCTGGTCTCCGGAGCTGAAAAAGTTCTGATGCAGATGTAAAGTAGTGAGTGCCTGGCTCTCCTCGCCTTGTGTTTGCTTGTTTTTCCCACCACCCCTTTAAGAGACAGGAATCATGACGACGACGGGGCTCAGGGTGGCTTCCACTGGCAGACGGAGGTGAGCCTGCATTTTTTTCTCCCTTTTTTCTCCCTCCCCTCACCGCAGACAGGAGCAAGGAAGTGCGAAGGGGTGGGAACACAGGAAGAGCGACGAACCCCCAAGATCTCTGGTCCGAATTGAAGTGTGCAGCGGATCTTAGGGGTTGTGTAAAAGCGCCCTTACTATCATCTTGTACAATGGCATTATAATGTTAGCTGTTTTATTTTCAATCTCCTGATTTTCAATCTTCCATGATTGATGCAGGCTTCCTGGCACTCCTCTAAGGTTCCTAATCTTTTTCTTTCTCTGGGAATGGTGGTCCCATAACCCCTCTTCTGTTTTCTTTTTGTCCAATGAGACTTACTGCTGGGTAAGCGAGTAGATCAGGAAAACGAGAAAGGATGCCTTGCAGCTGGTCAAGGAGACCGACTTTAACCCATCTAGGCCTTGTGTTGGTCCTGACCTCAAGTGGAGGTGGCTGTCTTCCTTCCGGCAGGGCAACTGAGTTACTAACAATATTCTGACTTCCTTTTGGTGTCCTGAAGCAGCAGTTTATTTCCAAAACAAGAGCTCTTGAGATGCAAACTGGCTTGATAGCAACCGTGCCCTCTGAACCTAGAAACCCTTGGGGGGAAATGCCTTTGCGGCTGGTGGGAAGGGAACGATTTATTCTTACTTAATCATAGTGGTCGTTTCTAGAGAAATTTATTTGGAATTCATGATTTTATATCTCTTTCTTCATATTTGAATCATTCTAGGTTTAAGTATTCAGGACACCACACTCTCAACTTTATTTACTTACTCGATTGCATTTACAGTGGTACCCCGATAAGAGCAGCTCGACTTAAGAGCAATTCGACTTAAGAGCGGAAAAGTGTTGGCATTTTAACTGCTGCCTTACAAATTTTAGATATGATCTGCTTGACTTCCAAATATTTTTTCCATTTTTAAATTTTTTTTAATGTATTTTATTTTTTAGATAGGTACCCCGACTTAAGAGTAGTTTGACTTAAGAGCATGCATTTGGAATGGATTAAATTCGCAAGTCGAGGTACCACTGTATTTCCTGCCCTCCGTCCAATGAGCTGAAGGAGGCACCCAGGAGTCTCTTCCTTCCCATTTTATCCACGCCACACCCCTGTGAGGTAGGCCAAGCTGAGAGAGAAAAGGATTGGCCTGAAATCGCCCAGCAAATTTAACAGCTGAATGGTTATCAGGTGTGACTGGCTTAGGTGGCACAGTGACTGTGAAGCCAGAAGTTGGATGTCGGATTCCCCATTATGCATCCCAGATGTGACAGCCCGTTTGGCCTTGGGAAAACTGCACAGTCCCGACCCCCCCCCCCAAAAAAAAGATGGGAAGAGTAAATCATTTCTGAGTGCTCTCTACCCAGAAAGTGCTGGAAAGGGTTGCCATAAATCAGAATTGATTTGGTGGCACATTGTTATTATTAGGTACTAGATCTTAGATAGAGCTGCCTAGACGCTCTAAGCACATCCGATCTTGCCTGATTTCGGAAGCTAAGCAGGGTCGGCCCTGGTTAGTACTTGGATGGGAGACCACCAGGGAATACCAGGTGCTGTAGGCGCCTGGAATAGGAAGTGGCAAACCACTCCAGTATTCCTGCAAGAAAACTCCATGGACATGGGGTCACGAAGATTCAGTCACGACTGTAACAACGCAACACACAACACAGATTTTAGCTCCCTCAAGTTGAACACTTACATTTCTACACTACACTGTCCCGAATCTTGGGGCCGAAACCATAAGTGCTTCTTCCACCCTGCTTCTCACCACTTTTGGTCCACTGAAGCCCAAGGTAGGCCAGCAAAGGGATTACCTATGCTGCCATCCAAATCAAGGTGGTGCAGAGCACCTAAAGGCAGCCTATTTATTTATTTATTTATTTATTTATTTATTTATTTATTTATTTAGAATAATAGAATCATCAAATCTATTTATTTAAGAGTATTTTTACCCCGCTTTTCTCCTTGGAAAAGGACCCAAGGCGGCTTACAGTAATGAGGGATAATATACATGTACAGTCCAGTACAATTAAGACATGTTCAAGTAGTTGAGAACAAGGAATTGAGGGGCATCTTACAGCATTAATAGAGAACATTACATTAAAGCTACACGGTTATAAGTAGTCATAAACACAAAGTCTATGTGAACCTATAGATTCATATGAAATACACATGGTAGTCCATCATTCAGGGAAAGCTTGCCTGAAGAGAACTCGTTTTGACACACACGGCCGGAAAATCCCATGTAGCAGCAACTATAAAACAACAAGAAATACAAGAACTCAGAATTGGCAGGCAGCCCCTTCACGACACCCGCAAACTGCTGGCCAAGATGTCTGTCTCCTTCTGCTTAAGGCTAGGGGTTGGCCCGGCTTGGAGGTGCATAAACTGTAATGGGGAAAATGTGCAAATTTCAGAGCCCCCAGGAGGTGTCCGCAGGCATTTCCAAGAGTGTATGTGCATTATTGGTGTCAGATGTAATTGTAATGACATCTCTATTTGCACGACTTTGGAAACACCCAGAAATGTATTTGAGGGCTGGGCAGTCCCAGCTCTGCTGCAGCTACTCAGTCCTGATGCAATGGCTGACCCTGTATTCGGACATGCCAGGATGATATCTGGATTACGTCTCTGTGTTTATGTGAAGTACTGATTTACAAAGTGCCACATTAGTGCAAGGTGATAACTTAAAAACCCTCAAGAACAATGTACATTCAACTAATATGGTGTTCGACAATTAGAACATCTAAAATTCATAGGGAAGGAAGGAAGGAAGGAAGGACGGGAGGGAGGAAGGAAGGAAGGGGAGGGAGAGAAAGGAAAGGAAAGGAAAGGAAAGGAAAGGAAAAAAAGAAATCAAAATCCAGCATCCTGGAGGTTCAGTGGTTGAAGGCAGCTGTGAATAATTCCACTTTTGCAAATTGCTTGAACTTAAGGAGGGAAGAATTCAGGCATATCTCAGTTTGTAACTTACTCCAGAGACTGGGAGCTATCACAAAAAAGCCCTGATTCCCAGAAAACGTTCGTTTTTGTGCCCTTCCTGCTGTCCCCCCCCACATCGTACCCCCCCCCAGTAATGGGGGGTGAACCCTGTGGGTGTGGGGTGGGTGCGTGCGCACGCGTGCACACAGATGGATTGGTGAATGGGTGCATGTGTGAGGAGGAGGAGGGCGCCGCGGCCACCATGCTCCTGCTTGCCTGGCGCGCGGCGGCGGAGGGGGCTCTGTTGCCAGGCTTTGAAGACTGCTGGGCGGCGGGAGGGTGCATGGCTTCCTCCTCCTGCTCCCCCTTCAGGCGCCCCCAGATTGCTGCACCCGGGGAAGATATACCCTTCTGCCCCCCCCCATAGATACACCCCTGCTGATTATTTGTTGCCTTTTTGGCCTCTTTCAGTGTGGCCACTTTTAGCAATACAGATTAAGAGGAAGGGGGTGGATCAGGCACCTGTTTTCTGGGAGAGAGATGCTGACAAATGCAAAGGGCTGAAATCATAGGTCATGACCAGCCCCTTAAACTGAGCATGGAAACTGATGGGGAGGCAATGAAGAAATTGCCACGACTAGAGATTTAGGCTCAAATTTACAAGTCTCAGAAATCAGTGGGGCTGCTGCATTTTGGACCTGCCAAAGCTTTTGTACTGTCTTCAAGGAGAGCTCTAAGTAAAGAACATCACAGTAGTCTATTTTTGAGATTAGCAATGTGTGAACCGTCATTTCTAGGCATCTTTTTAAGAACATCACAGTAGTCTATTTTTGAGATTAGCACTATGTGAACCGTCATTTCTAGGCATCTTTTTTATCTAGAGCAATCACCTGACATTATGTTGAAATTGTTATGGAAAATAAATTAGTAACAGGGCCTGGTGTGAAAACCAATTCAGGATGGAAGCATGCACAATATTGCACAGAACCTGGCATCTGATGATGATGTTCTTAGCCATCAAGTTGTTCCTGACCTGTGGAAACCCTATGAATGAATAAACTCCAGGTAAGATCCTGCAAACTCAAGGTCATGAGCCGATCTGTCTCATGTTAGGCTTTTCCTACTTCCTCCCACTTTTCCTCACCTTATTATCTTTTAAAAGTGATTCTTATGTCCAAAGTGTGATAGCTTCTACTACTGAAAACTACAGAGAAGGATCAATGCCACCCCTGATTGCAGTGAAACTTCTTAATCCCTCCATCACAATACAATGACTAACACCTATTCCCCTGCATAGGACAAGTTTCCTCTTTCCCACAACTTTAAAACCCCACAGTCTTACTCACTCTATACCCCAGAGCACAGAGAGAAATCCTAGTTCCTGGAGCTCCTTGCTTTCTGAAGATGCCAGCCACAAAGTCTGGTGAAAAATCAGGAAGAAAAACTTCCAGAACACAACCAAACAGCCCAAAAAAACTCACAACAGCTATTGGATCCCAGCCATGAAAGGCTTCGAGAATACATTGTGATAGCTTCAGTTTAGTCATTTTAGCTTCTAAGTGAGAATTTAAACCGATTTGATTGTATTTGCCTTTTGATAGTCCACAGTGCCTACAAAGTTCTCACCAGCACTCAATTTCAAAAGAATTTATTTTTTGGTGGTCAGTTTCCCCACCCCCCATTGTCCAGCTTTCATATTCATATATAAAAACCAGCATAGCTTAAATTATTGATGCCCTTTCACATTCCTATCTCATCTGAATGGAATCTAGCTTTTCTTCTTATGTGTAGAGGTGGGCATGAAACAGAAAACTGATGGTTCGGTTGGTTCTGTTTCGGGCCCACCCTTGGTTCGGCTTGGTTCGGGTTCGTACAATTTTTTTAAAAACAAAATCGTACGAACCTGAGCCGAACTGGTTCGACTTACCTTACCACGACGGTGGTGGCCTCTTTTTCTTTTTCTTTTTAATTTAAATTTTATTTTTAAAAACTCCCTAGCTGGGGGCTTTTTGAGGCGCTGGCTTGGGCCAGCGCCTCTAAGGTACTAGCTTCCCCGAGCCTGTTTTTTTTTTAAATTATTATTTTATTTCCTCCTGGCCCGGCCAAACTGGCTGGCCACAGGCCGGACTGGCTGGCCTGCAGGCCGGAGGGACTTTTAAATTTTTTTATTTCATTTTTAAAAGTCCCCGATGTGGGGCTTCCCCCCCCCCCTTCCTGGCCCACGGCGGCTGCCGGAGTTCCAGGAGTTCCAGCGGCAGTGACAAGGTAGGAGAGGGTAACGAAAAACGAAGCAAACAAAACTTTGATGGGTTGGTTCGTTATTTGTTTTGCTAGCTAACGAAACAAATAATGAATAACAAAATGAATTAAAAGTTCATTTCATGCCCATTTCTACTTATGTGTTCGTCACACATAGGTTGAGCAGAGAGAGACCCCAACATTAGAAGAAGGGAAATCTTGACTCCTGTAATCAAGTAATATTCACAGTAGATTTTTTAAAATTCATTTGTGAATTAGATTGTATTCAGATTGGTCTTCAAATTTTGGACTCCTGTTACTGTTCAGATGGGAAAATCTGCCTGAAGGGCCCTAAAAAGAGACTGTAATTATTGTAGCTGTTGTGAGGTTTTTGGGCTCTTTGGCCATGTTCTGGAAGTTTTTCTTCCTGGCATTCCACCAGACTGTGTCCGGCATCTTCAGAGTCAAGATGCTCAAGGAACTAGGAGTTCTCTCTGTGCTCTGGGGTATAGAGTGAGTGAGACTATGGGGCTTTAAAGTTGTGAGAAAAGGGAAACTTGTTCTATGCAGGAGAATAAGTGTTAGTCATTGTGTTGTGATGGAGGAATTAAGAAGTTTCACTGCAGTGAGGGGTGGCAGCTATCCTTCTCTTTGGTTGATGGGTGTCGTTAGCTGTTCTGTTGTGTGAATTGGTGCTTGTTGTGCCTAGGTGTGTATCATTGACCTTTGACCTTTTACAGGTTGTTGTTTCCATTACGGAAGCCAGGCTTTGTGATTTTCAGACTTTCTTCTTTTTATTGAAACTTTGCTTGTGTTTGTGGATTTCAGTGGCTTCCCTGTGTAGTCTGACATAGTGATTGGTACTGTTGTCCAGTACTTCTGTGTCCTGGAAGAGGATTTCATGTCCAGTTTGTTTCAGGGTATTTTCAGCTACTGCTGATTTTTTTTCCTAGCTGTTTTATTCTGCAGTGTCTTTCATGTTCTTTGATTCTGGTCTGGATGCTGCACTTTGTGGTCCCAATATATACCTGGCTACAACTACAAGGTAGCCAGTATAATCCTACAGTGGCAACTGCAATTATTGATAACCAATTAGCAAGTACAATAAGTTATTCTGACACTCAGGGACTTTCTGCTTCTAATAAGGTGCTCTCTGTAGCATTTAATTTGGCCTTGTATCTCCTGGGCTTAAACACCTTAAGTGATGAGATCTTATCTTTTCCATCCCCCTTGATAGAGGGAGGGGGAAGCACCACAGGGTGGGAAGTAGGCAATTAACAAGATCTGGGCTATAAATGGTTATCAAAAGAAATAAAAGGGAGGGGACAGAGAAAAGTGATTAATGTTCCACATAATCGCATAACTCCTATTAGGCGCTTATGCTGGTAGAAGGTATAACTCACAATGACAAATTGTCTTAGGGTATTTGTACACGACCCCTAAACTCCGCCGCAAATGGCTGCCAGCTCCGGAGCTTACAATTGTTTCCCCACCAGCTCCGGAGTTTGCAGGAAATTAAGTGCGACCACGCCCACCTAAGCGCGTCCCAGCGCACTTTTCATGTACCTGCTCTTGGAGGGTGAAAATCCCCAGGTCCGATGTAATCTGGTGAGTGCTGGGCTCTCCTTGTTTCTGTTTGGTTTTTTTTTTTTTTTTGCCTCCCGCCCCTTTAAGAGAAGGAATCACGACCACGAGGACGGGGCGGCTTGGACCGGCAGACAGAGGTGAGCCTGCATTCTTTTGTCCCTTTTTTTTCTCCCTCCCCTCACGCAGACAGGAGCAAGGAAGTGTGGAGGGGTGGGGACGCAGGAAGAGCAACGAACCCCCAAGATCTCTGGTCCAAATTTAAGTGGCCAGCGGATCTTAGGGGTCGTGTGAAAAGGCCCTTAGTGAGTGATTGCTTTGTTTCCTGGATCCACACCAAGCCACAGAGGGACACACAATGTGGAACAAAGTGCTGGCTCGTTAATTAGCAATAATTTATTGCTACTATTTACTCCAGTGCTGGTGGCAACAGTATTTCAGCAAATGAATCACATTCCCTTAGGGTTGTAACATAACAAGGGATGCTTGCACTCCTCTTGTGGTGTGATTGTAACTTTTTAGTTACTTTGCTAGTTTGAGCTAGCCATCACCAACTGCTTAAGGGTAAACAGCAACCGGTGGCAATGCTGATCCATTGTTCTGTTGTGGTTGTTGCTGTGACAAGCCAAGCAGTGTATTTTTGTGGTGGATTCTGAAAAAGTAACTAAAAGTAATCCAGTTACTTCAGAGAAACGGGAAATGCGGCTACTTTTCTTTAAAACAGTGACCATATGGTGAGTTACATCTTTGGAGGGGCCTCTGGGCTACCTTTTAAAGCTAAGTCTCTGGACTCTGCAAGGAAACAAGTCACTGATTGCATAGTGTTTCCTGGCTGCAGGCTAAAAGCCCCACAGGTGACACCAAAGGTGGAACTGAAATGCTGGCTGTTGATTAGCAGCCACTGACTCTGCCCACAGCCAATGAAGAAGCCAATTGATGAGACCCCATCTCTGCTATGAATCCCAAATGTACCCAGATCTATGAGAGATCACAAATTGGGAGTAGGAAGAACACTGAGATGTGTGTCTCATTCGGGGAAGATACAGGCCTCTGATTACTCCTTCCTTTTAATCCGTTACTTTTAACGTCTTTGGGTCTGCAAAGTAACGGGTACCAGAGGACTGTCCCAGCAGCTGCCACCCGAATAAGACCAGCCTTGCTGAAACAGGCCACAGCCCATCCAGTCCGGTGTTCTGTCTCACACAGCGGCTCACCATTTGCTTCAGGGTATTCCCAGGCAGATGTCTTCACCTGCTTATGATTCCCCGCAAATGGCATTGAGAGATCTCCTAAGCGGCACGTATCCTGCATGCCTTCAACCACTCTGAGCCACGTCCTGTGCGGGAGCGAAGACAAAAAAGATTGCGCTTCACAACGCGCACCTTTTTTCCTTCTCGGCGAGAACCCGGAGAAACCGCAATCCTTCCGCCGAACCCGCTTGTCACAGCTTCAGACGACGCCAGGGTTCTCCGCGACCGCTTTCCGGGCGGCCGAGAGAGAACGGGATCCCGCCGCGAAACTTCAGAGCGAGGCGAAACCCAGGCGAGCGGGTTCGCCGCGCGCCCGGGAACGCAGCCGCGGAGCCGCCCGCTGGAGAGCTTCGGGGCTGCGGAAATCGTGCGAGCATGGCGAACGAATAAAATTAAAACGGGGGTGGTTGAGGGAAATGGAAAAATAGAGAAGAGAATAGGACAAATTATTGTGGCACCTTGAAGAGGCACGTTTTGTTTCAGTGTGAACTCACTTCCAACTCTGTTCCTGAGAGAGGCATTGGATTCCACCCCCACCCCAGCCACATTTCCTCTTTCCCACTCGACTTTCGTCACCACGTTCCATTGCCTCTTTGGAAACTGTCCTCTCCAAACTACTACTACAAGTCCCAGAATCCGCTGACCAATCCAACACACACGCCCTCCCCCCCTTTTAACTTTGTTACCTTGGTCCAGGACCACCTCTTTTTTGGAAACTCTCCGCTACTTTGGGAAAGATAAGCCCCATAATAATAATAATAATAATAATAATAATAATAATAATAATGACGACGACGACGACGACGACGACGACGACGACGACGACGACCACAACAACAACAACAACTTTATTTTTATACCGCCTTTCTCCCCAAAGGGGCCCAAGGCGGCTATATATCCCCCGAGAATTGCACCTTCCCCCCCCTTCTCCCCTCTCCCCTTTTAGGTTGGGGGGTGGGTGGAATTACAGATCCCAAGATCCCCGGACTTTTCCTGTCGGCTGAAGACGGAGCGTGTGTGTGTGGGGGGGGGGGGGTTGGAACCAAAAAAAGCACGTTACCCCACCGCCCCCCCACCTCCATCATCGTCCTGGCGGGGGCCCCACCCCCCCCCCCCCCCCGCTGTTCCCAAGTCCAGACGGCAGCGCTGCCTCGCCTTTCCTGGAAGCGGGGGGGGGGGGGAGAGACCCTCGACGGGAAGGAAGCGGCGACAGAGGTGCGCGCAAGGGAGGGGGTGGCGCGCCTTCCTACCGGCGCTCCCTCCCCCCCCTTTTGCCCATCGCTCTCCCCTTCCCTGGTGCGGGTGTTCCTGACGGGGGGCCGGCCGAGCCCTCCCCCTTCCCCCTCTTGCCTCCTCCTAAGGGGGACCGAAGCCTTTATAATGTCACCCCGTCGGAGGACGCATCCTTTCCCCCACGTTCTTCCCGACCGCCTCCTCCTCCTCCGATCCGAGGAGAAAAGGGGGAGCGAATCAAGGAAGCCCTTGGAGACGCGCCGCGCCGCATCCTTTTTTTAAAAAACCTCCTCTCCCGGCAGAAAAGAAAGCTTTCTTCCTCCGCCGCCCGTCTTGCCTCTCACGCGCTCCGACGCCCTGCCCGACGGCATCCATCCATCCATCCATCCATCCATCCTCTCGCTTTTGGAGCGAAGCCGATCGCCGCCGCCGCCGCCGCCGCCGCCGCCACTACTTTTTCTTGCTGGGCTCGCGAACCCCAAAGGTCCGTCTAGCTGGAATGAATATATCTGAGCCTAGTTTCTGCCGAGAGGACCGATCCCAAGCCCGAGGCGACTTTTCATGGGGAGCCGTCCCGGCCGTCGCGCCACCGCCGCCGCCGCCTCCTCCACCGCCTCCGCCCGCCACCGCTGCTGCTGCCTCTGATCCGGGGCTCGCCCAGACCCGCGGGGTTGCGGTCGCCGCCGCCTCCGCCCAGCCAGGCCCCTCTAGCCGGAGCCCGAGCCCGGAGCCGGCCTTCGGATTCCGCCCCGGCGTAGCCCCCGCGGCGGCGTCCGGAGGAGGAGAGGCGGCCGTCGGCGCCGCGCCCAGCAGCCGCTCGCCCAGCCCGCCCGACGGCGCCGGGTATGGCTACAGCGGCGCCCGCGGCAGCTCCGTCTCGGGACGCAACAGCAGCAGCAGCAGCAGCAGCGGCGAAGGCAAAGCCGTCGAGGATTCCCGCATCCGACGCCCCATGAACGCCTTCATGGTGTGGGCCAAAGACGAGCGCAAGCGCCTGGCGCAGCAGAATCCGGACCTCCACAACGCGGTGCTGAGCAAGATGCTGGGTAAGGGCGCGCCTCCGTTCCCCTGCCTTGAGGCAACCTCACGTCAGGCATGTCCAAACTTGGCCCTCCAGATGTTTGGGACCACAACTCCCACCGTCCTTTGCCATTGACAATCAAAGCTTAGGATTTTGGGAGTTGTGGGCCAAAACATCAGGAGGGCCAAAGTTTGGACATGCCTGCATTGAGTGTTAGGTGCAGTCGCCTTGGGAAAGCCAAGAGCCAGTGGCGAGTGAGGTGCGGGAGAACGGGTCCCAGGGGCTCAAAAAAAGCAGTCGGGCAAGTCATATTTTGGGCGACAACACCCACCTTCCCTTTTAGCTGGGGTGGCCACTACATTTGCTGCTGCCTAAAGGACTTGGGAAACTGTCATCCAAAATAATTGCAATCATAATAAAGCAAAGCAAAAAGTGTTCTGCTTATATACCGCCCCATACCACTTCAAGTAGTCTCTGGGGCGGTTTACAGTTTAATTACAGTATGCAGGCTACACATTGCCCCCTTAACAAGCTGGGTACTCATTTTACCAACCTTGGAAGGATGGAAGGCTGAGTGAACCTTGAGCCTGCTGTCTGGGACTGAACCCCAGGTTGTGAGCACAGTTTTAGCTGCAGGACAGGCATCTAACCACTGCGCCACGAGGCTCTTCCATCATAGGAAGGTGGCTGAGCCATGGCTGGATCCAAAACCATACTATGAAATTTCACCTTTGCACCTCTGGTCCCAGTGGCATGGTAAGAAAGGAGAACCTCCTTAGGCAGAGGCAGTGTATCTCTTGAAGACTCGAGGCAGTGACCAAAAGAGAAGGGAGAGGACTGTGGTCTTCTGGTCCTTGATGGGAGTTCCCTGGAGGTGTCTCTGTGGCTTGGACTAGGATCCATTGGGTCTGATCCATACAGCCCAATCTCTAAGAGCTGAAAGGGGATGGGAGTGAGCCAACTCACCCCTTATTTTTGTACCAACCCCTATTATATCCATTCAATTCCATTTACACCCTTGACCCCAGGGGTCAGCCACTTCAGATATCCCACAGCCAATCTTCAAAGCCTAGGGCCCAGTGGAGGCTGCAGGAGCCCTGAAAAACTAGGACCAAGTACAAACTTCCACAACCATATGTTTCTGGTAGCTCACCTTCCGTTTCATATTTGTGGGTTGGGGGTTGGGGGGGGAATTGGAAGTGTCCCGTGCTGCTTTCTGTTCCAAGACCACCACTTCTGGAGGCTTCCTGGAACAGAAAACTGCTTTTCTTTTTCACAGATTTTTCTTTGGACAGGGTGTGCCAAAACAGTTGGCGCAGGGCGGGGGATGAGAAGAATGCAAACGTACGACTGCCACTTCTGCGCCCTTCATTCTGTTGTCTTAGGACCGGCAGCACATCACTTCTCTTGACCTCTATTAGTCATGGGTGTGTGTAGATTTCGGAGAAAAAAAGGAAGGGAATGTTATCAGTGTTGGAGAGTATCTGAGTATTCAGATGTCCATGCATGCTTATACTTTTTTGTGGGGGGGGGAGGGGGAACGTAAACAGCGAGATCCCTCAAGGTTTTGATATACAAAAGGCGGTAAATCTGCTGCACATCGGTCTAGAGTCTATGACAAGAATTGCCTTGAGCTCTACAAGAATTGTCTAGAGCGCGGCTGTCCAGAACACAACACAAGGTACCAGTTACCTGCTTGACCAGTGTAACAGAGATCATCAGGATGCGTTACAGATGTAGACTATAGAATAGCCTGATTCAAGCGGAGGGATGACAAAGCTGTGTAGTGAGTCAACATTCTCTCTTTGCTCACATCATGCTACAGAATGCCATAGATTGTTGTCAATTAGTGTGTTCGTTTGGTACTACATGGAATTGCGTAGCTGCCTGGGGTGTACGAAGGGTTCTTTTCTAAAGCCAGTGGTCATCTCTTCCCGTTTAAGGGCGTAGCCAGTAGACACGCATGCTTGGCCAAGTCCTATGACTCTCTGATATGTCCTTAATGGGACAGGAGGCCAACTACTTTTTCCCATCCTAGTCAGAGGACTCTCTCCTCCTGCTCATGGGAAAACTACTCCTAGTCATGAACTGAACACAGTGAGATGCGTATCCATCACATAGAGAACCAGAAGGAATTCTTCTCTGCTGCACAACCCCCCCCCAGCAATGCCATTTTATCTTGCCCAGGGGAAATTTTGAGGGGGGGGAGTCTACTCTGTCTCTACATGCTGAATAGTGAGTCTAGGACTCTCTAGTAAGAGCATCAGGGGAGACCCCAAGATGGATCAGATGAAAGACCTATTTAATCTGGCATGGTGGCCCATCTGTGGGAACCTGTGGACCACTGATGGAAAACCACCAAGAGAGATCCTCCTTCCCACTCAGGTTGGCTAATGGAGGGGGTATGCTGCCCACCGTGAGTAGTTGGCATAGATAGTGTGCTCCTTTGTGAACTGGCCCAGTTCCCCCTATTAAAGTTATTTAAGACAGAAGCCATCACCACATCCTGTAGCAGGGAGTTCCACAGCTTCACTGTGCATCACACGTGTGCATGTGGGGCACAATTTCCTGCCTGCCCTGAAGCTCCCGACGGACATTTAGCTTCAAGGAATGCTCTTGAGTTCTGAGATGATGGAATTTCTCAACCCTTTCCTCTATCCCACTTTGCAGTTCCATCACACCCTTACCTCAGTGGTTCCAAGATACAGAGTCCGTGATGTTCTCGGAATACAACTCCCATGAGCCCCGGCCAAGATATCCAATGATCTGAGTTTCTCAGAGTTGTAGTCCAAGGACATTCAGGTTCCTAAGTTTGGGAACTGCTGGCTAACACAGTGTGTTATGTCTAAATCTTCATTAATGTGGGCCAGAGGGCAAGAGAGTCCCACTTGTAAACTTGGTCAATGCAGGTTATCACACAAGGGATGCAAACAAAATTCGGGAATTACGAAATTATGGAAAAGCAATATTAAAATTGACTTCTGCCCTCCACTGCTTTCTCTCTGGGCTTCATTCCCACCCTCCTCTTCCTTACCTGCTTGAATCAACCGTGGTAAAGTTAACCTGTGCTGAGTTTTTAAGGGAATGTTGGCACCTGAGCCTCGTGGCGCAGTGGTTAAATGCCTGTATTGCAGGTAAAACTGTGCTCACAACCTGGGTTCAATCCCTGGTGGCAGGCTCAAGGTTCACTCAGCCTTCCATCCTTCCGAGGTCGGTAAAATGAGTACCCAGCTTGCTGGGGGGGGGGCAATGTGTAGCCTGCACACTGTAATTAAAATTGTAAACCGCCCAGAGACTACTTGTAGTGGTATGGGGCGATATATAAGCAGAAGCAGAACACCTTTGACAACAGTTTGCGAAAGGTCCAAAATGTAGCCCACCATATGCTGGAAAAGTTCTCTGAAGCCAATTGCCCCTTGGATGTGGTGCTGAGTCTGTGCTTGAACCTTTGCATGATGAGTTGCATAAAACATGCCAAAGTCAAGAATGCTCCGCCTAACCTCCCCAGGTCTGTGGGAAAGAGACCCGAATATGATTTTTTATCAAAACCAACACTGGAGTTCAATAAATGATTCAGTGTATGTGTGGAATCTGTTTGCTGCTTAATTTCTTTCAGATTGTCTCTGAGAGCGGAAAGGAGCTGTTTAAGCTCCATCAAAAGAGCATTTTCATCCGCAGTGAATTCACAGTACAGTGGTACCTTGTATTAAGGAATTAATTTGTTCCAAATGAAATTATGTTAAGCAAAGTTTCCTTTATACAGATTCCCATAGGAATGCATTGAAATAGAGTAATCCCATGTTTATGTTGTACGGATTTTCCCCATAGGCGATTATGTTAAGCAAATTTCCCCTATCTCTGGAATTTTTTATGTTGTACAGATTTTATGTTATACAAGCTGTTTGTTATACAAGGGTCCACTGTACTTTGAATTTAAAAGTATATATAATTTTTTTTAAAACTGAGTTCAAGTTCTTTAGAACTCTAGTTTTGGTATTTTCCAGCAGCAAGTTCTGGAATTCTAGGTTCAAATTCTTCAGAGCTAGAGAGTAGGATTTTCTTATTACTTTTTTTTAAAAACCATGGATTTTGGAATTCTGAGATTTACAGTTTATGGTTGAGAACAATGTTTTGGGATATCCGGGGACTGAGTCATGGCAACTGCATTTCGCTGCTCTGCGTAGTGAAATGTTCCGACCCTATAAGAAGTCCAGTTGCCATGACTCAACTCCTGGATAACTTCACCTGGATGTACTGGATAGTTTTTGGCCATCACCGCCACCTAAATACAAACACACATATTGAGAAGTCCTATGAACTTGCTTACTTATTTGAGACATTTTGGTTGATGTAATAAAAGCGTAGCCCTCCGATGCAGTTGAGATTTTTGTCTAAGGCGGGGGGGGGGGAACCCACTGAGTGGCCATGAATACAGAGAACTGCAAAAGAGCTCTAATACAGCGCGTTTTGCAGTTTTGTTTGTGGAGAAATAGCATCTCACAGTCATTTTCATTGCGCAGTGCTGCTCCCTTCCCCTCCTCCTGATATGCTTTAGGGATCCCTCATAGAACAACCCTTGGCTTCTCCTCCAAGCACTTACAGTAAGTGACAAAGTCAAGTAGCACCCCCATTTTGGAAGAATTTATTTATTTATTTATTTACTTATTTACTTATTTACTTATTAACCACCCAACTTTCCCTCAGTAACTCTGGGAGGTGTACAACAAATTGCAATGAAACAATCTATCAAAAAAAAAAAAAAAGCAAACCCCCAGCAATAAAAATCAAATAAAACACAACAGCAACAGCAGCAGCAGCAACAACAACTATTTATTTATTTATGTATTTATTATTTGTAATATTTATAGATGGCCCATCTTCCAGACGGAACTCTGGGCGGTTTAAAATTAGAATAAAACAGCAGTATAAAAAACAAAACAACAACAACAACAACAACAACAACAAAGAGCTAAGTAAGTATTTAGAAGAAGTTGGAGTTGATAAAGTCACCATCAGTCAGCTGCATAAAGCCACCTTACTGAGATCTGCTCGCATAATTTGCCGATACATCACTGAGTCCTAAATGCTTGGGAAGCGTTCGACTCATGATTTGTAATACAAAATCCAGCGTAGTTATCTTGTCTACTGTCAATAATAATAATAATAATAATAATAATAATAATAATAATAATAATAATAATAATAATAATAATAATAATAATAATAATAATCAGACAGCAGCAGCCATACACAAACATGGAAACAGGCAAGAAATGTGTTTGAGAATGTTTATAAATGTTATTTATTTGCTGAGTTAATTTTCTATACGGCCCCATTGGTGTGAGCACTACACTGGGCGATTTAAACAAGGTTAAAACTTAAAATAGTTGCCTAGATGCCCTAAGCCTATCCGATCTCACCTGATTTCGGAAGCTAAGCAGGGTCGGCCCTGGTTAGTACTTGGATGAGAGACCACTAGTGAATATATTCCATGGACATGGGGTCACAAAGAGTCAGTCACGACTGTAATGATACAACACACACACACACACACACACACACACAGAGAGAGAGAGAGAGAGAGAGAGAGAGAGAGAGAGAGAGAGATCTTACAATACCCCATAATTAAAGACTTCAAAAAATACGGCAATGCCACACACAATTAGTATAACCGTAAAAAATAAATAAATCCTGTAGAAATCAAGAATTATTTTTTTAGAAAGTTGTTATTCTCAGTAGCACCTGGGATAGGAGGAATGTATTAAGATGGGTAGCCAAAGGGTTAGAGGTCAAATGTGCTTGCTTAGGCACAAACTTTATGGATTGTCCTAAGCAGGGAACCATCTGCCACCCCTCTGTTCTCCACTTGGGAAGTCAGATTCTGGTGGGCCTATTTCTCTCTGTTTTCCGTGCTGTCACATCGCCCTGTACTCTGTCTGGGTGTACAAATTTAGGGGATGGGTAGAAAGACGAGCCTGCCCAGAGGGAGCCAGAGCATGGCTACATGAACTTTGCAGCTTCACCTTCTATGATACCACCAAGTACTAAGCGTGCTTAAAAGAGAGTGAGTGATGTTTAATTTTTAAGGCTCTTTGTAGGCTGCGGTTGTGCACCGGTTAGCACGTAGGCCTTTGCGTGTAGAGAAGCTCAACCTGCAGAATAGCAGGCAAGACATGGAAGAAAAATAAAAAATAAAGAGGACAAAAACATTGTGGGACCTTAGAACATAAGAACCTAAGAAGAGCCCTGCTGGATCAGGCCAAAGGCCCATCTAGTCCAGCTTCCTGTATCTCACAGTGGCCCCACCAGATGCCTCTGGGAGGGCATGAGACTAGGTCTCTGTCTCCTGATCCCACTCCCCTGCATCTGGTCCTTGAGGTACCCCGGTTTTAAGCTTGGAGATGATACATCTCCCTCTAGAAGACTAAGCGCTGTAGTGTAGTGTGAGCTTTAGTGGACAGGTCCACGTTCTTTCCTGATCGGTAGCATTGGATCTGCCATGTTCTTTAACCCTGAACTGTACGGTATTGGCTTTATATTTCATGTCTCTGTTTCCCCTTCTTTTTGGTCCTCTCAGGCCAGTCGTGGAAAGGCCTCAGCGCTAGCGACAAGCGCCCCTTTGTGGAGGAGGCCGAGAGGTTGAGGATCCAGCACTTGCAGGACCACCCCAACTACAAGTACCGCCCGCGGAGGAAGAAGCAAGCCAAAAAGATCAAGAGGATGGAGCCCAACATCCTCCTGCACAACCTCTCCCAGCCTTGCAACGACAACTTTGGGATGAACCACCGCCCCTCGGGTGGCATCGGCCACCCAGGCCATTCCCAGCCTCCTCCGCTCAACCACTTCCGGGAGCTCCGCTCCGTGGGCTCCGACATGGAGAACTATGGCCTTCCGACTCCCGAGATGTCCCCCCTGGATGTCCTGGAGCAGACTGAGCCGGCCTTTTTTCCTCCTCACATGCAAGACGACTGCAATGTGATGTCCTTTCGGGGTTACCACCATCACCCACCTCCTCCTCCACCACCACCGCCTCCTCCTCCTCCCCAGATGGAGTTTTCCCCAGAAAAAGCCATGGGGCGGAACCTGTCCATGGGTTACCCTCCAAACCCCACATCTCATCTGGCCGATGCCATGAGGACTCCCCACCCGCCTGGCATGTACTACAACCAGATCTGTGCCGGAGCCGCCAACGGCCTTTCCGCCCACTTGGGCCAACTCTCCCCGCCTCCTGAATCTCACCCTCTGGATGGCGTGGAACACATCAATCCCAACGAGCTTTGGACAGAAGTGGACCGCAACGAGTTCGACCAGTATTTGAATATGAACAGGACTCGTCCCGAACCTCCTGGGTTCGCTTATCATCTGTCCATGTCCAAAGTGACTCCTCGGAGCCTCTCCTGCGAGGAGAGTAGTTTGATATCGGCCTTGTCCGACGCCAGCAGTGCTGTCTACTACAGCACTTGCATTACTGGGTAAGGCAGCCACATTGCACTCCATGTTCACCTGGGGGAGAGGTTGAGGGCATACCTGCCTTACAAGCTGAACCTGGTTCAACGGTCATTTCCCCTTTCTCAGGGAGCCCTGGGAATGGCAAGGGGGCCATGGGATCTTCAAGATTGCCCCCCTTGTTGCAACCATTCCCCGGATTCTTTGGGAGAAGCTGTGACAGTTAAACTGGTAGACTTTTGGTGTCAGCTTGGAGTGTGCATGTTTCCTTAGGGGCTGAGTCGCCAGAAAACCACGGTGCACAGATTCTAGCCATATTTGCTCCAGATAAGAACCACATGATCCCCTGTCGTCCTGGGCGTGATACTTTCTACAAAGCGGACCATGATCAAAAAGGATGTGGCCGTTGCATCTTGAGCAAAGCTTTCACACAACTTTGAAATCGCAGTCATTTCTTTTAGAAAAAGTCACCCTCTCACATTTCTGCTGTTGTGCTCAAAGCAGTGTTTGGGGAGCCCATCTTAGAACTCGAGCTATATTTAAGCGACAGCTTGAATCGGTTGGGGGTGGTGGGCTTTTCTTTTCTTTTCTGGACTTTAAAAAGTAGCCCTTGCAAAGCTCCAGCCCAAACAGCTCTTTGTGTATGACAGTCGTGAACCGTGTGCTTCCGAACCTTCAAGGGTGAGACCTACAAGGCTGAAGTGGATGCCAACAGACATGTTTGCAGATGCGCTTGGGTCTTGCCACTTGGCAAAGCTCAGGGTGAGCACCGGTCTCGAACCAGTGGCGAGCCCAGGTTTGCTGCCATCTAAAGTGTGAAACGCTTGTTTGGTGCATATCCAGCAGAAAGGAGGACAGAAGACTAAAGTGCGTGCCACGCGGTGGTCCTCTCACGTTCTGCCTGCCGTGTGAAGCAGCAGCAAGCATGGACTGTGCTCATAAAGGACATTGATGCTCACTTAGAGCTACGAGAACCTGAACTCTTTGGAAACCATTACATGCCACTCAGTGCCTTCTCCCCTTATTTGTGAACCTGGCAATTTTTAGGTAATCTCATAAAATGTATTGCTTTTTCTGTTTTAAAATAACGCTGAACCACTGATATACTGTATTAATGTGTAGCACAAAGAGATGAAGAACCCCAGAGCAGAAGGAAATTGTGTTTATAGGTTGCCAATATGCTAAGATAGGACGGTGGCCCTGAACTTTGGGTGGCTCAGGAACTGGACAGGAATCTGGTGGATGTCGCATTTCTCGTGCCATCGGCACCATAACATGTCAAGAAATAGGGTCTCTCTTATCTGCATTTGGTCTCCAGGTTCAAAGTCTCATCTTATTTACCTGTATATAATTGGAGAAATGGAGACAATGGCTTTTAAGCCTTGGTTTGAAGAGGGATTGCGATGCAATGTCTAAAGGGGGAGTGCCCATTTGTCCAAAGCCCAACAGAAACCTATGGATCTGAAGCGGCAGCTGAATCTTAAGATAGGAACCTCTGTGGTCCATGCCACCTACACCCCAAAGGAATACATAGCAAACATTCCGTATATCATATTGGCATGGGAGCAATCGGGAGAAAGTGGGTCATCTTTAGAGTTCATTGGGATGGTTTACATCAGCTGTTGGAAGGCTGAATCCAGTACTCTTTTAGACCATCTGCCAAAGTGAAAGACTAGCAAAGGGATATTAAGAGAAGGATTTCCCCTAAATGTCTGGATTCACAGTTCCCCAAAAGTCTCCACTCCCAGCTGGCTTGGGTTCTGGGAATTGTAGTCCCCTGATCTGTGGCTCCTGATCTGTTGTGTACTGACCTGAATCCAACAAGAATGATGTCACTGGTAACAGAAGACTGCTGCTAATCTGAAGATACCCTGTGCAATTTACTACTTGTATGCAACACCATCTCATTGTGCATGAGTTGTGCACAAGCCGTTTAAAAAAAAAAGCTTTTTCAGTTAGCAGCAATCTGTTCCTATTAGTATGGTCAGTCCTGTTGTTCTGACAAAGCTAAGCAGCAGGTTCAGGGTTTGTGTGGGTACAATGATGGAAAAGAGAGGAAAACATCTTTTAAAAGGCAGTACATTTTACAGATGGTCCTTATAGGTTGGAATCATTCTCCCTAGATTGTGTACCTTTAGCTGTCAACCCATCCATTCATTTCAGTTGTTTCCAAAATGCTTGAGAACTCACCCTCAGATTAATTTCATTTTTTCAGGTTGTATTCTCAGGTAAACCTAATTACAAGGACTATTAATTAATCTGACTCCTGTAAAACTGACTCAGGTGATTTGAGGGTTAGGGTTTCCAGGTCAAAGTCTACCTAATAAATCCAGAGCTTCAGAAAAAGTACTTTAAAAAGTACAGCGGTACCTTGTATAAAGGAATTAATTTGTTCCAAATGAATTTATATTAAGCAAATTTTCTTTTCTGCAAATTTCCCATAGGAATACATTGAAAACAATGTAATCCCTAATTGCAACCATTTTTATGTTGTATAGATTCGCCCCATAGGCGATTCTGTTAAGCAAATTTCCCCTATCTCCGGAATTTTTTATGTTGTACAGCTTTTATGTTATACAAACCGTTTGTTATACGAGGGTCCACTGTACTTAAAAATTATTATTTTTTTGCCAAAACTCTCAGAATTACCGCTGCAAACTGCCACAGGGATGCTGGCTCTTACAGTCCAAAAATCACATACCCTGAGCTCCAGAATAAATCTTAAAGCCAGTGAGTCCATGCCTTTCAAGCTCTGTGATCCATGCCTTGGTAATATATTCCAAAGCTGTCTTATAAATATCAGGTCAGACCATTGGAGCATCTAGTAGTCCTTTTAACTGGTGGCTGTTCTTTTTAAAAATAAAAAAAAAACTTGGCAGGTGGACCCTTTGTTGTACCATGGACTCAACCAATAAGCTGAGGAGGCCCTCTTTACAACCTGCAGGCAGGACCACCACTGTATATGTTCTCCAAGGTCCGAGCTGTGCCGTGAGAAGAGAATCAACATTTTCAGAGAGAAGTCTTTAGCACTCGTTAAAAAAAAATGAGCAAGATGGCTTCCCAACCTTTTGCATTCATTAGCTGTGATGGGGCTGCCAATAGGTTAGGGGTCCCCTCCCTAGCATTTATGTCGTTGCATCAAAAGTATTTTCTCGTTTGGACAGCAGGACTCTCTTTTTTATTAAGCCTTTTTAAATATTGGATCTGTCTATTGAACTATAGCTAATATTTAAATTTGTTCAAGCCTTTTATACTACCGTCTTTTTCTGTTTTTGACCATAACCTGAAGGGTATCCGTGTCGTTCGAAACGATTTCCGTAGGGATTCTGAATCAACGCAAGGGGAAGGAGCAATTTTAAGTTGTCGGATCGTACGCAATGAATCTTCTGGAATCGGGAGTTAAAGAAAATTGTGGGGAGAAATTTTGATGGCCTCCATACGTGTGAAGGGACTCCAGTTCAGTGGGATGTTCTGAGCAAGTTCCATTGACATGAATGGGAATGTTAAGGCTTGTGCGGGAACCATACTGTTGACTTGGGCCCCATATTGCATCACTTGATGCTTAATTATTAAAACATCTTTTCCCGATTCCCCGGCTCCATGCGCTCGTAACGAGAACACATGTTTCTCCCTCAAATAAATGTTGCCCCCAACTGTTTCCAGATTTTTCTGGCAGGCGATTCTTGTTTAGACTTTGCGTTGGGTTTTTTGGGAGAACACCTCCCACCAAGCAACGTTTGTGAGTTGGAGAGCGGGGACAGGAAATGTAGATGCTGTCAGAAAGATATGAAAGAGTGTGTTTGATCATAGCTCGGTTGCCAGCAGTGGCCAATCCATGAGCCTGTCTCTTTTTTTATGTTGTAAGTTGTTGGCGTCTTCACTGGGACATGGTGTCTGTTCTCAGATTTGAAAAGCTCAGTCTCCCCTAATAAAACACCACGGTATCCTTTTTTCCCCAACCATGTCTGTGTGTGGTTTTTCGGTTTGTTAGCACAACTGTATGCAATCTGTGCCAGCTTCAAACCTTACAAATGCAACCCCCTCCCTCTTCAGCCCCATCTCGGGTGAAGTTCTACACTGTTTGCGGGCTACAGAAATTTGAAATGGTAGTAAAGCCTCTGAAGATCAATTGATTCACGATAGAAATACGGTTCCTTCCATGTGTTCTGATGCTCTGTTTACAGTTTCACACATAACTCCATGACGTCAAACGGCTTGGTTTTCAGCCAGCTTGCCCCCACTTCAGCTGTCTTGAGAATTACCGTGCTCATTCTCTGTGCTTGTCTTTTGTTATGTTGCTGGCCCAACGGATGTATGTCCCCTTATTTTCAACACAATGTGATTTCCCCCCTTTTTGGTGGAAAAATATCTTAAAGCGTTTTTACATGAAGAATGTGTTTAAAACTCTGTTGCATCACCGTTAATTTGAGATGACAGAAAGCGTCGTTTAAAAATCTACAGTCTGATTTACCTGGCACGGCAAGTACAGTTTTTTATAAAAAAAACCCACAGTTTTTAATATTAGTTATGGAAACATTTTCGGGAACGAGCAGTTAAATTCCGATCAATGGAGCATAATTCCTTAGAAACATAAACTCAATTGAACTGGAGACAGATGACCTCTGAAGTTGTGAGATCTCCCCCAAAGACAGATTTTTCTGCTGACTGATGGCTCTCTTTTCCATCGGACTTCAACTGGGTAGAGCCATTTGCATCATTAGTTTTCACAAAAGTCTTAGCAGTTGTTTCAAATTCCACTTTGTCTTTTCTGTCTCATTTGCTGTTTTTCATTGTGTACATGGAACTTTTGTGTACATCGAACTTGAAAAAATGTTTTGTCTTGGTTCCTAGACAGATCTCCTTTTCTTTCTTTCTTTTTCTTTCTTTCTTTCTTTCTTTCTTTCTTTCTTTCTTTCTTTCTTTCTTTCTTTCTTTCTTTCTTTCTTTCTTTCTTTCTTTCTTTCTTTCTTTCTTTTTCATCTTCATTTCAGTTCTTTTCCAGTCATATGTATAGTCATACCTCTTAAGACGAATGCCCCGTAAGGCAAAACATTTGTTAAGGTGGAAAAAAAATTTCTGGGAATAGGGTTGCATTGCATAATGAAAATTCCCTATGGGGTGCCTCACAAGATGAAAAGGCATTATGAAATTGAAAAATAAAATAAGATAATTTTCTATGGGAAAATGTGTTTCACAAGACACATTTTTCGTGAAACAAAGCAACTCATACAATGAATTAAATTTGCCTTAAGAGGTATTGCGGTATATATTTTAGTAAATTAACCGCTTCTGATTAACTAGCTTCTATGTTTTTAAACATGTACATGAATATGTCTAAGATATTTCAATAAGGAAATTTCAGCACTGAAAAATGCTGTAACATCTGTACATGGAATGATAACGGCAATTTAAAAACTCTCGACAGACATACAGATACATAGACAGACACACAATGTATGTATGTATGTATGTATGTATGTATGTATGTATGTATGTATGTATGTATGTATGTATGTATGTATGTATACACATATACTGTATGAACATACAGTCGATGCAAGTTTCTTTTGATTTCACCATTACTGTTGACAAAATGATTGTGAGAAGAGAGGTTGCCAATCACAGTGCTTTTTGAGACATTCTGAAGACAACATTTCCATGGGTCTGGAGTGAGAGACCGTATTTTCACTTGGGCTTGCTTCAGAATGCAAACAACAACAAAAGCATAACTTTTCTTTTAAAAGGCAGATTGGGATGTGGGTCTCCATTAATCCTATGGTGACAGGCTTTGCTTTGTTTAACATCCAGCATGTTAACAAGGCCCAGGGAGGTAACAGGAAGAAATAAATGCAAGAGGAAAAGTGACCTCATCAACTAAAAAGAAATTCTGGCCCTCCGCCACCACTGGGCTGTTCAGCCTGGGCAGAATTGCTGGATTTTGCTTTCAAAAAAATATATTCCACCATCCTTCCCAACCTTGGAAAGAAAAGGGAAACATCCTGTACATTTCCCTCCATATGACTCTGAAAGGAAATGGCCTTATAAAGGCCGAATGACATTACAGTCCCCAGAAATGGGTCTGGAAGGAAGGAGATGGATTTAGGAGGGGGAGAGGGGAGAGCGAGCAGCTCTTGACTTATTTCCCAAGTTCTTGCAATGGGATCACTTCCTGAAATATAAGGGGAAAGCTTAAAAAAAATAAAAACCACATGCACCCATATACACATGTCAACCCTTTGCCTCTTTCAGCTGCCAACAGGAAAGGCGATCATACCAAGTCCAAGCCCAGGGGAAAGGTAGCAGGTCATTTTCGGCAACTAGAACTCAATAACCCGATTAGCCAAGTTCCTTGAAGAAAGAGAGGTGCCTCGGCTCTCTCCGTTTTGCCAGGAAGCCCTTCCCTTTGAGCCAGAAGCTCCGCCCTCTTCTGACAGATGCACATGGCTCTTGGCCACCTTCTCGTGAAAGCCCTCCTCCTAGCTCCTGCCTTGCCAACTTCCCTAGAAGAGAAAGAAGCCTGGTTACGCAGGGCACTTCTCCATGTCCCGATGATTACCTCTCGAAAGCAAGAGATGCCCTGCTTGGTTCGGCCGACTTGATTTGTTGGCCATTTTCCAAGTCCTCGGCATTGTTTTTGTTTCCTTGGTCTAGCTAGGGCCCTATGCAGAACTCAACATTCTTGTTTACTCCTGTGTTGGCTCCTAGGCCATTTCTGCTGACACCAGTAGACACATGTTTTACACGAGCCTCTCTAAATATAATGCCCGCGCTGTTAACTCAGGCTTACTGGTTGCGTAGTGTGTTCAGACAGTCTTCATGGTTCTTTAATAATAATAATAATAATTTATTGTCATTGTGTGTATATACACAGTATACACATACAACGAAATTCAGACACCCAGAGACCAGATTCAACACGCACACACACAAATCTCCAAACACTCTCACACACATTAAAAAAATAAAAATAAAAACCCTTCAACACACACACATAAAATCCCTGAACATTCCCCCACCCACCTTGTTGAGCCTTTGAAATCTGGAAGGAAGACTCATATTTGACAGGTAGAGTGGAGTAAAGGAATGAGAAAGAGAGTGTTGTCATAAGTGTCTTAACAACAGTGGTGATATTTGGACCAGGAATTTCCTTTTCCATATTCAGTTTCATCCAGAGCTTGGAAAAGATGTTTTTTGGGGCACAAAAGCATCCAGAATTCCCAGCCAACTCTAGGTTTTTTTCCTAAGCTACCGCCTCAATTGGCTTCCAAAACAAATTAGTCGAAGTCACAGCAGATATGAAACTTTTCAATAGCTACAAGTATGATGATGCTGTGGAAGGTGTGGCTTGAAGGGCAAAGGAAGCAGGAATGGATCAAGCAAGGCAGTTACTTCACGTCCTTCTTTGTTCCGCAACTAGTTTTGTACCATGACATCGTTGGTTGCGGTCACGTGGTTTTGTCCCTGTTTCAGTGTTCCCATGGTTGTGATAACTTGTCTCGTGACAAGTGTTACCTCACGGTCTTGTACCATGACAAACATTGAATCTGTCTAGCTTCCTTTTTGCTTTTTGGGGGGCTTAAAATTCTTTTTTGATATTTCATTTCTGAAAAGTCAAGATGAAAAACAAACAAACCCAGACACAGTTTTCTGAGAGAAACGAATGTTTTGT